>OZ026514.1:63694930-64294930 GCA_964019695.1 Loripinus fragilis | reverse complement strand
GCATTTGTGCAGGCTCGCCTGAGCCTTCATTGTTGGGCTATATGATATGTGCCAAAATCTCGTGAGCTTGCCCATTAATATTTCGTTTATGCCTGGTAGGTTTGTGCAAAAGCTCATGAGGGACACATTTGATTGAACTAAATTCTCACAATTAAGCTCATGCCTCATGGTTGAAACATGCAATTTGAAAAGCTCTTGCACATATGCTGTACATGCGTCTAAAACTAAAATTGTATCAGAAAAATCTTAAAGCTCATTGGCAACACATGCATTTGAACTAAAATCTCACGCAAAAAGGTCATAGCGCATTGTTTACACTTGCAATTACCTGTAGAACTACAACCTTACGACCTCATAACCATGAGCATGCGACTAGAACAAAAATATCACAAAAAACTCTAATCTCAAAGACGACCCAGGCAATCAAAACTAAAATCTCATCAGAAAGTGCATAGTTAATTGGCTACACATGGGCATGTAAATAGAAGTTAACCTCAAGTGAAAGTTCATAGCGCATGGGCTACAAATGTCACTAGAACTAAGAACTAAATCTCACAAGAAAGTTCATAGCTCATGGGTTCAACATGCAATTTGAACTAAATTCTCGCGAGAAGGCTCATAGCCCGTGGGCGACACAAGCGATTAGAACTTTTAAATTTTCCAACAAAGTTCAAAGCCCATGGGCGACACAGGCGTTCAAAACTAAAATCTCACGAGAAAGTCCATAGCTCATGGGCGACACATGTGATAGAACTGAAACTTCACCAGAAAGTTCAAAGCTCATGTGCGACACATGCTATTAGAACTAAAAACATAAATAGTTCCTCCCTCATGGGAGATACATGCGATCAGAACTAAATACTCGCGAGAGAGTTCATACGCCCAGGGCGAGGCGACTTATGTGATCAGAACTATTCCTAAGAAAGAGTTAATAGCCCCACGGCAACACATGCTATTAGAACTAAAATCTCGCTATAAAGTTCAAAGCTCACAGGTGACACATGTGATTAGAACAAAAATCACACGAGAAAGTTAATAGCTCATAGGCAACCCATATTGCTAAAACTTAGAACTAAACTATCCCAAGAAAGGTAATAGCTAATGGCCAACACATGCAATTAGAACTTATTTCTTGAGAGAAAGCCCATAGCCGATGGGCGACGCATGTGATAAGAACAAAACCTCACAGAAATTTCATAGCTAATTGTTGAAACATGCGATATGAACTAAAATCTCACAAGAAAGTCCATAGCTCATGGGCGACACATGCGATTGGAACTAAAGTCTCTGGAGAAAGTGCATAGCCCATGGGCGATACATGTGATAAGAACTTGAATCTTACAAGGAAGTTCATGGGCGACACATGTGATAAAAACTTAACTCACACAAAAAGTTCACAGTTCATGGGCGACACATGCGATCAGTCATTTGGTCTGTCCTATGCATGCGCAAACCTCTCTTTAAACCCACATGCACAGCTAGCTAGTGGAGCTAGAAACCTAAAAGTTATCTGAGCCTTCATCTACTTCAATATTTTATGTATGCGAGTAACAAATGCTCTTACGATTCTTCGTGGATGCACAGACTCGTCAGAGCCTTCACTGATCGCCCATATGATAGGTACCAAAATCTCGTGAGCTGGCTCAATAATATTTCATTTGTGCCTGGTGAGTCTGGGAATCCTCTTTAAATAATATTGTACCTCATATATAGACATTGTGGTACATGTACACGCCATTGTTGTTATACATAGGAAGCGCATAAATGTCCGCTTAGTACTTAGTGCAATATCAATAGAAAGTATCTTAATTTGCGATCTCAAACGTCATATATAATTGAAGACATTAATAGATTAATCATGTGTTCAAACATTCCAAAATCAGATTATGCAAAAAAAAAAAACCCAAAGTAAATAAGAATAAAAATATTTGTTTGATAAATCAGGATCTGGCAGGTTTCGAACCCACAGGTAAATGTCTTATAGATGTTCTGGTGAAAACCATTTAGACCCCTCAGCTATTTGGGCTCATTTATCTATAGGATTAACATTCCTTTAAGTCGCAGATTGGTGTTCAAGGGACATCATTTGGTGTTCAAGGGACATTACTTTTCATGATAATTTAGCAAAAACAGTAATTTTTGGTCAATTAGCCCACTGGCATTATCACAATGTTTAAGATTAATTCTGTGTAAAATATCTATCTGCAAATAAACAAAGCAATATTCTCCAGAAACTATAGCGATATTTTCTCAAAAAACAAAAACCATACAGGTTTAATATATGTTTTATACATAAACTTGCTTAAGTTGATCATTTTAAGTTTGTTTCCTTTAGGTGTTATGCACCACGAGCCATGTTTTCATGCTAGCTCGTCAACAAGCGGATTCCTTCGATGGAGGATTCGCAAAGTTAGCTCCCTTTTCTTTTTCTTTCATTTTTTTTCTTTTCATTTTTTTCTTTTTATTTTTTTAATGCTCCATATGGGCTCCCAGGGTTGGTTTGGGCATTGCTATGGGTTGGGGTTTTCAGGTTGGGATCTAGTTCAGGGGTAAAACCTGCCAGTCAGTACTGGTAATCAGGGGTAGATAAGTGGCTTAGGTAACCTATTTATATAATCTTGCAAAACATTTTATTCAAACTACAAAGTCAACTAATATTGCATAATCCAGTTGATGCGAATTCAGAAAAGCTTTGTGAAACTGAGTCAGTCAGTACTGGTGTATTGCAGCATGGTCAAAGATACATTTATGAATTTCTATGGAAGACTTCACTAAGCAGTAAAGGAGAAACCAATATGCACTTAACCAATACTTTTAAGGATGAGCTGACTTCCTCTCTAAAACAATACAGTTTTATGAATTCTTTGCAAATTGCAAAATTTTTAATGCTTTGCATATTATACATTTCATGTGGTTGTACACCATACGTTTTTTCTATAACAGGTACTTTAACAAACAGTAAAGGCCTTGATGAAATGGCACATAGTGCGATATTTCAACAGGGTCCGCACCGTTTGCAATAATGAAAACAATCTTCAAGGATAGAAAATACATCTTTTTATAGAAACTTTGACCAGCAGCCTCTTAAAGTACAAACAGGACAGTTCCATACTTAGTATTCCATTAGAATATAAAGGGTTTATCAAAGAGACTTAAGCGTTCACCAAGGCTCTTCACTCTGACCATAGTTATTATCACACTGCATTTTCACTGGCAACTCATCCACCTACAGAACATATGTAGACTACTAGTAGCACATGCCCCAAACTAGCTGTGCAACAATAGATTGACAGTCACTCCCCGTCCCTTCTTGCAGAAAGTAACAACAGGTTGCTGCTTTTCTTGTTTAGTTCTTGCTTTATATGGATGTCTCTAACTGTCTGTGTGTTTCTGTTATTTCTTCCTCTTGGCGCCATGCAATTGTATGTGGTGTAGCGTTGTGGCATTTTTGTTAGGCATGTTGTTTTTTTATAAAGCTGTGCTTGTTTTTCTTTCTTTTTTCACAAAAGAAAACATCCGGTTTGGTAGCCCACGAAAGTAGTACCTTTTGAAAAATGTAAATCGCTGTATCTGTGCCCTATATTTAGTGTATGGGTGCTCTTTTAGACTTTAAATTTGCCTGTGACTAAGCATTGGTGTATGTTAGTTATGCTGATGAAAACAAAGTCATCTTTGTGCGGACTACTTTATTAACTACCATAACAACGACAGACGCTGGTCTGCCTCAAGTTGAAACCCGTAACTGTTCGAACGCTTGATGATGCAAGATCACTTACACTGTGGTATCTTGGGCTAGAACCCGAGATTTTGATGTTTATTGCATATGCGCAAAAGCCGCCTGTAAACGTCCATGCTGGCGTCTCTAGTGGGAATATGTTTAATTGTTATCTGGGTGTTTATCTACATCCATACTTTGTGTGTGCTAGCTGTGAAGGCTATGGCGAGAATGCGCATTTGTGCAGGCTCGCCTGAGCCTTCATTGTTGGGCTATATGATATGTGCCAAAATCTCGTGAGCTTGCCCATTAATATTTCGTTTATGCCTGGTAGGTTTGTGCAAAAGCTCATGAGGGACACATTTGATTGAACTAAATTCTCACAATTAAGCTCATGCCTCATGGTTGAAACATGCAATTTGAAAAGCTCTTGCACATATGCTGTACATGCGTCTAAAACTAAAATTGTATCAGAAAAATCTTAAAGCTCATTGGCAACACATGCATTTGAACTAAAATCTCACGCAAAAAGGTCATAGCGCATTGTTTACACTTGCAATTACCTGTAGAACTACAACCTTACGACCTCATAACCATGAGCATGCGACTAGAACAAAAATATCACAAAAAACTCTAATCTCAAAGACGACCCAGGCAATCAAAACTAAAATCTCATCAGAAAGTGCATAGTTAATTGGCTACACATGGGCATGTAAATAGAAGTTAACCTCAAGTGAAAGTTCATAGCGCATGGGCTACAAATGTCACTAGAACTAAGAACTAAATCTCACAAGAAAGTTCATAGCTCATGGGTTCAACATGCAATTTGAACTAAATTCTCGCGAGAAGGCTCATAGCCCGTGGGCGACACAAGCGATTAGAACTTTTAAATTTTCCAACAAAGTTCAAAGCCCATGGGCGACACAGGCGTTCAAAACTAAAATCTCACGAGAAAGTCCATAGCTCATGGGCGACACATGTGATAGAACTGAAACTTCACCAGAAAGTTCAAAGCTCATGTGCGACACATGCTATTAGAACTAAAAACATAAATAGTTCCTCCCTCATGGGAGATACATGCGATCAGAACTAAATACTCGCGAGAGAGTTCATACGCCCAGGGCGAGGCGACTTATGTGATCAGAACTATTCCTAAGAAAGAGTTAATAGCCCCACGGCAACACATGCTATTAGAACTAAAATCTCGCTATAAAGTTCAAAGCTCACAGGTGACACATGTGATTAGAACAAAAATCACACGAGAAAGTTAATAGCTCATAGGCAACCCATATTGCTAAAACTTAGAACTAAACTATCCCAAGAAAGGTAATAGCTAATGGCCAACACATGCAATTAGAACTTATTTCTTGAGAGAAAGCCCATAGCCGATGGGCGACGCATGTGATAAGAACAAAACCTCACAGAAATTTCATAGCTAATTGTTGAAACATGCGATATGAACTAAAATCTCACAAGAAAGTCCATAGCTCATGGGCGACACATGCGATTGGAACTAAAGTCTCTGGAGAAAGTGCATAGCCCATGGGCGATACATGTGATAAGAACTTGAATCTTACAAGGAAGTTCATGGGCGACACATGTGATAAAAACTTAACTCACACAAAAAGTTCACAGTTCATGGGCGACACATGCGATCAGTCATTTGGTCTGTCCTATGCATGCGCAAACCTCTCTTTAAACCCACATGCACAGCTAGCTAGTGGAGCTAGAAACCTAAAAGTTATCTGAGCCTTCATCTACTTCAATATTTTATGTATGCGAAATGCTCTTACGATTCTTCGTGGATGCACAGACTCGTCAGAGCCTTCACTGATCGCCCATATGATAGGTACCAAAATCTCGTGAGCTGGCTCAATAATATTTCATTTGTGCCTGGTGAGTCTGGGAATCCTCTTTAAATAATATTGTACCTCATATATAGACATTGTGGTACATGTACACGCCATTGTTGTTATACATAGGAAGCGCATAAATGTCCGCTTAGTACTTAGTGCAATATCAATAGAAAGTATCTTAATTTGCGATCTCAAACGTCATATATAATTGAAGACATTAATAGATTAATCATGTGTTCAAACATTCCAAAATCAGATTATGCAAAAAAAAAACCCAAAGTAAATAAGAATAAAAATATTTGTTTGATAAATCAGGATCTGGCAGGTTTCGAACCCACAGGTAAATGTCTTATAGATGTTCTGGTGAAAACCATTTAGACCCCTCAGCTATTTGGGCTCATTTATCTATAGGATTAACATTCCTTTAAGTCGCAGATTGGTGTTCAAGGGACATCATTTGGTGTTCAAGGGACATTACTTTTCATGATAATTTAGCAAAAACAGTAATATTTGGTCAATTAGCCCACTGGCATTATCACAATGTTTAAGATTAATTCTGTGTAAAATATCTATCTGCAAATAAACAAAGCAATATTCTCCAGAAACTATAGCGATATTTTCTCAAAAAACAAAAACCATACAGGTTTAATATATGTTTTATACATAAACTTGCTTAAGTTGATCATTTTAAGTTTGTTTCCTTTAGGTGTTATGCACCACGAGCCATGTTTTCATGCTAGCTCGTCAACAAGCGGATTCCTCCGATGGAGGATTCGCAAAGTTAGCTCCCTTTTCTTTTTCTTTCATTTTTTTTCTTTTCATTTTTTTCTTTTTATTTTTTTAATGCTCCATATGGGCTCCCAGGGTTGGTTTGGGCATTGCTATGGGTTGGGGTTTTCAGGTTGGGATCTAGTTCAGGGGTAAAACCTGCCAGTCAGTACTGGTAATCAGGGGTAGATAAGTGGCTTAGGTAACCTATTTATATAATCTTGCAAAACATTTTATTCAAACTACAAAGTCAACTAATATTGCATAATCCAGTTGATGCGAATTCAGAAAAGCTTTGTGAAACTGAGTCAGTCAGTACTGGTGTATTGCAGCATGGTCAAAGATACATTTATGAATTTCTATGGAAGACTTCACTAAGCAGTAAAGGAGAAACCAATATGCACTTAACCAATACTTTTAAGGATGAGCTGACTTCCTCTCTAAAACAATACAGTTTTATGAATTCTTTGCAAATTGCAAAATTTTTAATGCTTTGCATATTATACATTTCATGTGGTTGTACACCATACGTTTTTTCTATAACAGGTACTTTAACAAACAGTAAAGGCCTTGATGAAATGGCACATAGTGCGATATTTCAACAGGGTCCGCACCGTTTGCAATAATGAAAACAATCTTCAAGGATAGAAAATACATCTTTTTATAGAAACTTTGACCAGCAGCCTCTTAAAGTACAAACAGGACAGTTCCATACTTAGTATTCCATTAGAATATAAAGGGTTTATCAAAGAGACTTAAGCGTTCACCAAGGCTCTTCACTCTGACCATAGTTATTATCACACTGCATTTTCACTGGCAACTCATCCACCTACAGAACATATGTAGACTACTAGTAGCACATGCCCCAAACTAGCTGTGCAACAATAGATTGACAGTCACTCCCCGTCCCTTCTTGCAGAAAGTAACAACAGGTTGCTGCTTTTCTTGTTTAGTTCTTGCTTTATATGGATGTCTCTAACTGTCTGTGTGTTTCTGTTATTTCTTCCTCTTGGCGCCATGCAATTGTATGTGGTGTAGCGTTGTGGCATTTTTGTTAGGCATGTTGTTTTTTTATAAAGCTGTGCTTGTTTTTCTTTCTTTTTTCACAAAAGAAAACATCCGGTTTGGTAGCCCACGAAAGTAGTACCTTTTGAAAAATGTAAATCGCTGTATCTGTGCCCTATATTTAGTGTATGGGTGCTCTTTTAGACTTTAAATTTGCCTGTGACTAAGCATTGGTGTATGTTAGTTATGCTGATGAAAACAAAGTCATCTTTGTGCGGACTACTTTATTAACTACCATAACAACGACAGACGCTGGTCTGCCTCAAGTTGAAACCCGTAACTGTTCGAACGCTTGATGATGCAAGATCACTTACACTGTGGTATCTTGGGCTAGAACCCGAGATTTTGATGTTTATTGCATATGCGCAAAAGCCGCCTGTAAACGTCCATGCTGGCGTCTCTAGTGGGAATATGTTTAATTGTTATCTGGGTGTTTATCTACATCCATACTTTGTGTGTGCTAGCTGTGAAGTCTATGGCGAGAATGCGCATTTGTGCAGGCTCGCCTGAGCCTTCATTGTTGGGCTATATGATATGTGCCAAAATCTCGTGAGCTTGCCCATTAATATTTCGTTTATGCCTGGTAGGTTTGTGCAAAAGCTCATGAGGGACACATTTGATTGAACTAAATTCTCACAATTAAGCTCATGCCTCATGGTTGAAACATGCAATTTGAAAAGCTCTTGCACATATGCTGTACATGCGTCTAAAACTAAAATTGTATCAGAAAAATCTTAAAGCTCATTGGCAACACATGCATTTGAACTAAAATCTCACGCAAAAAGGTCATAGCGCATTGTTTACACTTGCAATTACCTGTAGAACTACAACCTTACGACCTCATAACCATGAGCATGCGACTAGAACAAAAATATCACAAAAAACTCTAATCTCAAAGACGACCCAGGCAATCAAAACTAAAATCTCATCAGAAAGTGCATAGTTAATTGGCTACACATGGGCATGTAAATAGAAGTTAACCTCAAGTGAAAGTTCATAGCGCATGGGCTACAAATGTCACTAGAACTAAGAACTAAATCTCACAAGAAAGTTCATAGCTCATGGGTTCAACATGCAATTTGAACTAAATTCTCGCGAGAAGGCTCATAGCCCGTGGGCGACACAAGCGATTAGAACTTTTAAATTTTCCAACAAAGTTCAAAGCCCATGGGCGACACAGGCGTTCAAAACTAAAATCTCACGAGAAAGTCCATAGCTCATGGGCGACACATGTGATAGAACTGAAACTTCACCAGAAAGTTCAAAGCTCATGTGCGACACATGCTATTAGAACTAAAAACATAAATAGTTCCTCCCTCATGGGAGATACATGCGATCAGAACTAAATACTCGCGAGAGAGTTCATACGCCCAGGGCGAGGCGACTTATGTGATCAGAACTATTCCTAAGAAAGAGTTAATAGCCCCACGGCAACACATGCTATTAGAACTAAAATCTCGCTATAAAGTTCAAAGCTCACAGGTGACACATGTGATTAGAACAAAAATCACACGAGAAAGTTAATAGCTCATAGGCAACCCATATTGCTAAAACTTAGAACTAAACTATCCCAAGAAAGGTAATAGCTAATGGCCAACACATGCAATTAGAACTTATTTCTTGAGAGAAAGCCCATAGCCGATGGGCGACGCATGTGATAAGAACAAAACCTCACAGAAATTTCATAGCTAATTGTTGAAACATGCGATATGAACTAAAATCTCACAAGAAAGTCCATAGCTCATGGGCGACACATGCGATTGGAACTAAAGTCTCTGGAGAAAGTGCATAGCCCATGGGCGATACATGTGATAAGAACTGGAATCTTACAAGGAAGTTCATGGGCGACACATGTGATAAAAACTTAACTCACACAAAAAGTTCACAGTTCATGGGCGACACATGCGATCAGTCATTTGGTCTGTCCTATGCATGCGCAAACCTCTCTTTAAACCCACATGCACAGCTAGCTAGTGGAGCTAGAAACCTAAAAGTTATCTGAGCCTTCATCTACTTCAATATTTTATGTATGCGAGTAACAAATGCTCTTACGATTCTTCGTGGATGCACAGACTCGTCAGAGCCTTCACTGATCGCCCATATGATAGGTACCAAAATCTCGTGAGCTGGCTCAATAATATTTCATTTGTGCCTGGTGAGTCTGGGAATCCTCTTTAAATAATATTGTACCTCATATATAGACATTGTGGTACATGTACACGCCATTGTTGTTATACATAGGAAGCGCATAAATGTCCGCTTAGTACTTAGTGCAATATCAATAGAAAGTATCTTAATTTGCGATCTCAAACGTCATATATAATTGAAGACATTAATAGATTAATCATGTGTTCAAACATTCCAAAATCAGATTATGCAAAAAAAAAACCCAAAGTAAATAAGAATAAAAATATTTGTTTGATAAATCAGGATCTGGCAGGTTTCGAACCCACAGGTAAATGTCTTATAGATGTTCTGGTGAAAACCATTTAGACCCCTCAGCTATTTGGGCTCATTTATCTATAGGATTAACATTCCTTTAAGTCGCAGATTGGTGTTCAAGGGACATCATTTGGTGTTCAAGGGACATTACTTTTCATGATAATTTAGCAAAAACAGTAATATTTGGTCAATTAGCCCACTGGCATTATCACAATGTTTAAGATTAATTCTGTGTAAAATATCTATCTGCAAATAAACAAAGCAATATTCTCCAGAAACTATAGCGATATTTTCTCAAAAAACAAAAACCATACAGGTTTAATATATGTTTTATACATAAACTTGCTTAAGTTGATCATTTTAAGTTTGTTTTCTTTAGGTGTTATGCACCACGAGCCATGTTTTCATGCTAGCTCGTCAACAAGCGGATTCCTCCGATGGAGGATTCGCAAAGTTAGCTCCCTTTTCTTTTTCTTTCATTTTTTTTCTTTTCATTTTTTTCTTTTTATTTTTTTAATGCTCCATATGGGCTCCCAGGGTTGGTTTGGGCATTGCTATGGGTTGGGGTTTTCAGGTTGGGATCTAGTTCAGGGGTAAAACCTGCCAGTCAGTACTGGTAATCAGGGGTAGATAAGTGGCTTAGGTAACCTATTTATATAATCTTGCAAAACATTTTATTCAAACTACAAAGTCAACTAATATTGCATAATCCAGTTGATGCGAATTCAGAAAAGCTTTGTGAAACTGAGTCAGTCAGTACTGGTGTATTGCAGCATGGTCAAAGATACATTTATGAATTTCTATGGAAGACTTCACTAAGCAGTAAAGGAGAAACCAATATGCACTTAACCAATACTTTTAAGGATGAGCTGACTTCCTCTCTAAAACAATACAGTTTTATGAATTCTTTGCAAATTGCAAAATTTTTAATGCTTTGCATATTATACATTTCATGTGGTTGTACACCATACGTTTTTTCTATAACAGGTACTTTAACAAACAGTAAAGGCCTTGATGAAATGGCACATAGTGCGATATTTCAACAGGGTCCGCACCGTTTGCAATAATGAAAACAATCTTCAAGGATAGAAAATACATCTTTTTATAGAAACTTTGACCAGCAGCCTCTTAAAGTACAAACAGGACAGTTCCATACTTAGTATTCCATTAGAATATAAAGGGTTTATCAAAGAGACTTAAGCGTTCACCAAGGCTCTTCACTCTGACCATAGTTATTATCACACTGCATTTTCACTGGCAACTCATCCACCTACAGAACATATGTAGACTACTAGTAGCACATGCCCCAAACTAGCTGTGCAACAATAGATTGACAGTCACTCCCCGTCCCTTCTTGCAGAAAGTAACAACAGGTTGCTGCTTTTCTTGTTTAGTTCTTGCTTTATATGGATGTCTCTAACTGTCTGTGTGTTTCTGTTATTTCTTCCTCTTGGCGCCATGCAATTGTATGTGGTGTAGCGTTGTGGCATTTTTGTTAGGCATGTTGTTTTTTTATAAAGCTGTGCTTGTTTTTCTTTCTTTTTTCACAAAAGAAAACATCCGGTTTGGTAGCCCACGAAAGTAGTACCTTTTGAAAAATGTAAATCGCTGTATCTGTGCCCTAAATTAAGTGTATGGGTGCTCTTTTAGACTTTAAATTTGCCTGTGACTAAGCATTGGTGTATGTTAGTTATGCTGATGAAAACAAAGTCATCTTTGTGCGGACTACTTTATTAACTACCATAACAACGACAGACGCTGGTCTGCCTCAAGTTGAAACCCGTAACTGTTCGAACGCTTGATGATGCAAGATCACTTACACTGTGGTATCTTGGGCTAGAACCCGAGATTTTGATGTTTATTGCATATGCGCAAAAGCCGCCTGTAAACGTCCATGCTGGCGTCTCTAGTGGGAATATGTTTAATTGTTATCTGGGTGTTTATCTACATCCATACTTTGTGTGTGCTAGCTGTGAAGGCTATGGCGAGAATGCGCATTTGTGCAGGCTCGCCTGAGCCTTCATTGTTGGGCTATATGATATGTGCCAAAATCTCGTGAGCTTGCCCATTAATATTTCGTTTATGCCTGGTAGGTTTGTGCAAAAGCTCATGAGGGACACATTTGATTGAACTAAATTCTCACAATTAAGCTCATGCCTCATGGTTGAAACATGCAATTTGAAAAGCTCTTGCACATATGCTGTACATGCGTCTAAAACTAAAATTGTATCAGAAAAATCTTAAAGCTCATTGGCAACACATGCATTTGAACTAAAATCTCACGCAAAAAGGTCATAGCGCATTGTTTACACTTGCAATTACCTGTAGAACTACAACCTTACGACCTCATAACCATGAGCATGCGACTAGAACAAAAATATCACAAAAAACTCTAATCTCAAAGACGACCCAGGCAATCAAAACTAAAATCTCATCAGAAAGTGCATAGTTAATTGGCTACACATGGGCATGTAAATAGAAGTTAACCTCAAGTGAAAGTTCATAGCGCATGGGCTACAAATGTCACTAGAACTAAGAACTAAATCTCACAAGAAAGTTCATAGCTCATGGGTTCAACATGCAATTTGAACTAAATTCTCGCGAGAAGGCTCATAGCCCGTGGGCGACACAAGCGATTAGAACTTTTAAATTTTCCAACAAAGTTCAAAGCCCATGGGCGACACAGGCGTTCAAAACTAAAATCTCACGAGAAAGTCCATAGCTCATGGGCGACACATGTGATAGAACTGAAACTTCACCAGAAAGTTCAAAGCTCATGTGCGACACATGCTATTAGAACTAAAAACATAAATAGTTCCTCCCTCATGGGAGATACATGCGATCAGAACTAAATACTCGCGAGAGAGTTCATACGCCCAGGGCGAGGCGACTTATGTGATCAGAACTATTCCTAAGAAAGAGTTAATAGCCCCACGGCAACACATGCTATTAGAACTAAAATCTCGCTATAAAGTTCAAAGCTCACAGGTGACACATGTGATTAGAACAAAAATCACACGAGAAAGTTAATAGCTCATAGGCAACCCATATTGCTAAAACTTAGAACTAAACTATCCCAAGAAAGGTAATAGCTAATGGCCAACACATGCAATTAGAACTTATTTCTTGAGAGAAAGCCCATAGCCGATGGGCGACGCATGTGATAAGAACAAAACCTCACAGAAATTTCATAGCTAATTGTTGAAACATGCGATATGAACTAAAATCTCACAAGAAAGTCCATAGCTCATGGGCGACACATGCGATTGGAACTAAAGTCTCTGGAGAAAGTGCATAGCCCATGGGCGATACATGTGATAAGAACTTGAATCTTACAAGGAAGTTCATGGGCGACACATGTGATAAAAACTTAACTCACACAAAAAGTTCACAGTTCATGGGCGACACATGCGATCAGTCATTTGGTCTGTCCTATGCATGCGCAAACCTCTCTTTAAACCCACATGCACAGCTAGCTAGTGGAGCTAGAAACCTAAAAGTTATCTGAGCCTTCATCTACTTCAATATTTTATGTATGCGAGTAACAAATGCTCTTACGATTCTTCGTGGATGCACAGACTCGTCAGAGCCTTCACTGATCGCCCATATGATAGGTACCAAAATCTCGTGAGCTGGCTCAATAATATTTCATTTGTGCCTGGTGAGTCTGGGAATCCTCTTTAAATAATATTGTACCTCATATATAGACATTGTGGTACATGTACACGCCATTGTTGTTATACATAGGAAGCGCATAAATGTCCGCTTAGTACTTAGTGCAATATCAATAGAAAGTATCTTAATTTGCGATCTCAAACGTCATATATAATTGAAGACATTAATAGATTAATCATGTGTTCAAACATTCCAAAATCAGATTATGCAAAAAAAAAAAACCCAAAGTAAATAAGAATAAAAATATTTGTTTGATAAATCAGGATCTGGCAGGTTTCGAACCCACAGGTAAATGTCTTATAGATGTTCTGGTGAAAACCATTTAGACCCCTCAGCTATTTGGGCTCATTTATCTATAGGATTAACATTCCTTTAAGTCGCAGATTGGTGTTCAAGGGACATCATTTGGTGTTCAAGGGACATTACTTTTCATGATAATTTAGCAAAAACAGTAATATTTGGTCAATTAGCCCACTGGCATTATCACAATGTTTAAGATTAATTCTGTGTAAAATATCTATCTGCAAATAAACAAAGCAATATTCTCCAGAAACTATAGCGATATTTTCTCAAAAAACAAAAACCATACAGGTTTAATATATGTTTTATACATAAACTTGCTTAAGTTGATCATTTTAAGTTTGTTTCCTTTAGGTGTTATGCACCACGAGCCATGTTTTCATGCTAGCTCGTCAACAAGCGGATTCCTCCGATGGAGGATTCGCAAAGTTAGCTCCCTTTTCTTTTTCTTTCATTTTTTTCTTTTCATTTTTTTCTTTTTATTTTTTTAATGCTCCATATGGGCTCCCAGGGTTGGTTTGGGCATTGCTATGGGTTGGGGTTTTCAGGTTGGGATCTAGTTCAGGGGTAAAACCTGCCAGTCAGTACTGGTAATCAGGGGTAGATAAGTGGCTTAGGTAACCTATTTATATAATCTTGCAAAACATTTTATTCAAACTACAAAGTCAACTAATATTGCATAATCCAGTTGATGCGAATTCAGAAAAGCTTTGTGAAACTGAGTCAGTCAGTACTGGTGTATTGCAGCATGGTCAAAGATACATTTATGAATTTCTATGGAAGACTTCACTAAGCAGTAAAGGAGAAACCAATATGCACTTAACCAATACTTTTAAGGATGAGCTGACTTCCTCTCTAAAACAATACAGTTTTATGAATTCTTTGCAAATTGCAAAATTTTTAATGCTTTGCATATTATACATTTCATGTGGTTGTACACCATACGTTTTTTCTATAACAGGTACTTTAACAAACAGTAAAGGCCTTGATGAAATGGCACATAGTGCGATATTTCAACAGGGTCCGCACCGTTTGCAATAATGAAAACAATCTTCAAGGATAGAAAATACATCTTTTTATAGAAACTTTGACCAGCAGCCTCTTAAAGTACAAACAGGACAGTTCCATACTTAGTATTCCATTAGAATATAAAGGGTTTATCAAAGAGACTTAAGCGTTCACCAAGGCTCTTCACTCTGACCATAGTTATTATCACACTGCATTTTCACTGGCAACTCATCCACCTACAGAACATATGTAGACTACTAGTAGCACATGCCCCAAACTAGCTGTGCAACAATAGATTGACAGTCACTCCCCGTCCCTTCTTGCAGAAAGTAACAACAGGTTGCTGCTTTTCTTGTTTAGTTCTTGCTTTATATGGATGTCTCTAACTGTCTGTGTGTTTCTGTTATTTCTTCCTCTTGGCGCCATGCAATTGTATGTGGTGTAGCGTTGTGGCATTTTTGTTAGGCATGTTGTTTTTTTTATAAAGCTGTGCTTGTTTTTCTTTCTTTTTTCACAAAAGAAAACATCCGGTTTGGTAGCCCACGAAAGTAGTACCTTTTGAAAAATGTAAATCGCTGTATCTGTGCCCTATATTTAGTGTATGGGTGCTCTTTTAGACTTTAAATTTGCCTGTGACTAAGCATTGGTGTATGTTAGTTATGCTGATGAAAACAAAGTCATCTTTGTGCGGACTACTTTATTAACTACCATAACAACGACAGACGCTGGTCTGCCTCAAGTTGAAACCCGTAACTGTTCGAACGCTTGATGATGCAAGATCACTTACACTGTGGTATCTTGGGCTAGAACCCGAGATTTTGATGTTTATTGCATATGCGCAAAAGCCGCCTGTAAACGTCCATGCTGGCGTCTCTAGTGGGAATATGTTTAATTGTTATCTGGGTGTTTATCTACATCCATACTTTGTGTGTGCTAGCTGTGAAGGCTATGGCGAGAATGCGCATTTGTGCAGGCTCGCCTGAGCCTTCATTGTTGGGCTATATGATATGTGCCAAAATCTCGTGAGCTTGCCCATTAATATTTCGTTTATGCCTGGTAGGTTTGTGCAAAAGCTCATGAGGGACACATTTGATTGAACTAAATTCTCACAATTAAGCTCATGCCTCATGGTTGAAACATGCAATTTGAAAAGCTCTTGCACATATGCTGTACATGCGTCTAAAACTAAAATTGTATCAGAAAAATCTTAAAGCTCATTGGCAACACATGCATTTGAACTAAAATCTCACGCAAAAAGGTCATAGCGCATTGTTTACACTTGCAATTACCTGTAGAACTACAACCTTACGACCTCATAACCATGAGCATGCGACTAGAACAAAAATATCACAAAAAACTCTAATCTCAAAGACGACCCAGGCAATCAAAACTAAAATCTCATCAGAAAGTGCATAGTTAATTGGCTACACATGGGCATGTAAATAGAAGTTAACCTCAAGTGAAAGTTCATAGCGCATGGGCTACAAATGTCACTAGAACTAAGAACTAAATCTCACAAGAAAGTTCATAGCTCATGGGTTCAACATGCAATTTGAACTAAATTCTCGCGAGAAGGCTCATAGCCCGTGGGCGACACAAGCGATTAGAACTTTTAAATTTTCCAACAAAGTTCAAAGCCCATGGGCGACACAGGCGTTCAAAACTAAAATCTCACGAGAAAGTCCATAGCTCATGGGCGACACATGTGATAGAACTGAAACTTCACCAGAAAGTTCAAAGCTCATGTGCGACACATGCTATTAGAACTAAAAACATAAATAGTTCCTCCCTCATGGGAGATACATGCGATCAGAACTAAATACTCGCGAGAGAGTTCATACGCCCAGGGCGAGGCGACTTATGTGATCAGAACTATTCCTAAGAAAGAGTTAATAGCCCCACGGCAACACATGCTATTAGAACTAAAATCTCGCTATAAAGTTCAAAGCTCACAGGTGACACATGTGATTAGAACAAAAATCACACGAGAAAGTTAATAGCTCATAGGCAACCCATATTGCTAAAACTTAGAACTAAACTATCCCAAGAAAGGTAATAGCTAATGGCCAACACATGCAATTAGAACTTATTTCTTGAGAGAAAGCCCATAGCCGATGGGCGACGCATGTGATAAGAACAAAACCTCACAGAAATTTCATAGCTAATTGTTGAAACATGCGATATGAACTAAAATCTCACAAGAAAGTCCATAGCTCATGGGCGACACATGCGATTGGAACTAAAGTCTCTGGAGAAAGTGCATAGCCCATGGGCGATACATGTGATAAGAACTTGAATCTTACAAGGAAGTTCATGGGCGACACATGTGATAAAAACTTAACTCACACAAAAAGTTCACAGTTCATGGGCGACACATGCGATCAGTCATTTGGTCTGTCCTATGCATGCGCAAACCTCTCTTTAAACCCACATGCACAGCTAGCTAGTGGAGCTAGAAACCTAAAAGTTATCTGAGCCTTCATCTACTTCAATATTTTATGAATGCGAGTAACAAATGCTCTTACGATTCTTCGTGGATGCACAGACTCGTCAGAGCCTTCACTGATCGCCCATATGATAGGTACCAAAATCTCGTGAGCTGGCTCAATAATATTTCATTTGTGCCTGGTGAGTCTGGGAATCCTCTTTAAATAATATTGTACCTCATATATAGACATTGTGGTACATGTACACGCCATTGTTGTTATACATAGGAAGCGCATAAATGTCCGCTTAGTACTTAGTGCAATATCAATAGAAAGTATCTTAATTTGCGATCTCAAACGTCATATATAATTGAAGACATTAATAGATTAATCATGTGTTCAAACATTCCAAAATCAGATTATGCAAAAAAAAAACCCAAAGTAAATAAGAATAAAAATATTTGTTTGATAAATCAGGATCTGGCAGGTTTCGAACCCACAGGTAAATGTCTTATAGATGTTCTGGTGAAAACCATTTAGACCCCTCAGCTATTTGGGCTCATTTATCTATAGGATTAACATTCCTTTAAGTCGCAGATTGGTGTTCAAGGGACATCATTTGGTGTTCAAGGGACATTACTTTTCATGATAATTTAGCAAAAACAGTAATATTTGGTCAATTAGCCCACTGGCATTATCACAATGTTTAAGATTAATTCTGTGTAAAATATCTATCTGCAAATAAACAAAGCAATATTCTCCAGAAACTATAGCGATATTTTCTCAAAAAACAAAAACCATACAGGTTTAATATATGTTTTATACATAAACTTGCTTAAGTTGATCATATTAAGTTTGTTTCCTTTAGGTGTTATGCACCACGAGCCATGTTTTCATGCTAGCTCGTCAACAAGCGGATTCCTCCGATGGAGGATTCGCAAAGTTAGCTCCCTTTTCTTTTTCTTTCATTTTTTTTCTTTTCATTTTTTTCTTTTTATTTTTTTAATGCTCCATATGGGCTCCCAGGGTTGGTTTGGGCATTGCTATGGGTTGGGGTTTTCAGGTTGGGATCTAGTTCAGGGGTAAAACCTGCCAGTCAGTACTGGTAATCAGGGGTAGATAAGTGGCTTAGGTAACCTATTTATATAATCTTGCAAAACATTTTATTCAAACTACAAAGTCAACTAATATTGCATAATCCAGTTGATGCGAATTCAGAAAAGCTTTGTGAAACTGAGTCAGTCAGTACTGGTGTATTGCAGCATGGTCAAAGATACATTTATGAATTTCTATGGAAGACTTCACTAAGCAGTAAAGGAGAAACCAATATGCACTTAACCAATACTTTTAAGGATGAGCTGACTTCCTCTCTAAAACAATACAGTTTTATGAATTCTTTGCAAATTGCAAAATTTTTAATGCTTTGCATATTATACATTTCATGTGGTTGTACACCATACGTTTTTTCTATAACAGGTACTTTAACAAACAGTAAAGGCCTTGATGAAATGGCACATAGTGCGATATTTCAACAGGGTCTGCACCGTTTGCAATAATGAAAACAATCTTCAAGGATAGAAAATACATCTTTTTATAGAAACTTTGACCAGCAGCCTCTTAAAGTACAAACAGGACAGTTCCATACTTAGTATTCCATTAGAATATAAAGGGTTTATCAAAGAGACTTAAGCGTTCACCAAGGCTCTTCACTCTGACCATAGTTATTATCACACTGCATTTTCACTGGCAACTCATCCACCTACAGAACATATGTAGACTACTAGTAGCACATGCCCCAAACTAGCTGTGCAACAATAGATTGACAGTCACTCCCCGTCCCTTCTTGCAGAAAGTAACAACAGGTTGCTGCTTTTCTTGTTTAGTTCTTGCTTTATATGGATGTCTCTAACTGTCTGTGTGTTTCTGTTATTTCTTCCTCTTGGCGCCATGCAATTGTATGTGGTGTAGCGTTGTGGCATTTTTGTTAGGCATGTTGTTTTTTTATAAAGCTGTGCTTGTTTTTCTTTCTTTTTTCACAAAAGAAAACATCCGGTTTGGTAGCCCACGAAAGTAGTACCTTTTGAAAAATGTAAATCGCTGTATCTGTGCCCTATATTTAGTGTATGGGTGCTCTTTTAGACTTTAAATTTGCCTGTGACTAAGCATTGGTGTATGTTAGTTATGCTGATGAAAACAAAGTCATCTTTGTGCGGACTACTTTATTAACTACCATAACAACGACGGACGCTGGTCTGCCTCAAGTTGAAACCCGTAACTGTTCGAACGCTTGATGATGCAAGATCACTCACACTGTGGTATCTTGGGCTAGAACCCGAGATTTTGATGTTTATTGCATATGCGCAAAAGCCGCCTGTAAACGTCCATGCTGGCGTCTCTAGTGGGAATATGTTTAATTGTTATCTGGGTGTTTATCTACATCCATACTTTGTGTGTGCTAGCTGTGAAGGCTATGGCGAGAATGCGCATTTGTGCAGGCTCGCCTGAGCCTTCATTGTTGGGCTATATGATATGTGCCAAAATCTCGTGAGCTTGCCCATTAATATTTCGTTTATGCCTGGTAGGTTTGTGCAAAAGCTCATGAGGGACACATTTGATTGAACTAAATTCTCACGATTAAGCTCATGGCTCATGGTTGAAACATGCAATTTGAAAAGCTCTTGCACATATGCTGTACATGCGTCTAAAACTAAAATTGTATCAGAAAAATCTTAAAGCTCATTGGCAACACATGCATTTGAACTAAAATCTCACGCAAAAAGGTCATAGCGCATTGTTTACACTTGCAATTACATGTAGAACTACAACCTTACGACCTCATAACCATGAGCATGCGACTAGAACAAAAATATCACAAAAAACTCTAATCTCAAAGACGACCCAGGCAATCAAAACTAAAATCTCATCAGAAAGTGCATAGTTAATTGGCTACACATGGGCATGTAAATAGAAGTTAACCTCAAGTGAAAGTTCATAGCGCATGGGCTACAAATGTCACTAGAACTAAGAACTAAATCTCACAAGAAAGTTCATAGCTCATGGGTTCAACATGCAATTTGAACTAAATTCTCGCGAGAAGGCTCATAGCCCGTGGGCGACACAAGCGATTAGAACTTTTAAATTTTCCAACAAAGTTCAAAGCCCATGGGCGACACAGGCGTTCAAAACTAAAATCTCACGAGAAAGTCCATAGCTCATGGGCGACACATGTGATAGAACTGAAACTTCACCAGAAAGTTCAAAGCTCATGTGCGACACATGCTATTAGAACTAAAAACATAAATAGTTCCTCCCTCATGGGAGATACATGCGATCAGAACTAAATACTCGCGAGAGAGTTCATACGCCCAGGGCGAGGCGACTTATGTGATCAGAACTATTCCTAAGAAAGAGTTAATAGCCCCACGGCAACACATGCTATTAGAACTAAAATCTCGCTATAAAGTTCAAAGCTCACAGGTGACACATGTGATTAGAACAAAAATCACACGAGAAAGTTAATAGCTCATAGGCAACCCATATTGCTAAAACTTAGAACTAAACTATCCCAAGAAAGGTAATAGCTAATGGCCAACACATGCAATTAGAACTTATTTCTTGAGAGAAAGCCCATAGCCGATGGGCGACGCATGTGATAAGAACAAAACCTCACAGAAATTTCATAGCTAATTGTTGAAACATGCGATATGAACTAAAATCTCACAAGAAAGTCCATAGCTCATGGGCGACACATGCGATTGGAACTAAAGTCTCTGGAGAAAGTGCATAGCCCATGGGCGATACATGTGATAAGAACTTGAATCTTACAAGGAAGTTCATGGGCGACACATGTGATAAAAACTTAACTCACACAAAAAGTTCACAGTTCATGGGCGACACATGCGATCAGTCATTTGGTCTGTCCTATGCATGCGCAAACCTCTCTTTAAACCCACATGTACAGCTAGCTAGTGGAGCTAGAAACCTAAAAGTTATCTGAGCCTTCATCTACTTCAATATTTTATGTATGCGAGTAACAAATGCTCTTACGATTCTTCGTGGATGCACAGACTCGTCAGAGCCTTCACTGATCGCCCATATGATAGGTACCAAAATCTCGTGAGCTGGCTCAATAATATTTCATTTGTGCCTGGTGAGTCTGGGAATCCTCTTTAAATAATATTGTACCTCATATATAGACATTGTGGTACATGTACACGCCATTGTTGTTATACATAGGAAGCGCATAAATGTCCGCTTAGTACTTAGTGCAATATCAATAGAAAGTATCTTAATTTGCGATCTCAAACGTCATATATAATTGAAGACATTAATAGATTAATCATGTGTTCAAACATTCCAATATCAGATTATGCAAAAAAAAAACCCCAAAGTAAATAAGAATAAAAATATTTGTTTGATAAATCAGGATCTGGCAGGTTTCGAACCCACAGGTAAATGTCTTATAGATGTTCTGGTGAAAACCATTTAGACCCCTCAGCTATTTGGGCTCATTTATCTATAGGATTAACATTCCTTTAAGTCGCAGATTGGTGTTCAAGGGACATCATTTGGTGTTCAAGGGACATTACTTTTCATGATAATTTAGCAAAAACAGTAATATTTGGTCAATTAGCCCACTGGCATTATCACAATGTTTAAGATTAATTCTGTGTAAAATATCTATCTGCAAATAAACAAAGCAATGTTCTCCAGAAACTATAGCGATATTTTCTCAAAAAACAAAAACCATACAGGTTTAATATATGTTTTATACATAAACTTGCTTAAGTTGATCATTTTAAGTTTGTTTCCTTTAGGTGTTATGCACCACGAGCCATGTTTTCATGCTAGCTCGTCAACAAGCGGATTCCTCCGATGGAGGATTCGCAAAGTTAGCTCCCTTTTCTTTTTCTTTCATTTTTTTCTTTTCATTTTTTTCTTTTTATTTTTTTAATGCTCCATATGGGCTCCCAGGGTTGGTTTGGGCATTGCTATGGGTTGGGGTTTTCAGGTTGGGATCTAGTTCAGGGGTAAAACCTGCCAGTCAGTACTGGTAATCAGGGGTAGATAAGTGGCTTAGGTAACCTATTTATATAATCTTGCAAAACATTTTATTCAAACTACAAAGTCAACTAATATTGCATAATCCAGTTGATGCGAATTCAGAAAAGCTTTGTGAAACTGAGTCAGTCAGTACTGGTGTATTGCAGCATGGTCAAAGATACATTTATGAATTTCTATGGAAGACTTCACTAAGCAGTAAAGGAGAAACCAATATGCACTTAACCAATACTTTTAAGGATGAGCTGACTTCCTCTCTAAAACAATACAGTTTTATGAATTCTTTGCAAATTGCAAAATTTTTAATGCTTTGCATATTATACATTTCATGTGGTTGTACACCATACGTTTTTTCTATAACAGGTACTTTAACAAACAGTAAAGGCCTTGATGAAATGGCACATAGTGCGATATTTCAACAGGGTCCGCACCGTTTGCAATAATGAAAACAATCTTCAAGGATAGAAAATACATCTTTTTATAGAAACTTTGACCAGCAGCCTCTTAAAGTACAAACAGGACAGTTCCATACTTAGTATTCCATTAGAATATAAAGGGTTTATCAAAGAGACTTACTAGCGTTCACCAAGGCTCTTCACTCTGACCATAGTTATTATCACACTGCATTTTCACTGGCAACTCATCCACCTACAGAACATATGTAGACTACTAGTAGCACATGCCCCAAACTAGCTGTGCAACAATAGATTGACAGTCACTCCCCGTCCCATCTTGAAGAAAGTAACAACAGGTTGCTGCTTTTCTTGTTTAGTTCTTGCTTTATATGGATGTCTCTAACTGTCTGTGTGTTTCTGTTATTTCTTCCTCTTGGCGCCATGCAATTGTATGTGGTGTAGCGTTGTGGCATTTTTGTTAGGCATGTTGTTTTTTTATAAAGCTGTGCTTGTTTTTCTTTCTTTTTTCACAAAAGAAAACATCCGGTTTGGTAGCCCACGAAAGTAGTACCTTTTGAAAAATGTAAATCGCTGTATCTGTGCCCTATATTTAGTGTATGGGTGCTCTTTTAGACTTTAAATTTGCCTGTGACTAAGCATTGGTGTATGTTAGTTATGCTGATGAAAACAAAGTCATCTTTGTGCGGACTACTTTATTAACTACCATAACAACGACAGACGCTGGTCTGCCTCAAGTTGAAACCCGTAACTGTTCGAACGCTTGATGATGCAAGATCACTTACACTGTGGTATCTTGGGCTAGAACCCGAGATTTTGATGTTTATTGCATATGCGCAAAAGCCGCCTGTAAACGTCCATGCTGGCGTCTCTAGTGGGAATATGTTTAATTGTTATCTGGGTGTTTATCTACATCCATACTTTGTGTGTGCTAGCTGTGAAGGCTATGGCGAGAATGCGCATTTGTGCAGGCTCGCCTGAGCCTTCATTGTTGGGCTATATCTTATGTGCCAAAATCTCGTGAGCTTGCCCATTAATATTTCGTTTATGCCTGGTAGGTTTGTGCAAAAGCTCATGAGGGACACATTTGATTGAACTAAATTCTCACAATTAAGCTCATGCCTCATGGTTGAAACATGCAATTTGAAAAGCTCTTGCACATATGCTGTACATGCGTCTAAAACTAAAATTGTATCAGAAAAATCTTAAAGCTCATTGGCAACACATGCATTTGAACTAAAATCTCACGCAAAAAGGTCATAGCGCATTGTTTACACTTGCAATTACCTGTAGAACTACAACCTTACGACCTCATAACCATGAGCATGCGACTAGAACAAAAATATCACAAAAAACTCTAATCTCAAAGACGACCCAGGCAATCAAAACTAAAATCTCATCAGAAAGTGCATAGTTAATTGGCTACACATGGGCATGTAAATAGAAGTTAACCTCAAGTGAAAGTTCATAGCGCATGGGCTACAAATGTCACTAGAACTAAGAACTAAATCTCACAAGAAAGTTCATAGCTCATGGGTTCAACATGCAATTTGAACTAAATTCTCGCGAGAAGGCTCATAGCCCGTGGGCGACACAAGCGATTAGAACTTTTAAATTTTCCAACAAAGTTCAAAGCCCATGGGCGACACAGGCGTTCAAAACTAAAATCTCACGAGAAAGTCCATAGCTCATGGGCGACACATGTGATAGAACTGAAACTTCACCAGAAAGTTCAAAGCTCATGTGCGACACATGCTATTAGAACTAAAAACATAAATAGTTCCTCCCTCATGGGAGATACATGCGATCAGAACTAAATACTCGCGAGAGAGTTCATACGCCCAGGGCGAGGCGACTTATGTGATCAGAACTATTCCTAAGAAAGAGTTAATAGCCCCACGGCAACACATGCTATTAGAACTAAAATCTCGCTATAAAGTTCAAAGCTCACAGGTGACACATGTGATTAGAACAAAAATCACACGAGAAAGTTAATAGCTCATAGGCAACCCATATTGCTAAAACTTAGAACTAAACTATCCCAAGAAAGGTAATAGCTAATGGCCAACACATGCAATTAGAACTTATTTCTTGAGAGAAAGCCCATAGCCGATGGGCGACGCATGTGATAAGAACAAAACCTCACAGAAATTTCATAGCTAATTGTTGAAACATGCAATATGAACTAAAATCTCACAAGAAAGTCCATAGCTCATGGGCGACACATGCGATTGGAACTAAAGTCTCTGGAGAAAGTGCATAGCCCATGGGCGATACATGTGATAAGAACTTGAATCTTACAAGGAAGTTCATGGGCGACACATGTGATAAAAACTTAACTCACACAAAAAGTTCACAGTTCATGGGCGACACATGCGATCAGTCATTTGGTCTGTCCTATGCATGCGCAAACCTCTCTTTAAACCCACATGCACAGCTAGCTAGTGGAGCTAGAAACCTAAAAGTTATCTGAGCCTTCATCTACTTCAATATTTTATGTATGCGAGTAACAAATGCTCTTACGATTCTTCGTGGATGCACAGACTCGTCAGAGCCTTCACTGATCGCCCATATGATAGGTACCAAAATCTCGTGAGCTGGCTCAATAATATTTCATTTGTGCCTGGTGAGTCTGGGAATCCTCTTTAAATAATATTGTACCTCATATATAGACATTGTGGTACATGTACACGCCATTGTTGTTATACATAGGAAGCGCATAAATGTCCGCTTAGTACTTAGTGCAATATCAATAGAAAGTATCTTAATTTGTGATCTCAAACGTCATATATAATTGAAGACATTAATAGATTAATCATGTGTTCAAACATTCCAAAATTATCAGATTATGCAAAAAAAAAACCCCAAAGTAAATAAGAATAAAAATATTTGTTTGATAAATCAGGATCTGGCAGGTTTCGAACCCACAGGTAAATGTCTTATAGATGTTCTGGTGAAAACCATTTAGACCCCTCAGCTATTTGGGCTCATTTATCTATAGGATTAACATTCCTTTAAGTCGCAGATTGGTGTTCAAGGGACATCATTTGGTGTTCAAGGGACATTACTTTTCATGATAATTTAGCAAAAACAGTAATATTTGGTCAATTAGCCCACTGGCATTATCACAATGTTTAAGATTAATTCTGTGTAAAATATCTATCTGCAAATAAACAAAGCAATGTTCTCCAGAAACTATAGCGATATTTTCTCAAAAAACAAAAACCATACAGGTTTAATATATGTTTTATACATAAACTTGCTTAAGTTGATCATTTTAAGTTTGTTTCCTTTAGGTGTTATGCACCACGAGCCATGTTTTCATGCTAGCTCGTCAACAAGCGGATTCCTCCGATGGAGGATTCGCAAAGTTAGCTCCCTTTTCTTTTTCTTTCATTTTTTTTCTTTTCATTTTTTTCTTTTTATTTTTTTAATGCTCCATATGGGCTCCCAGGGTTGGTTTGGGCATTGCTATGGGTTGGGGTTTTCAGGTTGGGATCTAGTTCAGGGGTAAAAACTGCCAGTCAGTACTGGTAATCAGGGGTAGATAAGTGGCTTAGGTAACCTATTTATATAATCTTGCAAAACATTTTATTCAAACTACAAAGTCAACTAATAATGCATAATCCAGTTGATGCGAATTCAGAAAAGCTTTGTGAAACCGAGTCAGTCAGTACTGGTGTATTGCAGCATGGTAAAAGATACATTTATGAATTTCTATGGAAGACTTCACTAAGCAGTAAAGGAGAAACCAATATGCACTTAACCAATACTTTTAAGGATGAGCTGACTTCCTCTCTAAAACAATACAGTTTTATGAATTCTTTGCAAATTGCAAAATTTTTAATGCTTTGCATATTATACATTCCATGTGGTTGTACACCATACGTTTTTTCTATAACAGGTACTTTAACAAACAGTAAAGGCCTTGATGAAATGGCACATAGTGCGATATTTCAACAGGGTCCGCACCGTTTGCAATAATGAAAACAATCTTCAAGGATAGAAAATACATCTTTTTATAGAAACTTTGACCAGCAGCCTCTTAAAGTACAAACAGGACAGTTCCATACTTAGTATTCCATTAGAATATAAAGGGTTTATCAAAGAGACTTAAGCGTTCACCAAGGCTCTTCACTCTGACCATAGTTATTATCACACTGCATTTTCACTGGCAACTCATCCACCTACAGAACATATGTAGACTACTAGTAGCACATGCCCCAAACTAGCTGTGCAACAATAGATTGACAGTCACTCCCCGTCCCTTCTTGAAGAAAGTAACAACAGGTTGCTGCTTTTCTTGTTTAGTTCTTGCTTTATATGGATGTCTCTAACTGTCTGTGTGTTTCTGTTATTTCTTCCTCTTGGCGCCATGCAATTGTATGTGGTGTAGCGTTGTGGCATTTTTGTTAGGCATGTTGTTTTTTTATAAAGCTGTGCTTGTTTTTCTTTCTTTTTTCACAAAAGAAAACATCCGGTTTGGTAGCCCACGAAAGTAGTACCTTTTGAAAAATGTAAATCGCTGTATCTGTGCCCTATATTTAGTGTATGGGTGCTCTTTTAGACTTTAAATTTGCCTGTGACTAAGCATTGGTGTATGTTAGTTAGCTGATGAAAACAAAGTCATCTTTGTGCGGACTACTTTATTAACTACCATAACAACGACGGACGCTGGTCTGCCTCAAGTTGAAACCCGTAACTGTTCGAACGCTTGATGATGCAAGATCACTCACACTGTGGTATCTTGGGCTAGAACCCGAGATTTTGATGTTTATTGCATATGCGCAAAAGCCGCCTGTAAACGTCCATGCTGGCGTCTCTAGTGGGAATAAGTTTAATTGTTATCTGGGTGTTTATCTACATCCATACTTTGTGTGTGCTAGCTGTGAAGGCTATGGCGAGAATGCGCATTTGTGCAGGCTCGCCTGAGCCTTCATTGTTGGGCTATATGATATGTGCCAAAATCTCGTGAGCTTGCCCATTAATATTTCGTTTATGCCTGGTAGGTTTGTGCAAAAGCTCATGAGGGACACATTTGATTGAACTAAATTCTCACGATTAAGCTCATGGCTCATGGTTGAAACATGCAATTTGAAAAGCTCTTGCACATATGCTGTACATGCGTCTAAAACTAAAATTGTATCAGAAAAATCTTAAAGCTCATTGGCAACACATGCATTTGAACTAAAATCTCACGCAAAAAGGTCATAGCGCATTGTTTACACTTGCAATTACCTGTAGAACTACAACCTTACGACCTCATAACCATGAGCATGCGACTAGAACAAAAATATCACAAAAAACTCTAATCTCAAAGACGACCCAGGCAATCAAAACTAAAATCTCATCAGAAAGTGCATAGTTAATTGGCTACACATGGGCATGTAAATAGAAGTTAACCTCAAGTGAAAGTTCATAGCGCATGGGCTACAAATGTCACTAGAACTAAGAACTAAATCTCACAAGAAAGTTCATAGCTCATGGGTTCAACATGCAATTTGAACTAAATTCTCGCGAGAAGGCTCATAGCCCGTGGGCGACACAAGCGATTAGAACTTTTAAATTTTCCAACAAAGTTCAAAGCCCATGGGCGACACAGGCGTTCAAAACTAAAATCTCACGAGAAAGTCCATAGCTCATGGGCGACACATGTGATAGAACTGAAACTTCACCAGAAAGTTCAAAGCTCATGTGCGACACATGCTATTAGAACTAAAAACATAAATAGTTCCTCCCTCATGGGAGATACATGAGATCAGAACTAAATACTCGCGAGAGAGTTCATACGCACAGGGCGAGGCGACTTATGTGATCAGAACTATTCCTAAGAAAGAGTTAATAGCCCCACGGCAACACATGCTATTAGAACTAAAATCTCGCAATAAAGTTCAAAGCTCACAGGTGACACATGTGATTAGAACAAAAATCACACGAGAAAGTTAATAGCTCATAGGCAACCCATATTGCTAAAACTTAGAACTAAACTATCCCAAGAAAGGTAATAGCTAATGGCCAACACATGCAATTAGAACTTATTTCTTGAGAGAAAGCCCATAGCCGATGGGCGACGCATGTGATAAGAACAAAACCTCACAGAAATTTCATAGCTTATTGTTGAAACATGCGATATGAACTAAAATCTCACAAGAAAGTCCATAGCTCATGGGCGACACATGCGATTGGAACTAAAGTCTCTGGAGAAAGTGCATAGCCCATGGGCGATACATGTGATAAGAACTTGAATCTTACAAGGAAGTTCATGGGCGACACATGTGATAAAAACTTAACTCACACAAAAAGTTCACAGTTCATGGGCGACACATGCGATCAGTCATTTGGTCTGTCCTATGCATGCGCAAACCTCTCTTTAAACCCACATGCACAGCTAGCTAGTGGAAAAAGAAACAAAAAAGTATATCTGAGCCTAATAAACTTCAATATTTTATGTATGCGAGTAACAAATGCTCTTACGATTCTTCGTGGATGCACAGACTCGTCAGAGCCTTCACTGATCGCCCATATGATAGGTACCAAAATCTCGTGAGCTGGCTCAATAATATTTCATTTGTGCCTGGTGAGTCTGGGAATCCTCTTTAAATAATATTGTACCTCATATATAGACATTGTGGTACATGTACACGCCATTGTTGTTATACATAGGAAGCGCATAAATGTCCGCTTAGTACTTAGTGCAATATCAATAGAAAGTATCTTAATTTGCGATCTCAAACGTCATATATAATTGAAGACATTAGTAGATTAATCATGTGTTCAAACATTCCAAAATTATCAGATTATGCAAAAAAAAAACCCAAAGTAAATAAGAATAAAAATATTTGTTTGATAAATCAGGATCTGGCAGGTTTCGAACCCACAGGTAAATGTCTTATAGATGTTCTGGTGAAAACCATTTAGACCCCTCAGCTATTTGGGCTCATTTATCTATAGGATTAACATTCCTTTAAGTCGCAGATTGGTGTTCAAGGGACATCATTTGGTGTTCAAGGGACATTACTTTTCATGATAATTTAGCAAAAACAGTAATATTTGGTCAATTAGCCCACTGGCATTATCACAATGTTTAAGATTAATTCTGTGTAGAATATCTATCTGCAAATAAACAAAGCAATGTTCTCCAGAAACTATAGCGATATTTTCTCAAAAAACAAAAACCATACAGGTTTAATATATGTTTTATACATAAACTTGCTTAAGTTGATCATTTTAAGTTTGTTTCCTTTTGGTGTTATGCACCACGAGCCATGTTTTCATGCTAGCTCGTCAACAAGCGGATTCCTCCGATGGAGGATTCGCAAAGTTAGCTCCCTTTTCTTTTTCTTTCATTTTTTTTCTTTTCATTTTTTTTCTTTTTATTTTTTTAATGCTCCATAAGGGCTCCCAGGGTTGGTTTGGGCATTGCTATGGGTTGGGGATTTCAGGTTGGGATCTAGTTCAGGGGTAAAACCTGCCAGTCAGTACTGGTAATCAGGGGTAGATAAGTGGCTTAGGTAACCTATTTATATAATCTTGCAAAACATTTTATTCAAACTACAAAGTCAACTAATATTGCATAATCCAGTTGATGCGAATTCAGAAAAGCTTTGTGAAACTGAGTCAGTCAGTACTGGTGTATTGCAGCATGGTCAAAGATACATTTATGAATTTCTATGGAAGACTTCACTAAGCAGTAAAGGAGAAACCAATATGCACTTAACCAATACTTTTAAGGATGAGCTGACTTCCTCTCTAAAACAATACAGTTTTATGAATTCTTTGCAAATTGCAAAATTTTTAATGCTTTGCATATTATACATTTCATGTGGTTGTACACCATACGTTTTTTCTATAACAGGTACTTTAACAAACAGTAAAGGCCTTGATGAAATGGCACATAGTGCGATATTTCAACAGGGTCCGCACCGTTTGCAATAATGAAAACAATCTTCAAGGATAGAAAATACATCTTTTTATAGAAACTTTGACCAGCAGCCTCTTAAAGTACAAACAGGACAGTTCCATACTTAGTATTCCATTAGAATATAAAGGGTTTATCAAAGAGACTTACTAGCGTTCACCAAGGCTCTTCACTCTGACCATAGTTATTATCACACTGCATTTTCACTGGCAACTCATCCACCTACAGAACATATGTAGACTACTAGTAGCACATGCCCCAAACTAGCTGTGCAACAATAGATTGACAGTCACTCCCCGTCCCTTCTTGAAGAAAGTAACAACAGGTTGCTGCTTTTCTTGTTTAGTTCTTGCTTTATATGGATGTCTCTAACTGTCTGTGTGTTTCTGTTATTTCTTCCTCTTGGCGCCATGCAATTGTATGTGGTGTAGCGTTGTGGCATTTTTGTTAGGCATGTTTTTTTTTATAAAGCTGTGCTTGTTTTTCTTTCTTTTTTCACAAAAGAAAACATCCGGTTTGGTAGCCCACGAAAGTAGTACCTTTTGAAAAATGTAAATCGCTGTATCTGAGCCCTATATTTAGTGTATGGGTGCTCTTTTAGACTTTAAATTTGCCTGTGACTAAGCATTGGTGTATGTTAGTTATGCTGATGAAAACAAAGTCATCTTTCTGCGGACTACTTTATTAACTACCATAACAACGACGGACGCTGGTCTGCCTCAAGTTGAAACCCGTAACTGTTCGAACGCTTGATGATGCAAGATCACTCACACTGTGGTATCTTGGGCTAGAACCCGAGATTTTGATGTTTATTGCATATGCGCAAAAGCCGCCTGTAAACGTCCATGCTGGCGTCTCTAGTGGGAATATGTTTAATTGTTATCTGGGTGTTTATCTACATCCATACTTTGTGTGTGCTAGCTGTGAAGGCTATGGCGAGAATGCGCATTTGTGCAGGCTCGCCTGAGCCTTCATTGTTGGGCTATATGATATGTGCCAAAATCTCGTGAGCTTGCCCATTAATATTTCGTTTATGCCTGGTAGGTTTGTGCAAAAGCTCATGAGGGACACATTTGATTGAACTAAATTCTCACGATTAAGCTCATGGCTCATGGTTGAAACATGCAATTTGAAAAGCTCTTGCACATATGCTGTACATGCGTCTAAAACTAAAATTGTATCAGAAAAATCTTAAAGCTCATTGGCAACACATGCATTTGAACTAAAATCTCACGCAAAAAGGTCATAGCGCATTGTTTACACTTGCAATTACATGTAGAACTACAACCTTACGACCTCATAACCATGAGCATGCGACTAGAACAAAAATATCACAAAAAACTCTAATCTCAAAGACGACCCAGGCAATCAAAACTAAAATCTCATCAGAAAGTGCATAGTTAATTGGCTACACATGGGCATGTAAATAGAAGTTAACCTCAAGTGAAAGTTCATAGCGCATGGGCTACAAATGTCACTAGAACTAAGAACTAAATCTCACAAGAAAGTTCATAGCTCATGGGTTCAACATGCAATTTGAACTAAATTCTCGCGAGAAGGCTCATAGCCGTGGGCGACACAAGCGATTAGAACTTTTAAATTTTCCAACAAAGTTCAAAGCCCATGGGCGACACAGGCGTTCAAAACTAAAATCTCACGAGAAAGTCCATAGCTCATGGGCGACACATGTGATAGAACTGAAACTTTACCAGAAAGTTCAAAGCTCATGTGCGACACATGCTATTAGAACTAAAAACATAAATAGTTCCTCCCTCATGGGAGATACATGCGATCAGAACTAAATACTCGCGAGAGAGTTCATACGCCCAGGGCGAGGCGACTTATGTGATCAGAACTATTCCTAAGAAAGAGTTAATAGCCCCACGGCAACACATGCTATTAGAACTAAAATCTCGCAATAAAGTTCAAAGCTCACAGGTGACACATGTGATTAGAACAAAAATAACACGAGAAAGTTAATAGCTCATAGGCAACCCATATTGCTAAAACTTAGAACTAAACTATCCCAAGAAAGGTAACAGCTAATGGCCAACACATGCAATTAGAACTTATTTCTTGAGAGAAAGCCCATAGCCAATGGGCGACGCATGTGATAAGAACAAAACCTCACAGAAATTTCATAGCTAATTGTTGAAACATGCGATATGAACTTAAATCTCACAAGAAAGTCCATAGCTCATGGGCGACACATGCGATTGGAACTAAAGTCTCTGGAGAAAGTGCATAGCCCATGGGCGATACATGTGATAAGAACTTGAATCTTTCAAGGAAGTTCATGGGCGACACATGTGATAAAAACTTAACTCACACAAAAAGTTCACAGTTCATGGGCGACACATGCGATCAGTCATTTTGTCTGTCCTATGCATGCGCAAACCTCTCTTTAAACCCACATGCACAGCTAGCTAGTGGAGCTAGAAACCTAAAAGTTATCTGAGCCTTCATCTACTTCAATATTTTATGTATGCGAGTAACAAATGCTCTTACGATTCTTCGTGGATGCACAGACTCGTCAGAGCCTTCACTGATCGCCCATATGATAGGAACCAAAATCTCGTGAGCTGGCTCAATAATATTTCATTTGTGCCTGGTGAGTCTGGGAATCCTCTTTAAATAATATTTTACCTCATATATAGACATTGTGGTACATGAACATGCCATTGTTGTTATACATAGGAAGCGCATAAATGTCCGCTTAGTACTTAGTGCAATATCAATAGAAAGTATCTTAATTTGCGATCTCAAACGTCATATATAATTGAAGACATTAATAGATTAATCATGTGTTCAAACATTCCATAATTATCAGATTATGCAAAAAAATCTAAAGTAAATAAGAATAAAAATATTTGTTTGATAAATCAGGATCTGGCAGGTTTCAAACCCACAGGTAAATGTCTTATAGATGTTCTGGTGAAAACCATTTAGACCCCTCAGCTATTTGGGCTCATTTATCTATAGGATAAACATTCCTTTAAGTCGCAGATTGGTGTTCAAGGGACATCATTTGGTGTTCAAGGGACATTACTTTTCATGATAATTTAGCAAAAACAGTAATATTTGGTCAATTAGCCCACTGGCATTATCACAATGTTTAAGATTCATTCTGTGTAAAATATCTATCTGCAAATAAACAAAGCAATGTTCTCCAGAAACTATAGCGATATTTTCTCAAAAAACAAAAACCATACAGGTTTAATATATGTTTTATACATAAACTTGCTTAAGTTGACCATTTTAAGTTTGTTTCCTTTAGGTGTTATGCACCACGAGCCATGTTTTCATGCTAGCTCGTCAACAAGCGGATTCCTCCGATAGAGGATTCGCAAAGTTAGCTCCCTTTTCTTTTTCTTTCATTTTTTTCTTTTCATTTTTTTTCTTTTTATTTTTTTAATGCTCCATAAGGGCTCCCAGGGTTGGTTTGGGCATTGCTATGGGTTGGGGATTTCAGGTTGGGATCTAGTTCAGGGGTAAAACCTGCCAGTCAGTACTGGTAATCAGGGGTAGATAAGTGGCTTAGGTAACCTATTTATATAATCTTGCAAAACATTTTATTCAAACTACAAAGTCAACTAATATTGCATAATCCAGTTGATGCGAATTCAGAAAAGCTTTGTGAAACTGAGTCAGTCAGTACTGGTGTATTGCAGCATGGTCAAAGGTACATTTATGAATTTCTATGGAAGACTTCACTAAGCAGTAAAGGAAAAACCAATATGCACTTAACCAATACTTTTAAGGATGAGCTGACTTCCTCTCTAAAACAATACAGTTTTATGAATTCTTTGCAAATTGCAAAATTTTTAATGCTTTGCATATTATACATTTCATGTGGTTGTACACCATACGTTTTTTTCCATAACAGGTACTTTAACAAACAGTAAAGGCCTTGATGAAATGGTACATAGTGCGATATTTCAACAGGGTCCGCACCGTTTGCAATAATGAAAACAATCTTCAAGGATAGAAAATACATCTTTTTATAGAAACTTTGACCAGCAGCCTCTTAAAGTACAAACAGGACAGTTCCATACTTAGTATTCCATTAGAATATAAAGGGTTTATCAAAGAGACTGTAGCGTTCACCAAGGCTCTTCACTCTGACCATAGTTATTATCACACTGCATTTTCACTGGCAACTCATCCACCTACAGAACATATGTAGACTAGTAGCACATGCCCCAAACTAGCTGTGCAACAATAGATTGGCAGGCACTCCCCGTCCCTTCTTGAAGAAAGTAACAACAGGTTGCTGCTTTTCTTGTTTAGATCTTGCTTTATATGGATGTCTCTAACTGTCTGTGTGTTTCTGTTGTTTCTTCCTCTTGGCGCCATGCAATTGTATGTGGTGTAGCGTTGTGGCATTTTTGTTAGGCATGTTGTTTTTTAATAAAGCTGTGCTTGTTTTTCTTTCTTTTTTCACAAAAGAAAACATCCGGTTTGGTAGCCCACGAAAGTAGTACCTTTTGAAAAATGTAAATCGCTGTATCTGTGCCCTATATTAGTGTATGGGTGCTCTTTTAGGCTTTTAACTTGCCTGTGACTAAGCATTGCTGTATGTTAGTTATGCTGATGAAAACAAAGTCATCTTTGTGGGGACTATTTTATCAACTACCATAACAACGACGGACGCTGGTCTGCCTCAAGTTGAAACCCGTAACTGTTCGAACGCTTGATGATGCAAGATCACTCACACTGTGGTATCTTGGGCTAGAACCTGAGATTTTGATGTTTATTGCATATGCGCAAAAGCCGCCTGTAAACGTCCATGCTGGCGTCTCTAGTGGGAATATGTTTAATTGTTATCTGGGTGTTTATCTACACCCAAACTTTGTGTATGCTAGCTGTGAAGGCTATGGCGAGAATGCGCATTTGTGCAGGCTCGCCTGAGCCTTCATTGTTGGGCTATATGATATGTGCCAAAATCTCGTGAGCTTGCCCATTTATATTTCGTTTGTGCCTGGTAGGTTTGTGCAAAAGCTCATGAGAGACACATTTGATTGCACTAAATTCTCACGATTAGCTCATGGCTCATGGTTGACACATGCAATTTGAAAAGCTCTTGCACATATGCTGTACATGCGTCTAAAACTAAAATTGTATCAGAAAAATCTTAAAGCTCATTGGCAACACATGCATTTGAACTAAATTCTCACGCAAAAAGGTCATAGCGCATTGTTTACACTTGCAATTACCTGTAGAACTACAACCTTACGACCTCATAACCATGAGCATGCGACTAGAACAAAATTATCACAAGTAAAACTCTAATCTCAAAGACGACCCAGGCAATCAAAACTAAAATCTCATCAGAAAGTGCATAGTTAATTGGCTACACATGGGCATGTAAATAGAAGTTAACCTCAAGTGAAAGTTCATAGTGCATGGGCTACAAATGTCACTAGAACTAAGAACTAAATCTCACAAGAAAGTTCAAAGCTCATGGATTCAACATGCAATTTGAACTAAATTCTCGCGAGAAGGCTCATAGCCCGTGGGCGACACAAGCGATTAGAACTTTTAAATTTTCCAACAAAGTTCATAGCCCATGGGCGACACAGGCGTTCAAAACTAAAATCTCACGAGAAAGTCCATAGCTCATGGGCGACACATGTGATAGAACTGAAACTTCACCAGAAAGTTCAAAGCTCATGTGCGACACATGCTATTAGAACTAAAAACACAAATAGTTCCTCCCTCATGAGAGATACATGCGATCAGAACTAAATACTCGCGAGAGAGTTCATACGCCCAGGGCGAGGCGACTTATGTGATCAGAACTATTCCTAAGAAAGAGTTAATAGCCCCAGGGCGACACATGCTATTAGAACTAAAATCTCGCAATAAAGTTCAAAGCTCACAGGTGACACATGTGATTAGAACAAAAATCACACGAGAAAGTTAATAGCTCATAGGCAACCCATATTGCTAAAACTTAGAACTAAACTATCCCAAGAAAGGTAATAGCTAATGGCCAACACATGCAATTAGAACTTATTTCTCGAGAGAAAGCCCATAGCCGATGGGTGACGCATGTGATTAGAACAAAACCTCACAGAAATTTCATAGCTAGTTGTTGAAACATGCGATATGAACTAAAATCTCACAAGAAAGTCCATAGCTCATGGGCGACACATGCGATTGGAACTAAAGTCTCTCGAGAAAGTGCATAGCCCATGGGCGACACATGTGATAAGAACTTGAATCTTACAAGGAAGTTCATGGGCGACACATGTGATAAAAACTTAACTCACACAAAAAGTTCCCTGTTTAATGGGCGACACATGCGATCAGTCATTTGGTCTGTCCTATGCATGCGCAAACCTCTCTTTAAACCCACATGCACAGCTAGCCAGTGGAGCTAGAAACCTAAAAGTTATCTGAGCCTTCATCTACTTCAATATTTTATGTATGCGAGTAACAAATGCTCTTACGATTCTTTGTGGATGCACAGACTCGTCAGAGCCTTCACTGATCGCCCATATGATAGGTACCAAAATCTCGTGAGCTGGCTCAATAATATTTCATTTGTGCCTGGTGAGTCTGGGAATCCTCTTTAAATAATATTGTACCTCATATATAGACATTGTGGTACATGTACACGCCATTGTTGTTATACATAGGAAGCGCATAAATGTCCGCTTAGTACTTAGTGCAATATCAATAGAAAGTATCTTAATTTGCGATCTCAACCGTCATATATAATTGAAGACATTAATAGATTAATCATGTGTTCAAACATTCCAAAATTATCAGATTATGCAAAAAAAAATCTAAAGTAGATAAGAATAAAAATATTTGTTTGATAAATCAAGATCTCGCAGGTTTCGAACCCACAGGTAAATGTCTTATAGATGTTTTGGTGAAAACCATTTAGACCCCTCAGCTATTTGGGCTCATTAATCTATAGGATTAACATTCCTTTAAGTCGCAGATTGGTGTTCAAGGGACATCATTTGGTGTTCAAGTGACATTACTTTTCATGATAATTTAGCAAAAACAGTAATATTTGGTCAATTAGCCCACTGGCATTATCACAATGTTTAAGATTCATTCTGTGTAAAATATTTTTCTGCAAATAAACAAAGCAATGTTCTCCAGAAACTATAGCGATATTTTCTCAAAAAACAAAAACCATAGAGGATTAATATATGTTTTATACATAAACTGAGTTAAGTTGACCATTTTAAGTTTGTTTCCTTTAGGTGAAATGCACAACGAGCCATGTTTTCATGCTAGCTCGTCAACAAGCGGATTCCTCCGATGGAGGATTCGCAAAGTTAGCTCCCTTTTCTTTTTCTTTCATTTTTTTTCTTTTCATTTTTTTCTTTTCATTTTTTTTCTTTTTATTTTTTTAATGCTTCATATGGGCTCCCAGGGTTGGTTTGGGCATTGCTATGGGTTGGGGTTTTCAGGTTGGGTTCTAGTTCAGGGGTAAAACCTGACAGTCAGTACTGGTAATCAGGGGTAGATAAGTGGCTTAGGTAACCTATTTATATAATCTTGCAAAACATTTTATTCAAACTACAAAGTCAACTAATATTGCATAATCCAGTTGATGCGAATTCAGAAAAGCTTTGTGAAACTGAGTCAGTCAGTACTGGTGTATTGCAGCATGGTCAAAGGTACATTTATGAATTTCTATGGAAGACTTCACTAAGCAGTAAAGGAGAAACCAATATGCACTTAACCAATACTTTTAAGGATGAGCTGACTTCCTCTCTAAAACAATACAGTTTTATGAATTCTTTGCAAATTGCAAAATTTTTAATGCTTTGCATATTATACATTTCATGTGGTTGTGCACCATACGTTTTTTCCATAACAGGTACTTTAACAAACAGTAAAGGCCTTGATGAAATGGCACATAGTGCGATATTTCAACATGGACGCACCGTTTGCAATAATGAAAACAATCTTCAAGGATAGAAAATGCATCTTTTTATAGAAACTTTGACCAGCAGCCTCTTAAAGTACAAACAGGACAGTTCCATACTTAGTATTCCATTAGAATATAAAGGGTTTATCAAAGAGACTGTAGCGTTCACCAAGGCTCTTCACTCTGACCATAGTTATTATCACACTGCATTTTCACTGGCAACTCATCCACCTACAGAACATATGTAGACTAGTAGCACATGCCCCAAACTAGCTGTGCTACAATAGATTGGCAGTCACTCCCCGCCCATTCTTGAAGAAAGTAACAACAGGTTGCTGCTTTTCTTGTTTAGTTCTTGTTTTATATGGATGTCTCTAACTGTCTGTGTGTTTCTGTTATTTCTTCCTCTTGGCGCCATGCAATTGTATGTGGTGTAGCGTTGTGACATTTTTGTTAGGCATGTTGTTTTTTTTATAAAGCTGTGCTTGTTTTTCTTTCTTTTTTCACAAAAGAAAACATCCGGTTTGGTAGCCCACGAAAGTAGTACCTTTTGAAAAATGTAAATCGCTGTATCTGTGCCCTACATTTAGTGTATGGGTGCTCTCTTTTAGGCTTTAAACTTGCCTGTGACTAAGCATTGGTGTATGTTAGTTATGCTGATGAAAACAAAGTCATCTTTGTGCGGACTATTTTATCAACTACCATAACAACGACGGACGCTGGTCTGCCTCAAGTTGAAACCCGTAACTGTTCGAACGCTTGATGATGCAAGATCACTCACACTGTGGTATCTTGGGCTAGAACCCGAGATTTTGATGTTTATTGCATATGCGCAAAAGCCGCCTGTAAACGTCCATGCTGGCGTCTCTAGTGGGAATATGTTTAATTGTTATCTGGGTGTTGATCTACATCCAAACTTTGTGTATGCTAGCTGTGAAGGCTATGGCGAGAATGCGCATTTGTGCAGGCTCGCCTGAGCCTTCATTGATGGGCTATATGATATGTGCCAAAATCTCGTGAGCTTGCCCATTAATATTTCGTTTGTGCCTGGTAGGTTTGTGCAAAAGCTCATGAGAGACACATTTGATTGAACTAAATTCTCACGATTAAGGTCATGGCTCATGGTTGACACATGCAATTTGAAAAGCTCTTGCACATATGCTGTACATGCGTCTAAAACTAAAATTGTATCAGAAAAATCTTAAAGCTCATTGGCAACACATGCATTTGAACTAAAATCTCACGCAAAAAATTCATAGCGCATTGTTTACACTTGCAATTACATGTAGAACTACAAACTTACGACCTCATAACCATGAGCATGCGACTAGAACAAAAATATCACAAGTAAAACTCTAATCTCAAAGACGACCCAGGCAATCAAAACTAAAATCTCATCAGAAAGTGCATAGTTAATTGGCTACACATGGGCATGTAAATAGGAGTTAACCTCAAGTGAAAGTTCATAGCGCATGGGCTACAAATTTCACTAGAACTAAGAACTAAATCTCACAAGAAAGTTCATAGCTCATGGGTTCAACATGCAATTTGAACTAAATTCTAGCGAGAAGGCTCATAGCCCGTGGGCGACACAAGCGATTAGAACTTTTAAATTTTCCAACAAAGTTCAAAGCCCATGGGCGACACAGGCGTTCAAAACTAAAATCTCATGAGAAAGTCCATAGCTCATGGGCGACACATGTGATAGAACTGAAACTTCACCAGAAAGTTCAAAGCTCATGTGCGACACATGCTATTAGAACTAAAAACACAAATAGTTCCTCCCTCATGGGAGATACATGCGATCAGAACTAAATACTCGCGAGAGAGTTCATACGCCCAGGGCAAGGCGACTTATGTGATCAGAACTATTCCTAAGAAAGAGTTAATAGCCCCAGGGCGACACATGCTATTAGAACTAAAATCTCACAATAAAGTTCAAAGCTCACAGGTGACACATGTGATTAGAACAAAAATCACACGAGAAAGTTAATAGCTCATAGGCAACCCATATTGCTAAAACTTAGAACTATACTATCCCAAGAAAGGTAATAGCTAAAGGCCAACACATGCAATTAGAACTTATTTCTCGAGAGAAAGCCCATAGCCGATGGGCGACGCATGTGATTAGAACAAAACCTCACAGAAATTTCATAGCTAATTGTTGAAACATGCGATATGAACTAAAATCTCACAAGAAAGTCCATAGCTCATGGGCGACACATGCGATTGGAACTAAAGTCTCTCGAGAAAGTGCATAGCCCATGGGCGACACATGTGATAAGAACTTGAATCTTACAAGGAAGTTCATGGGCGACACATGTGATAAAAACTTAACTCACACAAAAAGTTCACAGTTCATGGGCGACACATGCGATCAGTCATTTGGTCTGTCCTATGCATGCGCAAACCTCTCTTTAAACCCACATGCACAGCTAGCCAGTGGAGCTAGAAACCTAAAAGTTATCTGAGCCTTCATCTACTTCAATATTTTATGTATGCGAGTAACAAATGCTCTTACGATTCTTCGTGGATGCACAGACTCGTCAGAGCCTTCACTGATCGCCCATATGATAGGTACCAAAATCTCGTGAGCTGGCTCAATAATATTTCATTTGTGCCTGGTGAGTCTGGGAATCCTCTTTAAATAATATTGTACCTCATATATAGACATTGTGGTACATGTACACGCCATTGTTGTTATACATAGGAAGCGCATAAATGTCCGCTTAGTACTTAGTGCAATATCAATAGAAAGTATCTTAATTTGCGATCTCAAACGTCATATATAATTGAAGACATTAATAGATTAATCATGTGTTCAAACATTCCAAAATTATCAGATTATGCAAAAAAGTCTAAAGTAAATAAGAATAAAAATATTTGTTTGATAAATCAGGATCTGGTAGGTTTCGAACCCACAGGTAAATGTCTTATAGATGTTCTGTTGAAAACCATTTAGACCCCTTAGCTATTTGGGCTCATTTATCTATAGGATTAACATTCCTTTAAGTCGCAGATTGGTGTTCAAAGGACATCATTTGGTGTTTAAGGGACATTACTTTTCATGATAATTTAGCAAAAACAGTAATATTTGGTCAATTAGCCCACTGGCATTATCACAATGTTTAAGATTCATTCTGTGTAAAATATCTGTCTGCAATTAAACAAATCAATGTTCTCCAGAAACTATATCGATATTTTCTCAAAAAAACAAAAACCATACAGGTTTAATATATGTTTTATACATAAACTTGCTTAAGTTGATCATTTTAAGTTTGTTTCCTTTAGGTGTTATGCACCACGAGCCATGTTTTCATGCTAGCTCGTCAACAAGCGGATTCCTCCGATGGAGGATTCGCAAAGTTAGCTCCCTTTTCTTTTTCTATCATTTTTTTTCTTTTCATTTTTTTCTTTTTATTTTTTTAATGCTCCATATGGGCTCCCAGGGTTGGTTTGGGCATTGCTATGGGTTGGGGTTTTCAGGTTGGGATCTAGTTCAGGGGTAAAACCTGCCAGTCAGTACTGGTAATAAGGGGTAGATAAGTGGCTTAGGTAACCTATTTATATAATCTTGCAAAACATTTTATTCAAACTACAAAGTCAACTAATATTGCATAATCCAGTTGATGCGAATTCAGAAGAGTCAGTCAGTACTGGTGTATTGCAGCATAGCCAAAGGTACATTTATGAATTTCTTTGGAAGACTTCACTAAGCAGTAAAGGAGAAACCAATATGCACTTAACCAATACTTTTAAGGATGAGCTGATGTCCTCTCTCAAACAATACAGTTTTATGAATTCTTTGCAAATTGCAAAATTTTTAATGCTTTGCATATTATACATTCCATGTGGTTGTACACCATACGTTTTTTCCATAACAGGTACTTTAACAAACAGTAAAGGCCTTGATGAAATGGCACATAGTGCGATATTTCAACAGGGTCCGCTCCGTTTGCAATGATGAAAACAATCTTTAAGGATAGAAAATACATCTTTTTATAGAAACTTTGACCAGCAGCCTCTTAAAGTACAAACAGGACAGTTCCATACTTAGTATTCCATTAGAATATAAAGGGTTTATCAAAGAGACTGTAGCGTTCACCAAGGTTCTTCACTCTGACCATAGTTATTATCACACTGCATTTTCACTGGCAACTCATCCACCTACAGAACATATGTAGACTACTAGTAGCACATGCCCCAAACTAGCTGTGCAACAATAGATTGGCAGTCACTCCCCGTCCCTTCTTGAAGAAAGTAACAACATGTTGCTGCTTTTCTTGTTTAGTTCTTGCTTTATATGGATGTCTCTAACTGTCTGTGTGTTTCTGTTATTTCTTGCTCTTGGCGCCATGCAATTGTATGTGGTGTAGCGTTGAGGCATTTTTGTTAGGCATGTTTTTTTTATAAAGCTGTGCTTGTTTTTCTTTCTTTTTTCACAAAAGAAAACATCCTGTATGGTAGCCCACGAAAGTAGTACCTTTTGAAAAATGTAAATCGCTGTATCTGTGCCCTATATTTAGTGTATGGGTGCTCTTTTAGGCTTTAAACTTGCCTGTGACTAAGCATTGGTGTATGTTAGTTATGCTGATGAAAACAAAGTCATCTTTGTGCGGACTATTTTATCAACTACCATAACAACGACGGACGCTGGTCTGCCTCAAGTTGAAACCCGTAACTGTTCGAACGCTTGATGATGCAAGATCACTCACACTGTGGTATCTTGGGCTAGAACCCGAGATTTTGATGTTTATTGCATATGCGCAAAAGCCGCCTGTAAACGTCCATGCTGGCGTCTCTAGTGGGAATATGTTTAATTGTTATCTGGGTGTTGATCTACATCCAAACTTTGTGTATGCTAGCTGTGAAGGCTATGGCGAGAATGCGCATTTGTGCAGGCTCGCCTGAGCCTTCATTGTTGGGCTATATGATATGTGCCAAAATCTCGTGAGCTTGCCCATTAATATTTCGTTTGTGCCTGGTAGGTTTGTGCAAAAGCTCATGAGAGACACATTTGATTGAACTAAATTCTCACGATTAAGCTCATGGCTCATGGTTGACACATGCAATTTGAAAAGCTCTTGCACATATGCTGTACATGCGTCTAAAACTAAAATTGTATCAGAAAAATCTTAAAGCTCATTGGCACAACATGCATTTGAACTAAAATCTCACGCAAAAAGGTCATAGCGCATTGTTTACACTTGCAATTACATGTAGAACTACAACCTTACGACCTCATAACCATGAGCATGCGACTAGAACAAAAATATCACAAGTAAAACTCTAATCTCAAAGACGACCTGGCAACCAAAACTAAAATCTCATCAGAAAGTGCATAGTTAATTGGCTACACATGGGCATGTAAATAGAAGTTAACCTCAAGTGAAAGTTCATAGCGCATGGGCTACAAATGTCACTAGAACTAAGAACTAAATCTCACAAGAAAGTTCATAGCTCATGGGTTCAACATGCAATTTGAACTAAATTCTCGCGAGAAGGCTCATAGCCCGTGGGCGACACAAGCGATTAGAACTTTTAAATTTTCCAACAAAGTTCAAAGCCCATGGGCGACACAGGCGTTCAAAACTAAAATCTCACGAGAAAGTCCATAGCTCATGGGCGACACATGTGATAGAACTGAAACTTCACCAGAAAGTTCAAAGCTCATGTGCGACACATGCTATTAGAACTAAAAACACAAATAGTTCCTCCCTCATGGGAGATACATGCGATCAGAACTAAATACTCGCGAGAGAGTTCATACGCCCAGGGCGAGGCGACTTATGTGATCAGAACTATTCCTAAGAAAGAGTTAATAGCCCCAGGGCGACACATGCTATAAGAACTAAAATCTCGCAATAAAGTTCAAAGCTCACAGGTGACACATGTGATTAGAACAAAAATCACACGAGAAAGTTAATAGCTCATAGGCAACCCATATTGCTAAAGTTTAGAACTAAACTATCCCAAGAAAGGTAATAGCTAATGGCCAACACATGCAATAAGAACTTATTTCTCGAGAGAAAGCCCATAGCCGATGGGCGACGTATGTGATTAGAACAAAACCTCACAGAAATTTCATAGCTAATTGTTGAAACATGCGATATGAACTAAAATCTCACAAGAAAGTCCATAGCTCATGGGCGACACATGCGATTGGAACTAAAGTCTCTCGAGAAAGTGCATAGCTCATGGGCGACACATGTGATAAGAACTTGAATCTTACAAGGAAGTTCATGGGCGACACATGTGATAAAAACTTAACTCACACAAAAAATTCACAGTTCATGGGCGACACATGCGATCAGTCATTTGGTCTGTCCTATGCATGCGCAAACCTCTCTTTAAACCCACATGCACAGCTAGCCAGTGGAGCTAGAAACCTAAAAGTTATCTGAGCCTCCATCTACTTCAATATTTTATGTATGCGAGTAACAAATGCTCTTACGATTCTTCGTGGATGCACAGACTCGTCAGAGCCTTCACTGATCGCCCATATGATAGGTACCAAAATCTCGTGAGCTGGCTCAATAATATTTCATTTGTGCCTGGTGAGTCTGGGAATCCTCTTTAAATAATATTGTACCTCATATATAGACATTGTCACAGTGGTACATGTACACGCCATTGTTGTTATACATAGGAAGCGCATAAATGTCCGCTTAGTACTTAGTGCAATATCAATAGAAAGTAATTTGCGATCTCAAACGTCATATATAATTGAAGACATTAATAGATTAATCATGTGTTCAAACATTCCAAAATTATCAGATAATGCAAAAAAAATCTAAAGTAAATAAGAATAAAAATATTTGTTTGATAAATCAGGATCTGGCAGGTTTCGAACCCACAGGTAAATGTCTTATAGATGTTCTGGTGAAAACCATTTAGACCCCTCAGCTATTTGGGCTCATTTATCTATAGGATTAACATTCCTTTAAGTCGCAGATTGGTGTTCAAGGGACATCATTTGGTGTTCAAGTGACATTACTTTTCATGATAATTTAGCAAAAACAGTAATATTTGGTCAATTAGCCCACTGGCATTATCACCATGTTTAAGATTCATTCTGTGTAAAATATCTATCTGCAAATAAACAAAGCAATGTTCTCCAGAAACTATAGCGATATTTTCTCAAAAAACAAAAACCATACAGGTTTGATATTTGTTTTATACATTAACTTGCTTAAGTTGACCATTTTAAGTTTGTTTCCTTTAAGTGTTATTCACCACGAGCCATGTTTTCATGCTAGCTCGTCAACAAGCGGATTCCTCCGATGGAGGATTCGCAAAGTTAGCTCCCTTTTCTTTTTCTTTCACTTTTTTTTCTTTTCATTTTTTTTCTTTCTATTTTTTTAATGCTCCATATGGGCTCCCAGGGTTGGTTTGGGCATTGCTATGGGTTGGGGTTTTCAGGTTGTGATCTAGTTTTGGGGTAAAACCTGCCAGTCAGTACTGGTAATCAGGTGTAGATAAGTGGCTTAGGTAACCTATTTATATAAATTTGTAAAACATTTTATTCAAACTACAAAGTCAACTAATATTGCATAATCCAGTTGATGCGAATTCAGAAAAGCTTTGTGAAACTGAGTCAGTCAGTACTGGTGTATTGCAGCATGGTCAAAGGTACATTTATAAATTTCTATGGAAGACTTCACTAAGCAGTAAAGGAGAAACCAATATGCACTTAACCAATACTTTTAAGGATGAGCTGACTTCCTCTCTAAAACAATACAGTTTTATGAATTCTTTGCAAATTGCAAAATTTTTAATGCTTTGCATATTATACATTTCATGTGATTGTACACCATACGTTTTTTCCATAACAGGTACTTTAACAAACAGTAAAGGCCTTGATGAAATGGCACATAGTGCGATATTTCAACAGGGTCCGCACCGTTTGCAATGATGAAAACAATCTTCAAGGATAGAAAATACATCTTTTTATAGAAACTTTGACCAGCTGCCTCTTAAAGTACAAACAGGACAGTTCCATACTAAGTATTCCATTAGAATATAAAGGGTTTATCAAAGAGACTGTAACGTTCACCAAGGCTCTTCACTCTGACCATAGTTATTATCACACTGCATTTTCACTGGCAACTCATCCACCTACAGAACATATGTAGTCAGGGGTGTGCCTGCGTATACGCATAGTACGCAGCTGCGTACTTTAATTTTTAAATGTCCAAATAAAAACGTCTTAAATCGCGAAAAATGCAATAAAAACATGCCTCACCCGGGTTAGGCCTTTATATTTACCTCCCTAAATGAACTTTTGTAATTCAATTATCTCTTAGCTAAACCTTGTTTTATGAAATAATGCCCTGCAAGTATTGTGGAAAAATGAAACTAATCGTTGGAAAGGTAGTTTTGCTTGTTTATGAAGTCCCTTGGAAGATGTGGCATCCAACTGGCGAATTCCAATCATTCGAAGTATACCGACTTTGCAATAATCCTGAACCAAAGCAATAGGATGTTGATTGTTTTTCACTTTTGTTTAGGAACTCATCCACCTACAGAACATATGTAGACTACTAGTAGCACATGCCCCAAACTAGCTGTGCAACAATAGATTGGCAGTCACTCCCCGTCCCTTCTTGAAGAAAGTAACAACAGGTTGCTGCTTTTCTTGTTTAGTTCTTGCTTTATATGGATGTCTCTAACTGTCTGTGTGTTTCTGTTATTTCTTGCTCTTGGCGCCATGCAATTGTATGTGGTGTAGCGTTGAGGCATTTTTGTTAGGCATGTTTTTTTTATAAAGCTGTGCTTGTTTTTCTTTCTTTTTTCACAAAAGAAAACATCCTGTATGGTAGCCCACGAAAGTAGTACCTTTTGAAAAATGTAAATCGCTGTATCTGTGCCCTATATTTAGTGTATGGGTGCTCTTTTAGGCTTTAAACTTGCCTGTGACTAAGCATTGGTGTATGTTAGTTATGCTGATGAAAACAAAGTCATCTTTGTGCGGACTATTTTATCAACTACCATAACAACGACGGACGCTGGTCTGCCTCAAGTTGAAACCCGTAACTGTTCGAACGCTTGATGATGCAAGATCACTCACACTGTGGTATCTTGGGCTAGAACCCGAGATTTTGATGTTTATTGCATATGCGCAAAAGCCGCCTGTAAACGTCCATGCTGGCGTCTCTAGTGGGAATATGTTTAATTGTTATCTGGGTGTTGATCTACATCCAAACTTTGTGTATGCTAGCTGTGAAGGCTATGGCGAGAATGCGCATTTGTGCAGGCTCGCCTGAGCCTTCATTGTTGGGCTATATGATATGTGCCAAAATCTCGTGAGCTTGCCCATTAATATTTCGTTTGTGCCTGGTAGGTTTGTGCAAAAGCTCATGAGAGACACATTTGATTGAACTAAATTCTCACGATTAAGCTCATGGCTCATGGTTGACACATGCAATTTGAAAAGCTCTTGCACATATGCTGTACATGCGTCTAAAACTAAAATTGTATCAGAAAAATCTTAAAGCTCATTGGCACAACATGCATTTGAACTAAAATCTCACGCAAAAAGGTCATAGCGCATTGTTTACACTTGCAATTACATGTAGAACTACAACCTTACGACCTCATAACCATGAGCATGCGACTAGAACAAAAATATCACAAGTAAAACTCTAATCTCAAAGACGACCTGGCAACCAAAACTAAAATCTCATCAGAAAGTGCATAGTTAATTGGCTACACATGGGCATGTAAATAGAAGTTAACCTCAAGTGAAAGTTCATAGCGCATGGGCTACAAATGTCACTAGAACTAAGAACTAAATCTCACAAGAAAGTTCATAGCTCATGGGTTCAACATGCAATTTGAACTAAATTCTCGCGAGAAGGCTCATAGCCCGTGGGCGACACAAGCGATTAGAACTTTTAAATTTTCCAACAAAGTTCAAAGCCCATGGGCGACACAGGCGTTCAAAACTAAAATCTCACGAGAAAGTCCATAGCTCATGGGCGACACATGTGATAGAACTGAAACTTCACCAGAAAGTTCAAAGCTCATGTGCGACACATGCTATTAGAACTAAAAACACAAATAGTTCCTCCCTCATGGGAGATACATGCGATCAGAACTAAATACTCGCGAGAGAGTTCATACGCCCAGGGCGAGGCGACTTATGTGATCAGAACTATTCCTAAGAAAGAGTTAATAGCCCCAGGGCGACACATGCTATAAGAACTAAAATCTCGCAATAAAGTTCAAAGCTCACAGGTGACACATGTGATTAGAACAAAAATCACACGAGAAAGTTAATAGCTCATAGGCAACCCATATTGCTAAAGTTTAGAACTAAACTATCCCAAGAAAGGTAATAGCTAATGGCCAACACATGCAATAAGAACTTATTTCTCGAGAGAAAGCCCATAGCCGATGGGCGACGTATGTGATTAGAACAAAACCTCACAGAAATTTCATAGCTAATTGTTGAAACATGCGATATGAACTAAAATCTCACAAGAAAGTCCATAGCTCATGGGCGACACATGCGATTGGAACTAAAGTCTCTCGAGAAAGTGCATAGCTCATGGGCGACACATGTGATAAGAACTTGAATCTTACAAGGAAGTTCATGGGCGACACATGTGATAAAAACTTAACTCACACAAAAAATTCACAGTTCATGGGCGACACATGCGATCAGTCATTTGGTCTGTCCTATGCATGCGCAAACCTCTCTTTAAACCCACATGCACAGCTAGCCAGTGGAGCTAGAAACCTAAAAGTTATCTGAGCCTCCATCTACTTCAATATTTTATGTATGCGAGTAACAAATGCTCTTACGATTCTTCGTGGATGCACAGACTCGTCAGAGCCTTCACTGATCGCCCATATGATAGGTACCAAAATCTCGTGAGCTGGCTCAATAATATTTCATTTGTGCCTGGTGAGTCTGGGAATCCTCTTTAAATAATATTGTACCTCATATATAGACATTGTCACAGTGGTACATGTACACGCCATTGTTGTTATACATAGGAAGCGCATAAATGTCCGCTTAGTACTTAGTGCAATATCAATAGAAAGTAATTTGCGATCTCAAACGTCATATATAATTGAAGACATTAATAGATTAATCATGTGTTCAAACATTCCAAAATTATCAGATAATGCAAAAAAAATCTAAAGTAAATAAGAATAAAAATATTTGTTTGATAAATCAGGATCTGGCAGGTTTCGAACCCACAGGTAAATGTCTTATAGATGTTCTGGTGAAAACCATTTAGACCCCTCAGCTATTTGGGCTCATTTATCTATAGGATTAACATTCCTTTAAGTCGCAGATTGGTGTTCAAGGGACATCATTTGGTGTTCAAGTGACATTACTTTTCATGATAATTTAGCAAAAACAGTAATATTTGGTCAATTAGCCCACTGGCATTATCACCATGTTTAAGATTCATTCTGTGTAAAATATCTATCTGCAAATAAACAAAGCAATGTTCTCCAGAAACTATAGCGATATTTTCTCAAAAAACAAAAACCATACAGGTTTGATATTTGTTTTATACATTAACTTGCTTAAGTTGACCATTTTAAGTTTGTTTCCTTTAAGTGTTATGCACCACGAGCCATGTTTTCATGCTAGCTCGTCAACAAGCGGATTCCTCCGATGGAGGATTCGCAAAGTTAGCTCCCTTTTCTTTTTCTTTCATTTTTTTTTCTTTTCATTTTTTTTCTTTCTATTTTTTTAATGCTCCATATGGGCTCCCAGGGTTGGTTTGGGCATTGCTATGGGTTGGGGTTTTCAGGTTGTGATCTAGTTTTGGGGTAAAACCTGCCAGTCAGTACTGGTAATCAGGTGTAGATAAGTGGCTTAGGTAACCTATTTATATAAATTTGTAAAACATTTTATTCAAACTACAAAGTCAACTAATATTGCATAATCCAGTTGATGCGAATTCAGAAAAGCTTTGTGAAACTGAGTCAGTCAGTACTGGTGTATTGCAGCATGGTCAAAGGTACATTTATAAATTTCTATGGAAGACTTCACTAAGCAGTAAAGGAGAAACCAATATGCACTTAACCAATACTTTTAAGGATGAGCTGACTTCCTCTCTAAAACAATACAGTTTTATGAATTCTTTGCAAATTGCAAAATTTTTAATGCTTTGCATATTATACATTTCATGTGATTGTACACCATACGTTTTTTCCATAACAGGTACTTTAACAAACAGTAAAGGCCTTGATGAAATGGCACATAGTGCGATATTTCAACAGGGTCCGCACCGTTTGCAATGATGAAAACAATCTTCAAGGATAGAAAATACATCTTTTTATAGAAACTTTGACCAGCTGCCTCTTAAAGTACAAACAGGACAGTTCCATACTAAGTATTCCATTAGAATATAAAGGGTTTATCAAAGAGACTGTAACGTTCACCAAGGCTCTTCACTCTGACCATAGTTATTATCACACTGCATTTTCACTGGCAACTCATCCACCTACAGAACATATGTAGTCAGGGGTGTGCCTGCGTATACGCATAGTACGCAGCTGCGTACTTTAATTTTTAAATGTCCAAATAAAAACGTCTTAAATCGCGAAAAATGCAATAAAAACATGCCTCACCCGGGTTAGGCCTTTATATTTACCTCCCTAAATGAACTTTTGTAATTCAATTATCTCTTAGCTAAACCTTGTTTTATGAAATAATGCCCTGCAAGTATTGTGGAAAAATGAAACTAATCGTTGGAAAGGTAGTTTTGCTTGTTTATGAAGTCCCTTGGAAGATGTGGCATCCAACTGGCGAATTCCAATCATTCGAAGTATACCGACTTTGCAATAATCCTGAACCAAAGCAATAGGATGTTGATTGTTTTTCACTTTTGTTTAGGAAAAAATTAAGTCGGTGTTTAGGTTCAGAAAATGCAGGAGAGGCCACCATTTAGTTCATATAATGATTTTTTTCTAACGTATGGGAGGGCCCTCCCATACCCCCCCCCTGCGTACTTTTGATTTGCCCTCAGGCACGTCCCTGGGTTTTAGTATATATATATAAGTCATATCGATAAAGTGTTGATACTTTTTTCCATACATGTACTCCGTCCACTTGTCCAGAGCAGCGAGCATAATAAAGATGAGCTGATGCGGGGGTGGTGGTTGTTTAATTTTTTCCATCAACTCAGTGGCTCAATAAAACGAGTATGTCATAGTTCAAAATAATCTAGAAAAAATGATCCTTCAGAAATTGAGAGAACCTACAATATTGGAAAACAGCAGACTCGGTTGTGTTGAGTTTGTTCTTCCTGCTAACCAATGGAAAGTTCAACAATTCTCAGGCCCTTGCAACTAGTTTTTACTTTACATAGGATTCTTCCGACTAATTTCAGAATATCTACTCAGTTTGTTTTTCAAAGTTCAGATATGTTACCATATGACCATGTATCAAGTAACACACCATGAAAGAGATGCGTGAACCAAACGAGACACGTCGCGAGAAACCAGACCCAGAGGTTATAAAAATCACGCACAACTCAACTACACGTGAAATTTTACCTGTTCTTAAAATTAATGAAGCTGAAGACAATATAAGAATCCATCATGAGTGTGAGGGTGGAATAGAAAAATTCGTCCCGAGGATCACCGATTGGCATCACGAGGCTTGCCGAGTGATGACAATCGGTGATCGCGAGGGAGTGGTATTTCTATCCCATCCTCACACGAATAATGGACTCTTTTCTTGCTCACCACTTTTATACCTCATTTATATTGAAAAAACGTGGAAAAGACTGCCAGAAAATCCTGAATGCGACATGGTGACGTCATTTTAACATTACAATGACGTCATGGATCGACGTGCGGCCAGCGTGCGGCTGTTCATTTTTATTTTTCCCTAGGGCCGGTACATGTACGGGCGTGTTAGATGAATAAAATCCATGTACGGGCGTGTGAGATGAATAAAACCCATCATTGTTGTCCAGTGGGGACAGACAAATCCCAACACGAAGGACCACCTTTCCAATGGGAAACGAATCTTGTCGAGTTTCCCACTGAAGGGTAGACCCAAGGGTTAGGCATGATTTTTCTGGAACCACTGATTCTTTTTCTCATATACCAATACCGTAAGGTACGTTACAGTATTTTCTAACACACCTCGCCTATAGAGCCAACGGTAACAGACTGTGATATATCGGACAATAAGAGTGTGATAGCTGACGTCACTGGAAAATGACACATTCATGGCGTTAGACGTAGCAACGTCGTTTTTACGCTTGAAAGACGTTACACTTACATGTAAACGTATGCGACGTAGTCTAAGTATTGGCGGGAGTTCTTCAGTGCAATGGCTAAAAGTTGGAAGATGCTGAAGACTTCGAATGTGTTTTTGTCGTTTATTATATGTTAGAATCGAAATAGATCAGCACCATTGGGTGAATTGTAGAGTAATAATTCACTTTTTGTCGGTCAATTTTGCGAAGATAAATCACTCGCGCTGCGCGCTCGTCATTTGATCTTCTTTACAACTGACCTCCAAACAGTGAACCATTACTCAACAATTCACTGCTGGAGCTGATCTATTTCTTAAATATCTATTGGTGACGTCACTGAGGTCGATGTTTACAGTCAATGACGCGCGCTGTACAAATCTACTTGAAAAAGCGAATTAACAATGAACAAATGGTTATTTCATCAAAATGGATTTACAAGATCTAGCTTATCAGTCACAGTAAGTCGAGTAAGTAATTTTGTTGAGGAAAATGTGTTTCTTTTTTTACATCGTCAAGGCTCCCCATCTTGGTGCATTCAGTCACTCATTGCCCAACACTTCAAATATGTCAATCGCAATGCACTCAGCATGTTTAAAGCATTGAGTTAATGTTTTATGATTTACTGTATTCAATGTTGAAGGCCGACTTACATTGCTGAAATTTCAACATTGACATTTTTCCTGACTGTCAACAATTCAACTTTCGTTTTCGAAGGAATACAGTCATGCACCAAAAATATCGCGTGTGGGTTATCTCGCATTAGTAACCGACCGTGTGTGGCTTATCTCGTATTAGTTACGCTTATCTCACATGGGTAGCGATGTGGTAAAGATTTTTCCGACATCCAGCTAACATAGGGATCACTGGATCTTGTATGCCTTGGTATGTGAGAAAGAAATATCTCACAAGGGTAAAAACAACTGAAATCCCAGGATCTGGTGTGCGAGAAATATTGTTCTTGCTTTCCAGCTCTAAGACGTTATATCCATCATGCTGAAATATATTAAAATGCCAACGATCGATATCATTTTAACATTGATGAGCAGAAACAATTGCAATCGGTTAAAACAAGATCAGATAGGGACAAGTTGTTTCACTTTTGGTTAAAAAGTGAAGTCGCAGCAATCACAAAACAAGCATTTTCCTTTCATTGCTGCATATCTTATGCATTTAATTCTAAAAGGTTTTTGTTGCAGTCATTTTCATAAAAAAGTTACAGCATTTGAATGAATCTTAGGTGGCAGATCTACGGACACTTCATACTAAAGCATAACATAATTGTATTTTTTTAATTGGCATAAAGCAATGATTTTACAATGCAAAACTTTGCACGAGCATTTTAGCCCATGGATACAGCTCAATATTTTATTTACAAAAATGACTTCTTTAAATTTTGCACAGAAGGCTATGAAAATGCTTAAATTTAGTAAACTTTCTATTTTTTAAGGATTTTAAGGAATCAAACTTTCAGAAACAAGTAAACCTCTTAACTTATCACATGATTTCAATTCATAACAACAAAGTAGTTTATCATAGCCTCTGTCCTCAAGTTGTGTAGAAATAATGTTCAGTCATAAGTGTGCAGTATTTTTTACGGACACTACAAAATTGGTAACAGATGAAAAAATGCAATTTGAAAGTGACAGATATAATGTTCCCCATGTAAATTAGTTTTGGATAAACAGCAGGTCCTTAAAAAGTTGAAAAAATACTTTGACTTTAAATTTTTACAAATTTGACTGATAAACATAATGAAAGAAGTAGCAGATAGTGAAAGTACAAATATAGTAAAACTAGCTTGTGTTATATGCCTACAATATGTTTGAATCGTTATCCATTTTGGCTTTTCATAAAAATTAACTTTGCTGCACTGAGCCTGTTGCCATTTGGTCAGTCACAAGTATGCATATTTTTTTTGCAATTTATTTGAGCTATGGGCATGTTTCTCTGTAACAAATTTAACCATCAACGATGAATTGTCTTTGTCAGTTATTTTTTCATCACTTTAGAACTGCACTGTTTGGTAGTTTTAGTGCCCGTAGATCACATATCATTGCACCAAGCAGATCACTGTACTTGAAGATTAATTAACATGTTTCTGCTAGTTTCTATACCAGAGAGTGGCACTGATTAAGAAATGCACTGCTTTTTCAGTTGCATTTTACCAGCACTTGTGATATGAGCGGCCAAAGTCTGTCCGTAGAATGTAGTGTCCGAAGATCACACTTGTTTTCATAAAATTACAAAAAACGTGTCATAATAACCCATGTTCTTATATTCATATTTATTACACGCAACAAAATAAATAGTATGTAAATCAGTATTTGGACCATTTTTTCCTAATGTGTGAATGGAAGAGGTTCTGAAGGGCATATTGTTTCAGGACCATGTGTACCTCTTTCATTTAAAAATTTGACAAATCTAACCAAAATACTGATTGACATAGTTTTTATTTTGTTGAACCTAATAAATACAATCTAAGCATATGGAACATTATGACATATTCTGTTATTTTTTTGAACATTAAAAAGTGTGATATACGGACACTACGTTCTACAGACAGACTCTGGCCACTCATGTCACAAGTGCTGCTGAAAGACAACTGAAGAAGCAGACCTTTTCTGAATCAGTGCCACTCACTGAAATAGAATATAGCAGAAACATGTTCATTAATCTTCTAATACAGCGATATGTTAGATGCAAAATTTTTGATCTACGGACACTACCAAATAAGTGTACTTCTAAACTGATGAAAACATTACCGGAAAAGACAATTCATTGGTAGTGCTCGTATTTGTTACAGAGAAACATACTCATAGCTTCAACAAATTGCCAAAAATATGCATACTTGTGACTCAACAAGTGACAACAATATAGCAAAGTTAATTCTAAAGAAAAGCCAAAATGTATAACGATTTGTGCATTTTTTTTAAAAAAAAAATGCTTAAAATTACTGCACTCCACCTACCCATTTTTATGGTTATTTTACATAAGCTCAGATGTAAAATTTAAGATTTCTTTTAAAAAATATGTTTCTAACACACATATTTGAAATGCAAACTTTCAAAATTTTGCAAATTTCAAATGAAACGGCATAACGTTGAAAAAACGCCTAATTTTTAGGCGTATTTAGGATTGTAATTTTGCTATATTAAATCGAAAGATAGTAATGCTTTACATTTTCTGAAAGCTTGGAGCATGCTCTGAACAGTGGTTTATATTGTATTTTATTTCCTCTAAGCAGGAAAATGATTTAGGGGTATAACATAAGCCCATTTCAAAAGCCTTATCTGATCTTGTTTTAGCCGAATCTAATGCTCAGATGAGATTAGCATTAACATAACCTCGAGCTACATGTCAAGAGCGAACTATTCACCCAAAGGAGTCTCAGCCCAGCCTGGACCTCAATCCTGTCTAATCAGCTTCTATAATCTGTGCTTATCGGGGAACTAAGGACTTGTGGTGTTTTCATGAGCTCAGCGAAACCTTTGATCAGCAGGATGCGCCACGTATTAATAACATTTTAGAAATTTTCTGACACAGTCAACCTCGTTTTTGTGATGTAGGAACTGTTTGGGGTTTATCTTTCAAATCAGAGGAGCAATGAACAACTGCCTAGAGTGCGACACAGGTGTAACTACAATCAGCAACGGTTAGATAAACGAACAGGGAGGATATAGAGGAAATACTCAGTTTTTCGATCATCTTGCTGAGGAAGAGAGAGCTGGTTATTTTATTTTAATTGTGTTTTGCTGGCATATGACTGTTAGTGCTCTGTATCTCTTCCTAGTTGGTAGGTCTGTGATCTGGAATTAAGATATTTCCTGGACATAATCACTTGCTTTTTGGTTGAAAGCTAATTGAGTTTATTCACATCAGGGAGTAGCATTCGGGAAAATCCGGCACAATAAGAGAATCGAATCAAGCCTCGGGTGTATGTGAGGCGCACTACGCGTAGTACTATGTACGAAAAAGCTCCATTTGTTAGCCGTAAAAGGCGTAATGAAATGTGAGTTTAGCCCTAGAAAAATCCAGTCCAATAAATATTGAAAATAACATAAACTTCATTTATAACCGTTTGTTTTGCTGCAATCACACTTTTATTGTGTTTAAATGGTTTATGTGACGTCAGCGTCACGTTATATAACGTCAGCGTCACGTTATCACCCGCGTTACCAAAGTAGACCCTGGAAGTACATCCGTGGTCTGATTCCACGGAATTTCGCGGAATTGGCCGAGGCATTTCCGATTGCAGGGGGTAGATGAGGCTTAAGTAATCTCAATTTAATTGGAATAAGTTATACAAAAAGATGCATTACACTTTGAGAGAGAAAATACGTGAAACAATATGAAAAACTAATAGAGATCAAGGGCGTTTCATATTTCACACATACCGTACTAGGTTATATATTCGGTAAAGAGGTTATTGTAAACAATGCTGTGAATGAGCAGGTTAGTCTGTATCGATACTGTCTGTAAGTTATCTAATAAAATTATGCATGCCCATCCAGCATGAATCTCAAACAGATTAAGTCATGTTAAACTAGTATACGAATTATGAATATTTAGGGTATTTATTGCTTATAACATATTCACGAGGATAAGATTCGCAATCAGTTGAATTAAAGACAGACGGTGGGATGAACTGTTTACGCTTGGTGTGCTTGGTTTTCATGATAACAACATCATGTAAGTTGTTTTAGCAATGCATTTTAGTTAAATTTTGCATATAATAATGAATAATATATTTTAAACATTTATACTATGAAAAGCAGATCATCATCTTTCGAAGAGACGGTTTATTTAGGAAAGGCAAGTCATGACTCGTATTTCCTCACGTATCCATTGAACGTGTGAGTGTTATCTGACTATGAGGTTATAAAACTTATTTCATGCTCAACTCAGATGAGAATGAATTTACAACTGCTCCTTCAAACAAAAATGCCGAAAAATAAAACAATTTTTCTTGCTTTCAAACTCTTAGCTTTCGTATTCATCCTGTTCATAAATGTTAAAATAACAACAATTGTTGGATTTTTATGAGCAGGATAAATTTCATATTCAATTAATTTGAGCATGAATGCATTTTAACCTCAAGCCCAGGTATCTTAGCAATCATATGGCACAGTAAACGACCGTACGGCACAAATGGAAGCCGAAGTCAACGCAATAAACAAACCCTACACAAACAAACACTACTCAACCCAATTACACCAGACATGTGTTCGCAGTACTTCGTCCTCAAAACTTTGAATTTCAAGGACGTACTACATGTATATGGTTTTACTCCCACCCTCCAGGAAATTTTGCAGACAAAGCCTACCTTAAAGAACCAGCCTAACTGCGTCGAATAAGAGATGATTGCACTCTATTCACCTGGGCATCAGCCTGAAACACCTGTTATTTACGTTACCAGATCAAATTAAGAAAAAGTAAAATAAAATGTTGAGCTACAGAAAGAAGGCATTAAACTGTCAAATTATTTTAGTTATCCATATTAGTCTGCATGCTGGATGCCTAAGGTACACATAAAAGCCTTTGGAACAAAATTACGACTTCCTATGGTGTGAAGTGAGTTACTTAAATGAAATTATCCATTAAAATGGTAATTGTGACTATCATTATTTACTTTTACAATTAATACGTGCATTTTCCAAAATTTTAAAATTGTTGAATTAATATACTCATTTAGCTTATAGAAAAAGTCAATTTTGCTTTTCTATCTTAAATATATTGTTATAGATAACCCATTTAACAACCCTACCCCAAGTTTTAAGGAGCCCACTTTAGTAGGTATTATTAAGTAAAAATATATGAATATATTTGCTGCTGCTGGACATCTTACATATTTGGGGTTGTTGGTGCAAACGGGAAAATGTTGAACCTGATGCCTTGAAGGAATGGAAGATTAACATTTTTTAAAATTATTGATACTTGTATTTCATTTTACTCTCGTAATACACATATTTTCCCCCCTAAACCTAAATCTTATTTTCGTCATCTTAAACGAGGTATCCAGGATTTTCATATGAACTGTTTTGGTTCCAGCAGATAAAGCAGCTAACAATGTTGTAGTTGTTTGACGATTGTATTATATTAATACTCTTAAGCGTGGGCTTGTTGACACTAATGCCTATAAACTGCAGCCTTCTTTAAGTGAGAGGGTGATTGTTGATGGGCATGGTTGTCATACAGCCCTACATTTTGGTGTCAAAGCTAAAGAAAATCAAGACAAAGTTCCTACGTTGTACTGGTTACCTAAACTCCATAAAAAACCCAATAAAGCAAGAATTGTTGCTAATTCTAGTTCTTGTACGACAACAGAACTTTCTAAATTGTTAACCTCGTGTCTTACAGCTGTTAAAAACATGTTATCAAATATTGTGAAAAGGTATATGAGAGATCTGGTAAAAACCTATTTTGGTTTATTAAAGATTCAGGTGAAATTTTAGATAAACTTAAAGCTAGAGATTTCAATGCGACCAGTTTGTCTACTTATGATTTTTTTACTCTTTACACTACTTTACCTCATAATTTAATTAAAGATAAACTTATTGATCTTATTGAAAGAACTTTCCAGAGAGAAGGCTCTCCTTACCTTGCACGTAATGACAGAAATGCATTTTTACTTCAGAAAAACCTAAAAAATATCATGCATGGTCGTGTCAAAATGTATGTGATGCGCTGACCTTTTTGTTGGACAACATTTTTATTCGATTTGGCACCAAGCTCTATAGACAAGTAGTTGGGATTCCTATGGGCACTAATTGTGCTTCCCTGGTTGCAGATTTATTCCTGTTTTGTTATGAGAGGGACTTTATGATGTCTCTTTCTGATGATAAGCAGGCTGATGTTATTGATGCGTTAAACACTACTTCCAGATATTTAGACGATATTTTAAGTATTAATAAGGTTTATTTTGACAATATGTTAAGTCAAATATACCCTTCAGAGCTCCAACTAAATAAAGCCAATGCCTCTGATAACGAAGCCGCATTTTTAGACTTGCATTTGTCAATTTCTAATGATATTGTTTCTACCAAAATCTATGATAAACGTGACGACTTTGATTTTGAAATTGTCAATTTCCCATTTTTAGATGGTGATGTTCCTCGTTCTACATCCTATGGAGTCTATATCTCTTAACTCATTCGTTTTGCTAGAGCATCTTGCTATGTTGCTGACTTCCAGTAAAATATTTTACTGACCGTTCCAAGGCGGTACTTCTTTGGTGGATCTTTTATGTTTTTGTTCTGTCTTGTGTTGGCTATGTTTTGTGCGCGTCTGTTTACATGTGCTTTGTGGTCACCTGCTGGGAAAGGGCTGACCTCTTGGCTCTCGTTTGTGGTGTCTTCTGTGAGTTTGTCACTTTCCCATTGGTATCCTGGGTCAGGTGTGGTACTTGATTGTATCGATTCCTGATCTTTGCAACCTTATTACTTTCAACACTCGCAATAAATTGTTAACTCAGAAACTTCTTAAACAAGGCTATCATTATCATAAACTTCGCAAATTTTTTTCAAAATTTTATAGACGACACTATGATTTGATTTCTAAATTCCAAGTTGGACTTAAATCTCTCTTGCGCCAAGGACTTTCGAAACCTGATTTCTATGGTGACTTGGTGTATAAATTGAAGAAGATTGTTGGTTCTAATAATTTTTCAGCGCAGTTCATTAAAATAATTTCCCATTATAAAAAGATTGGCTATAACATTAATGTATTGCAACAGACTGCATGCTTGGTAGTCAACCCAATCACGGTTGGCAACTTTGCTTTCCTGTTTAATTGTACGCGGGTGGGTCGGACTTCAGACTCTATGATGGTTCGGACTTAAAGACTCATCTATTGATGAGACGGTAGGGGTCTGATGCTTTGGCTGTTTGTCGGGCCCACCGGGAATTACCTGTTGGATTTCTTTTGCTCCGGTATTCAGTTTTATTTACTGTTGAGTCCTTATATTTGCTTTATCTCCTTGTAATATCTTGATTTATATGTTTTAGGAGATGATGCATTGATAAATTAGGGGTCTTTCATGCAAACCAAATATCTATGTGTCTTGATCCACATCTGAATTAAGGATGAGGTTGGCGCCGTTAAACCGGTTTAAGCCCTCCAGTAAAATATATCATGACCGTTCCAAGGCGGTACTTCTTTTGTGGATCTTTTATGTTTTTGTTGTCTTGTGTTTACTATGTCTTTGTGCGCGTCTATTTATATGTGCTTTGTGGTCACCTGCTGGGAAACGGCTGACCTCTTGTCTCTCACTTTGTGGTGTCTGCTGTGAGTTTGTCACTTTCCCATTGGTATCCTGGGTCAGGTGTGGTACTTGAGTGTATCGATTCCTGATCTTTGCACCCTCACTTACTTTGCTCATATAATGAACAAATAAATATTAGCAACAAGACAAGAGCACTTATTAAAGGATGTAACATACGTTACCTGACATGATAAATGAACAAGGACATTGTATTGCTGTAAGAGGTATTTCAGGTAATAATTTGTACATGTTTTCAAGTAAATCTCTAGTCTCTGGTGCTTTTATCTTAGAAATTATATTCATTGCTGATTATAAGTCCGTACACCTTTGCTACAGATGTTATTAATTAACATTTCCACATATTTTCTAATATGAATAATACTAATATATAGATAGATGGACATATAAAATTATAGTTTCACATTTAAACAAGACAATCTGATAAATGTCCCTGTAAAATGTAATTATTCTAAACTAATCCTCATCCAGTTATACTCATATAAAATGTCTATCTTTTTGTCTGCTTCTATGGAAAAATAATTGTCCACCGTATCACAACCAGTAAAATCATCACACCATATTTTGTTTGCAAACTGAGTAAGGTCTTGCTGAATCCCAAACCCCTTTGGAATTTGGCAGACATATCTTATCTTTAAGAACAAATCAAGCTGCACCAAATAGGAGATGTTTGCAATCTTTAAGCGGGTAGCGTTAGTTTGTAACAGTAACAGCTTGTTACATATGTTTCTATATAAATTTAAAAATAACTATGTAAATTGAACGTTTGAGCTACAGAAAAAAGATATTCAAACTATTTTATGAGATTCTAATAGAGTCTGTATACTGGCTGCCTTGAATGTAGTACATTGAAGCTTTTTTAACAAAACAAAATACGTGCGTTACATGAATTTAATTACAATTTAAAGTGGTAATTGTATCGTCACTTAGTTTAACAACTGCTCTGCGTATTTTTCAGTTAATTTTTGATTAGGTTTAGCTTACATTCTCAATTGGCTAATAGAAACAGAATATTTGATTTTCTATCTTAAATATATTGTCTAAAATGAGCTAAAATACAACCATACACCAGTTGTAACATGGAGCCAATTTGGTATTATGGTTTAAGTAAAACACATGTTGAAAATACTGAAGCTGGTAGATATTTTACATTTTTAGACTTTCTTGCTCATATAACTGTAAAGTGATCAAAATTCGAAGATCAGAGCACTTATTTGAAATGTAACATATAGCATGATGTAATAAATTAGCAAGGCCATTGTCTGACGCTCTACATGATATTTCAGAATTAATGAATATATATTTATAGAGATGACAACATATAAGCTCAATGCTTACCGTCAAATCCTAGGAATATTGCATGCATGTATATATCATAATGTGTTAAAGTTGATAAACTATTGTTTAAACCAATGACTATATTTCACATTCGTACTTATACATCTCTGGCCTTTGGTTACGAAAAATAAAATATATATATATGAGCCACGATCTGTGAAAACCTGCCTTAATGACATTTAGGACTTTTTGTGTAAAAATCATTTGAAAAACACAAAAAATTAAGAAATTTGACATGTTTATATATTGCCTTAAAACCTATATAGGTGGACAGTAGAATAAATCTGGTAATTAATCCTGATTAAATTGCTTCGTTACCATGCCATATGTTTCCATGGCAACAACTTTACCTTAGCAACTGACAGACTTTTTAAAGTATGGTCAGCCGTTTTCAGATCATGCAAACTTTAGGCGAAACTGAATTGGTGTCAACTTTTCTGCAAATTCCATTGCATACTTGCTTAGGGTAATAAAAAAAGTATGTTAGCAAGAAATAGCATGTTTTCCATGCACCCGACAAACCCGCAAATCAGGAAGTTCACTTAGACGTCATTAGTAACGTCATGACGTTTCTAACGTTGCATTTTAAAGTTTAGACAGTGTATAGCTTCAAAAGACCATATTTCCATTAATATTAGAGATACCTTTCTAAAATTTGCAGGATAACTTCTTAACACTTCATAGATTAAGTGTGTGTAATTAACTAAATTTTGACGACTTTGTCATTAAGGCTGGTTTTCACAGATTGTGGCTCATATATATACTCATTTCTGATTATCAAGCCCATAGACTGTTGTTACAGATGATATCAACTTTATGGCCTATTACCTAGTATTTCAACTTTATGGCATGTTTCCTAATACTCTACGTATTATGCTAAATATAGAGCCGCAAGTAGAAAAGATAGTTTTACATTTAAACAGGACAATGCAATAAATGCTCATGTTTAATATCAATATTCAGAACTAATATTATCAGAGTAACACTCATATGAAACGTGTATCATTGTGTCTACTTCTGTGGAAAAAAAATCATTATCATCTGCCTTCTTGCAACCAGTTGAATCATAACACAGTATATCAGTCAATTCCTGTGGTGTACAATTTTACCACCAGTCCACTCAAATTTGATGAGCCATCATCATCAACTGTCCAACTTAGCCATACAGTGCCTGGCACATTCGGAAACTGATATAAATGCCTTATAATTGGTTCTTTGAGATTACGTTTCCAGTGAGTTTCTGCAAGGAGGAGAAAGACTAAAGCCCTACAAGGCGGAAAAAGACTCATAATTATGCCATCAAAAGCACTAAGTACCTGGCCTGATGAACCTTGATATTTCTGTTGAAAAGAATCATATCTGAGCTGGCTTACTTTTGTATAGGTTGACTTTCCTTTCATGCGACAAACACATTTTTAATTAATACTATTTCCCAACATCTTCCATCTTTCCCCAAGCATTTTGAAGACTTTAATGCAGTCTGAGTTCTTCTGAAGTGCTTTCAGAGACGTAACTCGTCCCCTTCAGCTAACAGAGCTAGATGACTAGTACAGCAGGCAAGCAAATGCAAAGCTTGAAGAACAGTGCACAACTTAGACCCATTCACTTCAATAGTTCACCAAGTTTACAAGTTCAGAGCGCTTATTGAAGGATGTAACGTATTTAACTTGACATAATAAATAAGCCAGGGAATTGTCTTGCATTATCATTTTTGATTACACGCTCGCAGGCTAATGGTTTCAATTGCAGCCTTTTTTAACGGATCAGGAAATAGGACAGCCTTTTCAACCTGTTTACTCTGTATAAAATCTTCTATTGAACACAATATAGAAATACTATACCAGTAATCCTATTCTAACCCTAGATCAGTTTCCGTGTTTGCATGCAATAGCAGATGGTATGCCTTCAAAGGTTTAACATCATCTTAAGGCTTGCTTCCAACAAATACTTTTAATCTCAAACCCAAAGGATTAAACACCAAAAGATTGGAAAGCTCCATGGCAGACCATGAACACAAATGGCAACTGATCAAATTTCTGTTTTATCAATGGTAAAAAACCTTCATATACAAGGAGGTAAACAGTAAAGACACATATTTTGCTAAATCAGAGCAATGCCATCACTTGATTAAGCACGGATGCAGAGACAGTTGCAGTAAGATAAGTAGATGCTGTACACTTTACAAGAGGCAGGTGCCAGAATCATGCTCCAGCGTATGCATATATGTGAAACAGCACCAAACACCACTTCCCCTATTTAATTTAGTATTTGATTCACTGACATGCTTGTTCTGCTTTTGAAGAATGTTAAGGATTTAAATTATTTTCAGTCATTTTGTTTGATACTGGCAAAGGTCATACGTACTAAAAAGCTTAGTTAAGTCATTTGAGTGCAAAAGATGAGGAACACGGACAGGGACCTCTTATAAATGATGTTTGTCGCAATCACCACTTTAGAAAGGTAATTCAATTAAGGTAACGCACATATCATCATAGGAAGCTGTATTTTTTTTTCAAAAGCTATCACATTTAGCTAAGTCGACCAGCATGCTTACTACATGAATAGTTCACATAAATAGATAATTTAATGTCTTCTTTCTGTAGCTCAGACTTTCAATTTATTTTTTCTTAATTAGATATAGTAACCTATGTAACATGCTGTTATATGTTAATAACCTGACTCTCAGAGCGCAGACATCTCTTATTTGGTGCTGCTCGAATAGTTAGTTAAGATAGGATATGCCTGCACAATTTCCAAGGGGGTGAGGATTTGACATGACCTAACTCAGCTTGCAGTCAAAACATTCTGTAATGATTCTGGTGGTTGCGATGAGGCACACGATTGTTTTGTCATAGAATCAGACACAATGATAGATATTGAATGTGAGGTTGACTTGAATTAATATTAGTTTTGAATAATTACATTTAGTTGGTACATTTATTAAATTGTCATGTTTAAATGTGATATCATAACGTTCGAGTTGTATCAATAAATATAAATATATGTGAAAATAGTTAAATATAGCATCTGTAACAAAAGTCAAAGGGCTTATTATCAGCACTGACTATAATTTCTAATGTGAAGGCACACGAGGTTAGAGGTTTATCAGAAAACATGAGAAAAGTATTCGTTATTTTCTGTAGTATCATCTCTTACATCATGACAATTTCCTTGCTTATTTATTATGCCATGTAACATATGTTACATCCTTTAATATGTACTCTGATGCAGGTGTCAAACTGGCATATCTATTATTCTTTAATATATTAGCAAGACAGTCCCAAACATGTAAGATATCCACCAGCGGAAACTATTTTCGTATATTTACACTTATATATTAGATATCAAAACTGACTCCTTCAAACTGGGGAGGGGAGGGGGGTAGGTTTGTTTTATTGGTTTTGTTGCTTTACGTCCCAAGTCAACAGCTATGGCCATTGCGGGACGGTCAGTTCACCTAACCACACTTTTTCCTGGGCAGGCTTGAATAAGCGGTTAACCAGTAATTTGTGCACATACTTTCGCTTGTAACTGACAACAACCCTTCTTGAATGAATCAGCGGAAGGGAGGAGAATGACCGTAGAAATTATTTCATGATCAATCTCCACGAAAGTATGGGACCGGGCCGGGATTGAACTCGCGACCCCTGGATCTGCAGTCAGACACGCATCTGTAGCCAGACACGTTACCGACTGCGCTACGCGGCCCGGTTATTTTTAGTTTGTTTTATGGCTCATTTAAGACATTATATTTAAGATAGAAAGGCAAACTTTGTTTTTTTTTCTAGAACCAAATGAGTATGTTACCCTCCTACGACTAGAGTCTGCTATTTATAGAACTCCATAAGGCTGCTATGAAAACCTGACCAGATCTGATCTATTTATTTACTCTTGTCGTAGGAGTGGTTAGTAAAAAAAGATTAAAAACGTAATAAAAAATGCAAAGATCAGGTGTAAAATAAATGCTTTTAGTCATAATTAAAATTTATAAAGGGTAATTAAATCTATGTAACGCACATAAAACTATTCGATGCTGTGCTTTTGTTCAAAATTCGTTTTATGTAGCTTAGGCATCAAACATGCAGACTACATGAGTAATTTGAAAACTAAGCTTGTTTGATGACACCGTCTTCCTCCTGCAGCTCAAACTTTCTTTTTATCTGTTTTCTTAATTTGTTATACATTAACATTTGTAACCGACTGCTACCGGCCAAAACCCCGGCGTACAGAGTGTCAACATTTCTTATTCGACACAGTTGGATAGTTCTTGAATATTGGATATGTCTGCAAACTTCCCTAGGGGGCGGGGGAGCAGGGCATTTTTAGCTTGAAGTCTAATGTAGGTATGTACCAGGAATTAAGTAGATGCCGCTTAGGACGTAGTATAGTCTTTGATGACATGAAAGACAAATGCTACAAATATACGTAGCTAGGACGTCGTTGAATCAGGCCCTACTAAAGACGCGGCAAAGTCGGAAACCTCTTTCTGTATGGTCGTGTTGAGGACGAAGCAATGTTGTAGCAAGAACGGGCCTGGTGCATTCAAAAGAACGCGGAAGGAGCGTGTTAGACGTAATGCGAACCAGGCATGGATGTAGCAAATTATGCTTTATAAACTTGAAAATAATTCTGTGGGACCTAAATTTAGTTTACTTTCCAACTATTGGCCCTAGATACTGCTGTTGCTAAACCACACACTGTTTAGCTCGCATGGTGGTTTTCTAACTTATTAGACACATAACATTACAAGAGACAAACAAATCAAATCAACAAACTGCAATTGATACGAGAAAATGGCTCATAAAACACAGAAATTCAGGGCTAAAGAAAACCCCGAGTTGAGCCACGTTGGGCGAAGCCAACGATAGGCACCAGACACATGCCCACCGATGACAGTTTTATGTCAGGGTTATCAATTAGTCTGAGCCCCTTTTATAACGGTTTGGTGGGTGGTTGGGCTAAATTGGCTCTATAATTACTAAATTAATGAGCCAGTGCATGAGATTTCCAACAGTGTATGTGCGACCAGCAAAGCCTCAGATCAGCCTGCGCATATGCGCAGTCTGATCAGAGCCTTTGCTAGTCGCTTGAGTATTCTATGATAGTTAAACTACTGACTGAACACCATTTGGAGTTTCAAAGCTTAAAAAGCGGCTGCGGAGGCTCGTCTGAGTCTACACTTGTCAAAATGTCGAATTGTTGGAAATCTCATGCCGCGGCTCAGTCTTACTATCTCAAGTGTAAATGTCTGGTTTATTGTTACTTTAGAACTTGAAACAGAAAATGGACACAGGAATACGCTAAAACTCATTATGAGTCTGTTATTGTTCGTTGATCTTTTTTTCTCCCATTTTGCGTGTCTGGGGATCTTGTTTGTTCCTTTTTGTGATATAGGTCTATGTGTTCTTTCTAGCCTTGTTATTATCTCACCTTTAGGGTGTACGACTGTGTTCAAATGTATCATCCTTGTGGTACCATGTGTTTGTCTTGATATTTCCTGGTTACTGGCCTTAATGTAATACAGGTGTCCCAAATGACCGCGCTTTATTTTGCTACTAAAACCAAAATAAAACTATATTGCTATATGAAAAAATACCTGTGTTTAGGGTAACCCTACCTAAATTTACTTGTGAAACCTAGATATTTTTTTCAGGTTTTCTGGGGAAAAAAGCATTTTGAAAGGCAAAACGCCTTTCAAAATGCATAAACACATTTTTTTCCAGACAAAAATATAATTTAAAAATATGTGTGCCTGCCCTACCTAAAATTTTCAGACCTGTTACCAAAAACACACTTATTTTTTATTTGGTCTAATTTATAATCATTTTATGTTGAATTCAGAAATTTGCTTAGAGCTAAAAGGAAAATACACTTTTTAAGAAAATGAATGTTTTTAATTGTTTCATACATTGTATTGTTGTTGTTTTTGTTGATTTTATTTTTGTAGTTGTTTGTTTTATCGGAGCTTAATAAATTATCTGTTTTGCTTTGTACAGTCAATATTCGAATTACTGGTTATTTTATGATATATTTTATTTGAAACTGTGTGGTGGAACATTTGATAGTTTGATCTTACTGCAATTGCGGTCATAATATTGTTCTGTTTTTTAGTTATCAAAGAAAACGAAGGATGGATGCCATTCGTCGTCAAAGTGATCAAAAACGAACATTGGTATGAGCAGCCAGGGTCAAAAGCAATGAGGACATTAGCCAAAAACTCAATGACAAGACAAATGAGGGAAAAGCCAGGAAAAGTTATCAAATTTCGGAGCATAAAGAGGGTAGGCATGCGCAGTTCCAAAGAGGTGGTACCACCCCCTTGAAAATCACAAGTGGTTATAGGTTTCCTTAGAAATTCTTGTACGGATCCCCCTCGAGAAGCATTTGGACCCGAGCATTTGGACCCCTCGGGTCCAAATGCTTCTCGAGGGAGGTCCGTACTTCAGTGACAATTACGCTGATGACTAAAATACGTTTCAGGGCCCCCATGTACAGATAAGTGTATAGTTTATTTGTGTCGTTCTGATCATATAAAATTATACAATAGTTAATTACGAGAAAAATGGAAGTGAGAAAAAAATCGTATTATTGTGAAAATGGTTTAGATAACCTTGTTAGATTCCATAGTTACTGTAGTACATGGGCCAGGAGGGATCACCATGCACCCCTATGGGCTTTCTGGTATTTTTTGTTAATTGGACACTCCTGAATAAGAATCAATAGGTTAACACTCGATATATTGGGTCCCACCCACAATTTTGGATGGCTTCAAGATGGCCGCCATGAAAAAAAAGACAAAATGCCTATATAGGGTAATATCAGCCTCCTACCATCTGCTGTGCTTACTTTTATGAGCGGACAATCTACATTATTAATTTTGGAGATATGTTTATTGTCAGCAGTACTTTAGTCAAGCAGGTTTTTATTTATAGCAAAGTCATCAGCTTTATAATAATAGATAGGTTGCATACCTCACCCATGTTAATAAGTAGACAAAATTTATTGTAAATAAACATAACTACATTTCTGTATGCATCTATACAACTGATTGAAATGAATTTTACTTGGTTATCTTGAGAATCATCATTTATTGCAGCATACATTTTTAAAAGTTTATTTGGTGCATTAGGGATGGATGTAACAAATGTTACATTTTTCTTCACATCAAACTCAACAAAACTGACATATGAGTCCAAAATAGCCTCTTCAGAATCTGTATGATGTATTATTTCCAATTAGGTCCATACTTTGTATTTACCGAATAGAAAATCAATTTGTTTTTCACTAACTGCGATAATTTTTTCGTTAATTGCAAAGTCCTCTTCATAATCATTGTCAGAGTCCTCTGGCCAGGTCAACATTGTGAATCAACACCTTTGACATTCAGCCTCCATAAAACCAAAGGGGCATCATATTGCTGTCTGACCATCTGTGAGCCATCCAATTTGAAACGTCCATTATGGGATATCTATCCTCCTCCAAATAACCATGTTGCACTTGTTACTTTAGAGAGGCATGGTACATGTACATGGAATACAAAACTGAAAAATCGATAATTTTTAGGTCTTTTATGAATAGGAATTGAGAGTGCCCTCCTCAATGATGCACAAAGCTAAAACAGATAGAAGTGGCTCAGAATATGCAAATTTTATTCATAGCTTACCCTGAAATTATCTGAATTTGAAGATTAATCTATTTTGCTCTTTTAATTAGCAATGAGATGTTTCCCTCCTCAAACATGTATTATCCCATCGAAAAATCAATAAAGTAATAGTAGCTAAGACAAAGACAAATGCAATTACGTAATAATAGTATTACAAAACCATCAAAACCACCATTATATCTAAGTGTCTAATTAATTATTTTTTCACCATTAATGTCATAATTGTAAAAACTATGGGCATGGTTTTGATATAGTGAAAAACACTATTTCCCAACCTCATATAGGTGGCAGCAGATTTCACTAATATTTATATATAGAACACTAGGTGAGTGTCTTTTGACTTCAAGTTTACCAGGCAAGGCTTTGAGAATGCTTGTTGACATCGCGTGGCTTACCGAGCGATTCAACATGCGTTCTCAAAGCGGAGCCTGTAAACTTGATATCAAAAGACGCGAACCTGGTATTCTATTTATCAGTTTACCCATTGCTTCACTCTTCAAACTAGCGATTATGACTTAATTTTCGATTTTTGTGTTGATTCAGCATCATTAGCGACGTCATTCAGAAAGATAGACAACGTTTATCCGGCAACGTGCAACAATGCAGTTAATATGAGAGGTAACTGATAAATACCCATACGTGTACATTTAACGTCTACAACAAACGTCTTGCATACAGATACCCTATCCATACAGTAGGGTCTGAGTAAGGATAACTGGGTATGGGAATAGTAGGATTTGAGTAGATAGCCCAACTCTACCATAGTCTCTTCCATTCTAATACCCTACCCATACCTACACTACACTAATCATACCCATATGGGGGCATAACATCTACCAATATGGGTAAGGGTAGATATGCGCGGAGATAATGTTATGGTTTGCGTTGGGACATGGTAGGGTAGGTTAGAAGTATGATAATGGATAGGGTATGAGCATATGCTAATGAAGGGTCATGCTAATGGATGGGTTATCATATTCTTAGCCCTAAAGTTTCTATCCAATCCTTTCTTATCCCTAAATGCACCATATCCTATAAATACCTTGGAAGATATACGAGTAACTATCAGGTAGGTTACAAGTTGGGGTAGATAAAGTATGAATTTGTGTATGGGTCAGGCCTTTGGTAGGTCAGGACTACGGGTAGTGAAGCCTACCTTACCTGCATACTCATACTCTAACCTACATTAGCTCTCACTCAACCCATACTCAGACATCCAACCTACACACACAACTACTCATAAGATAGTACACATATCGATATGGTAGATATGAGTACTTCTTCTGTTCAAAATCTACCCTATTCAAAATCATACCCTATCTACCTAACTGCTGCACTACTTTATCCAACCTCTTCGTAAACTTTTCCTAACCCTTGTCCTGCCAGGCCCTATCTTTTCATTTCATTAAATATACTGGTGGGAGAGGGGTTATAGTGTGGTAGAATGGTACAGGGTAGGTTATGGTATGATTATGGATTGGTTATGTTTTTATACAGTATTTAATTTAGTAGAGATGGGGTAAACATAGGAAAAGGTAAGGGGTAGGTTTGGTTAGAGTAGGTGATAACTATGGGTGTGGTATGGTAGTTAAGGGTAATGTGGGGTAGCGTAGGAAATAAAGGGTAGTAGAATGACGTGTGTTGGTAAATTTTTCCACCTCAACATCAAAATAAAGCGCATCCCTGTACCAAAACATATAATGAATTAGATAATACGTTCCAAGCAACTTATCACATTATAAAATATTGAAACCATAAAATGTTGGTCCAAATTAAACAAAAACAAATGGCCAAATAAACGTTGGGGTTTGTTGTGGTTTTTGCTTATTTTGATGCAGCTCTGTTTTTTGTATGTTGGTTACCCCATTTGGTGTTTAAAATACATGTAGTTCTACAATATTTCTTAAGTAAAGAATCAGACCTTTGATTTTCGACCCATTTGGAGAAGTTGGCGCTATTTTTTCTCAACAATTTTCATCGCGAACACAGTTTGCTAAAATCAAAAATAAAAATGTTATAGCCGTAAATCAATGTGAAAAACATAAACATCGAGTTAAGTAAAATCGTGAATTTTCTATGTCTAATCTATTAGTTTAAACATGTGTCTTTACTGGTCAAAACGGTTCGTTTGAGTACCAATAACATATGTTTGGTTGAGGAATAAGAAAGCATTTTTTGAATAAATCACTCTTATCTGGAGGCCTGCAGTATTAGATATGTCGAAAAGCTGGACATTACTGACACCTCTATCTTCATGCAAGAGGTTCTATTCGTAAATAAACAACACAACACATATATTGTCTGGTACCTCCAAGAAAATATTTGTTAACATGCTTTATGCGAGTGTCTCAATAATTTTTTTGACAAGTGTTTTGTATTTTTTACAGAGAAGAAGACCAGCTACTGATGATCGGCTGTGAAGTGTTCGCCGTCAAGACTACAGTAACTGTCATCTCTATAAATATTAAAATCATGGTGTATGTGCGTAAGCATGATAACTAATGCATAACTGCTACAAAAGATTCTGGCTGGAAAAAATACGTTTACTCCTCTTTGTGACCAATAAACTGTATTGAATTTCTCACTTAAAACACAGGAGCTTGAAGTTCGGTCCTTGTATCACCTATATAGCCCCAAATCCAAAACTTCACAGTGTCATTACGTAGTATGTAATGGCACCATAAGCTTTTGATTTGAGGCTATATAAGAGATATAAAGACCAAACTTCAAGCTCCTGTGCTTAAAACTTAAATCAAGATAACTCTAAGTATCTGCTTTTGTTGAAATATACATTTTATTAAGTATTGAGTGTCATAAGCAAATAACTCAAACATGAAAAGCTTTTGCAAAAAAATATTTCCAGATCAGACTGCTCCTATCTAGGAGCAGTCTGATCTGGAAATATTTTTTTACTATGTGTGGCAAAACGTGTATTGTAAATTGATATGGATAAGTCCAGATCATCCACTGGATTATTCCATTTTAGAAAATCAGCAGTCAAAGAGTTTAGCACAGACTGGGGTTGAATCATAGATTTCTTATTTGCCAACAAAAGATATGCTTCATTAGCTGATCCAGAAAGTTTAGTCAGAAGGGGTCAAACTTCGACAGCGTATTTTTTTTTAATTTATATTTTTCTAGTTGTTGAGGGGAGAGATGATCCAAGTACATGTACCACTATAAGCGGGCCATCATTAGCCCGCCAACGAAGCGCCATTTTAATGGCGTTTCACTGGCGTACCATTGATGGCCTAACATTGAATGCTGGTTTGGAAGCTTTGTGATTTTTCAGGGGATCCGGACCAGTATTGATAAGGAATCCTTTATTTTTGTGATTTTTCAGGGGGGTCAGGATCATCTGTCCCTCTGGATCCACCCATCTGCTTAGAACCATCTCACTGGGAAACATGTAGTTTTGATGGAGATTTAACTAAATGGTCAACCTGGTTAAACGTTTGCTTTCAAATTTTATCTTTATTATAAGAATGAAATTTTATTTTTTGTTTTTTATCGATGTGAAAACTCCGGCGAATCACTCACAAATTGAATAAAGCCCATAGGGCTTTATGTTAAATTTGTGAGTAATTCGCCAGAGTTTACACATCGATAAAAAACAAAAAAATAAATTTCATTTCATATAATTCCATCTTTGGAACAAAACAGCACATTTGTAAAGGGTTGTTGACAACAGCCCACTGAAGGAAAATAGCTCGTAACCGCTGTCTATACAAGATGGGCAGCCATCTTGAAAATTATGTCAGTTTAAAACTTTGTTTTGCTAAAAAATGATTAAAATTGCACTCTATTTGGAGCGAGTATATTGGTATGAGCTCAAAAATAAATCCATTAATTGTTTTCTTTAGCTTGCTGGGCTCATTGAAGAATATTTGGATTAAGGCCCTTCCACGGAATGACAGGTTTTAAAAACCACAAGTTTACCTTCACAAGTCCCTGCCTAAAATTCCCACATTAGTAGGACATAAGCGTAAACCTTTCGACGCTGTCGGACTATATTGAAACATTTCATTCTTGATGTAGCCATTGTTTTGATGCCGATTCCCTTCGATGACGTGACTGTTTTGTTAACTGACGTCACGTAACCTCGTCATCGGGTTCATTTCTTAGAGTTCCTCCCGTTGCTTTGAAGATGCACCCTCATACGGTGTAAGGGTTTTCAAATGAGCTTTCAACATGTTGAACTATATTTAAACTGGTGAATGCTTTATCTCGGACACAACAATAGGGTACCCTACTTGTCACTTGTGTTCGAAGTTTTATGTAAAGTTCGTTATTAGCACAGTGAAATCAAGGCAGATATCAAATATTCATACGCACAATTTTTTATTGAAGTGTAAAAAACATTTAATTTTGCTAACGGACCAATCAAAATCGCCAAAAAAAAAAACCAACGATAAAAACATTTAGTTCAAATAGCTTGCCTAAAATTCAATGTACGCAATTGTGGGGACATGGTTAATACATGTTTGCAGACAAATTTGCAAAAAAGGGACATTTACAAATAGCGTAGACCCAGATGAGACGCTGGAAAACTCGGCATCTCATCAGGGTCTGCTTTATTATAGGAATGAAATTTTATTTTTTTGTTTTTATTCATGTGTAAACTCCGGCAAATCACTCACAAATTGAATAAAGCCCAAATGACTTTATGTTAAAATTGTGAGTGATTCGCTGGAGCTTACACATCGATAAAAAAACAAAAAATATAATTTCATTCCTTATAATTCCAACTTTGGAACAAAACAGCACATTTGTAAAGGGTTGTTGATAACATTTCAAATTAAAAGCCCACTGCAGGAAAATAGTTCGTAACCACTTTCTATGAAAGATGGGGCAGCCATTTTGAAAATTATGTCAGTTCAAAACTTTGTTTTGCTAAATAATGATTAAAATTGCACTCTATTTGGAGCAAGTATATGAGTATGAGCTCAAAACAACTCCATTTAGTTTGGAATTGTTTTCTTTAGATTGCTGGGCTCATTGAAGAGCATTTAGATTAGGGCACTTCCACGGAATGACAGGTTTTAAAAAGCACAAGTTTACCTTCACAAGTCTCTGCCTAAAGTCCCCACATTAGTAGGCCCTAAGCGTCAACCTTAAAAGTTTGTTTTGACGCTGCCAAACTGTATTGAAACATTTTCGTTGTTGATGTAGCCATTGTTTTGATGCCGATTCTCTTCGATGACGTGACTGTTTGTGTCAAGTGACGTTACATAATCACGTCATTGGGTTCATTTTTAGAGTTCCTCCTGTTACTTTGAAGATGCACCCTCATACGATGTAAGGGTTTTCAAATGAGCTTTCAACATGTTTAACTATATTTAAACTGGTGAATGTTTTATCTCGGACACATCAATAGAGTACCCAACTTGTCACTTGTGTTTGAAGTTTTATGTACAATTTGATATTAGCACTGTGAAATCAAGGCAGATATCAAATATTCATACACACGGGTTTTTATTGAAGTGTAAAAAACATTTGATTTTACCAACCGACCAATCAAAATCCCAAAATACCCCGATAAAAACATTGAGTTGGAATTATTTGCCATGTAAAGCATATTTTTGGTAACGCTGCACAATGATAAAATATGGTGCTACGTCCATGATTGTTCTTTGTAGTCAGGTCCCTTAGGGACAAAAAATAGATCCCGTGCAAACTGCGTGCCGATTCATGGTGACCTATATCAAAATTATCAATGAAGTCTTACCTTTAATTTGAAGGTGGTCACCCATCTCAAATCCGCGTCAGAGGCTAGCTATGATGTCATCATCATGGCGACCACAAATAGATACTGCTCGTTAGTAAAAGCTATGGTTTGTATTGGTATAGTCGTATTAAACCAACACGAACGCCATTTCTTAACACAATATCATTTATTTTAGACACTTGATGGTTAGTTAAGTCAAGGTTTTATATGACTTTGATAACAAATTATTTCTCAATAATTATATTTTGCATGCAAAATGCCATTAATTTCCCATAAATAACCAGTTAATCAGAAGATCAGAAAATGTGTGTATATTTATGTAACTGGTCTGTTCTCCGTAAATCTGAAACGTATGGTGTTCGTTAGAATCGCCTGGTTGAGAAATAGTAAAATTAATATCCCATAATTATCATCAAATGTGCAGCTTAACTGTCCTACTATTGGTATTTGTGCTATCAACAGAACGAACAATACATTGATTTGTGATAATTTATATCGAGACAATACTAGTATGAATCAATTCATTTCATAACGAATTTATTCTGAATTGATGCATTTTTATTTTTCTGTTTTGTATCACATGCACATATCTAAAGGTGTTTGGGTCCAGACCCACCCTCCATTTTCCAGGATGTTGTTTTTCAAGTGCTTAACTTTGTCAGGCCCACCTTTAGACTGATAGCTGGTAATGTTTGTGCTCCCCACTAGGGAATTCAGAAAATTTATCCTATCTTAGAGATAACTTCAATATGCGTCTTTTTAGAGATTTTTGCACTCTCTGTACGCCCGTGCGTTAGTCCCTGACAGCCTAATACATATATTACCATAGGTCTATTAAATTTAGAAGAAAAACAAGTTAAAAGTTTAAGCTACAGAAAGAATCCTTTAAACTGTCCAATTATTTTAATTATTCACATAGTCTGCATACTGGCTACCTTAGCTGCATAAAAAAGCTTTTTGGGGCAAAATTACAGCTTCCAAATGTGTTATGAGTGTAACTTTAATTAAATTACCCTTTAAAAATGAAAAGTGTGACCAATTTCATTTACTTTTATACCTGATATGTGCTTTTTTCCAAAATGCTTGATTATTTTGTACTAACATGCTCATTTTGCTTAGAGAAAAATCAAAGCTTGCATTTCTACTTTAGATAAATTGTCTTGTATGAGCAATCAAACAACCCATACACCCAGTGTTAAGGGTCTGAATCTACTCGTAGAAGGTATTATTTAAGTAAAGATATATGAAAACATTTTGTGATGATGGATATCTTACATATTTGTGAATGTCTTGCTCATATAATAAAGAATTCTATAGATTCTGCAGGTTTAACAAAAACAATTGAAGAAACATGTTAAAGACTGAAACATATATTACATAACATAATAAATGAGCCATGACATTGACTTGATGTAAAAGATGATATTTTTGGGAAAAATTCATATATTTCGCATGTTTTCCTACAAGTCTCTAGCCTCTGGTGCCTAAATCTTAGGCATTGATTCATTGGTGATTATAAAGCCTTCATGTACCTTTGTTACAGAGCTTAGAGGGACGTTGAAAATAATAGCTTCACATTTAAACAGGACAATTTAGTAAATGTTCCTATCTAGTGTAAATACTCTGAACTAATCCTAATCCAAGTCATAAACAATTTCAATGAGTTCTGCTTCTCTGGAAGAATAATTGTCCACCTCATCTCATCAAAACTAGTAGAATCATCTAACAGTATTTTGACTGCAGGCTGAGTAAGGGCCTTCGCAATCCCAAACCCCTTTGGAATTCAACATACATATTCTATCATATATAACAATTCAATGTACATAGAATAGGAGATGTTTGCATACTGTAAGCCTGGGCATTAGCCTGTAACAGCTTGAAACATGTGTTACTATATCAATTTGAGAATAAGAAAATTCAATGTTTGAGCTACAGAAGGAAGGCATTAAAACTAACTAATCAGTTGATATTCTAATATTCTGTATCCTGGATGTCTTTACGACATATGAACGCTGATTAACATTAATGCGGCTACCTGTTGTATTATATGCGTGACATGAACTTAATTATAATTTTAAATCAGTAATTATGGCTATCGTCATGTAGTTTAACAACTGCCCTGTGTTGGTTTCAACCTGTTATAAATTAGGTTTAACAAACATATGCTCTATTGACGAATACAAAAACAAGTTTGTCTTACTATCTTAAATATTTTGTCTTATATGAGCTAATGCACAACTCTATCCCAGTTTTACTGATGAGCAAAAGTTGTTTTTGTTGCAGCGTCTGAATATTTTAAATTTACATTATCCTGAACAGTCTTGCTCAAATATCACCAGGGTTTTAAAGAACTGGACCCTTTTTAGATATCAATTTATCGGCTGTTCGCTATGCCATTGGTGATGCCACAACCAGGACTCTGATCGGATGCCATGTACTTTCGGATGCTGATATTAACTGGTTCATTGTCAGAGAACGGCAATATATCATGTTGGCTGGAATTCTACGGCAGCTATGCTTGAGACTCCATCCAAGAAGCATTCTATTCCCTTGGAAAGCACTGTGACTGATACGGATAGAGTAATAGGCTTGTAAATTGTATCAGCCGGTCGCCAATATTGTTCGACTCACTGAGTTAAGGTGGTGGATGTTTTTGAGAAAAAAACTGAATTGCACAAACCATCATCTATAACAGCTTCGTTTCTCGAAGGTGTCAAACGTACGCAATATCAATTTATCATTTGGAAATCCGCACCTAATATTGAACGTGAAAAACCAATGCCTAACAATTATGGTTGGAAGCAGGACTGTGACAAATATATTATCGTTATGACGACATTACCTCCTGCCCTCCAAGCCCCTCTTCAGCTGATAAAATGTGGTTGCAGCAAGTCTGTATGCTAAACATCTTGGTGTAAGAACAAAGCTAACCATTTATATTGTGCCGATTTGTGTTTTTGTGGAGCAGAACAGGACCCATGTAAAAATATTGCCTGTGATCAATATGCATATGATTTTTGAACAACCATTTTCATGTGGATTCAGACATTTCTTTAACCGTATCAACCAAAAGGCCTTACACTCCGATTTTGACCTCCGAAGGATCAAAGTTTGGAATTTTCTACCTATAGTAGCATACAAAAGGTAAACCAGATTGTAACAGCTTTCTATTGCCCGTGCTATCGAAGTATTCTTGGTAATTTGTAGAGGTTTTGTCCTGATTTCCATATCAGGTGTTAAGCAGTCTCATCAAACTTTTGATCATTCAGAGGTCAAAATTGTACTTTAGTTTGGTTGATAGTGGGTTATTCATGCCAATGAGCTCGTACTACTGTATTTTCTTTCGGTGTAAATTAAGCAGCTAGATATATAAACATAAGAGATATCATTTACTTCGTTTGTTATCAAAAACACTGATTGTTTTTCGTTCACTCCAATGTTATTTTTGGTAAATTGTGACGTCATTTACGCCACATCCTCAAACTTACTTCGCTCTATCTGAATACATTTTGAATGGTATAATTTAAAAGTGCTTGCATTCAATCATGCTACGTTAAAGGAATTTTACCATGCGTTGGCAACGGAAAAAATGCATATTGTGGTATTTATATATTAGACGTCATTTTGGTGGCGTCATTATTTTTTCTGACGCGAAATCAATATGGATGACATGTTAATTTTATTTATTTACCTCCCTAAGATTAAATTTGATGTATTTCGACTGAAATTTGCAAACAAAATGCAAGAAAATCTGGATCACCCTATACTACAATAGACATAAACGCTTAAACGGCACTGACACAATAAACACTTTTTTAAACCGTCATATTTCGTCCAGACGTGAAACCCAGATGGATGATCAGATGATTTTCATTAGTTATCCCCTAAAGTTTGATTTGGTAAAGGTCACCATAAATCGGCATCAAATTTGCACGGGAGTCCCGATGGCCCCTGACTATTGTATTACCATTCATGAAAAGAAAATGTGGTTTCTAAATCTAGTCAAACCGTAATACACACCTTAAAGTGATGCTTTCCTTCGGTTTCGTTGTTGTTGTTTTTGCTCTGTTTTTTTTTGTCCCTTTTAGCCTTTTGCTCTGAAAACCTTACCAAAAATTTTCCTATCTCGCTTCACTCGCTCGTGCTGAAATTAAATAATATATAGTTTCTTATAAATGGAGATCCATTGCTTTGATAAGGTGCGAGTATAAATGTATGCCGATTTAAAACGCTTTTAGGCACATAATTTTTTGCTGTTTTTTCACAGAGATTGCTTGCTTTTATTTTAATGTTTTTCATATCAGTAAGTAAAATGTATGTGTGCATAGGCTGAAAATGCGTACATACCTGTGTGTGCATGCAAGCATGCATGGGTGTATGTTTGTTTGTTTGTGTGTGTGTTTGTTTGATTTGATTCTTTACATCCCATCAACAATCTTTCAGTTATATAGGGACGGATCTTCCTGGGTTGAACCAGTACTAAGCTAGGATAAATGTGTCTTGCTCAAGGGTCACAATGCAGTAACGCTGGTGAGGCTCAAACCTGTGGCCCGTCGGTCTCAAGTCAAGCACTCTACCACTGAGCCACTGGGCCCCCATGGGTGTACGAACATTTAACACGTGTGTGTGTGTGTGTGTGTGGATGTGTGTGTGTGTGTGTGTGTGCGTGTGTGTGTGTGTGTGCATGTGTTTATGTACTTTTGGCAACACCCCCTCAAGTATTGAAGTTGGCCGCGCTGGGTTTGCCCCCTCCCCCCCATATTGAAAAGCTTCCTTCGCCTATGCAGTTGCAAATTTTTTACCAATAATTTACTAAATTATACATATTAATCTCAAATTCTGTGCGTCAGATCATAGTCGTTAATATGAGTTTAATGTCTTTATTGCATGTTGCATTTCATGATTTCCTACGATGAACGCACGCACAAGTCAGAGGGAGCTTAACCATTAAGCCATGCACGCCGTAAAGAGCATTCTGTGGTAACATTTTGATACATATAACTATCAACCGGGCCTCGACGTGAGAAAGCCTGTCTTTGGGGTTTGCGAACAACACAGGCGCAGACAAGCCTGCGCATCCGCGAAGACTGATCAGCTACTTTGTTATTCGCTTTTTGGAAAGTATCATATCTGACTTTGCTACAAGTGAAACTTCAATTTTCTACTTAGTCTATGTAGCTGAGGAGACTGGCTTGAATCTTACTTTGTCGGAAACCCCAAAGACAGGGTTTTCTCGTCCCGAGCCCAATTACAACCTACGTCATGAAAATATGATGCCAGTCATTTATTTGATAGTATTATGCTGGCATGTTAAAAGTCAGTCCGATACTGGGAAATTTACAATACTCGCTACAACCAAACAACAAAATTGGATTGAAGGCTTACTTATGATAAGCACAAACTTAAGGTCAGCAAATTTATTCTGTTTATATTCAAATCTTCTACGAACATGCAATAGTATCAAGAACTTATTGCCATCCCTATCCCCGATAAACCGCCCCACAGAAACAACATACGAAAAAACGAACAAATAGAAGCAAATAATCAAAACACACAAAACATCAACAAAACAACAACAAAAACAAAAAAGAATGGATGAATAGTCTCTGGACATTACGTCCTTATATGGCCAGGATGAGATGGAGGAATATCAATTTTGACTTCCGAGGTAAACACAGACTTTGCCTCAACCATGTCTTTATAGACCTTAAGCTAAAAAGTTCCTGCTCCCAAGGCCCACCAACCTCCCGCCCCTAGGGAATTTCGCAGACATTTACGAACTTCAGGAACAATTCATGCTTTGTTGATGGAATTTTTCTTAAGAGATGTTTGTACTCTGTAAGCTGGGATGTTAGCCTGTTGCAGCCTGTTACATATGTCACTATATCAAATTAAGAAAAAAGGTAAAATGAAAGTTTGACCTACAGAAAGAGGACATTAAACTAATTAATTATTAGATCTACTTATATATTCTGCGTGCTGGATGGCATTACTACCTATGCAAACTTCCTACGTTGTTATTTGCGTTACTTAAATTAAATTACCCCTTGAAAATGGTGATTGTGACTAACATATTTACTTTTACAACTAATATGTGTATTTTTAAAAATATTTAGATCTTGATTTACTAACATACACATTTGACTTATAGAAATGAACAAAGTTTACCTTTTTGTTTTAAATATATAAAGTAGGTATTGAACAACTATACCACCAGTTTAAGCAGAAAGTTTGGTCTGCGCCATTTATGTAATAATACCCGAAAGTATTTGCAGCTGGTAGATATTTTACATTTTTGATACTATCTTGCCCATATGAAACAGAATCATAGATCTGCAAATTTGTCACCAAGTTTCTCAGATCTGAGCTCTTATTGAAAGATGTAACATATTCTTCATGACATAATAGATAAACAAGGGCATTACTTTGACGTAAGAGATGATATTTTAGAATAAAATGAATATTTTCCACATGTTTCCCTATAAACCTCTAGCCGTTAGTACCTAGATCTTAGATATAAAATCCATGCTGATTATCAATCCAATTGATTTTTAAAAGTAAGCTTGTTTTTGCATATTTATTGATACGTATAATACTAAAGTATAGAAGCGAATTAGTTTTTACATTTATACAAGACAATTTATTGAATGTTGCTGTATATTGTAAATATTCAAAACAAATGCTTACCCAAGTTATTCTCATATACAATGTCTATCATAATGTCAGCCTCTGTAGCAAAATGATCATCATCAATCTCCCTCTCACAATCAGTAGAATCATTACACAATATATGAGCCGTGGCATATGATTTTCAACAAAGTGGCATTTTAACAAGTATAGACTCAGACGAGTCTGTGTAGAATCCTGTTAAGCTTAGAAACTCCTAATGGTCAGTAGCTTAACATTCATAGAAAATTTAAGCGACTTGCAAAGGCTCTGATCAGACTGCGCGTAAGCGCAGGCTGATCTGAGGCTCTGTTGGTAGCACATACCACATTGTTGGAAATCTCACGTCAAGGCTAAATTATAGACTGCAAGTTGAGAAAGATACTGCTCCAATCCAGGGAATTTTGCAGATATATTCTAAATTAAATTAAAACACAATCCAAGCTGGGAGGAACAAGAGATGATTGCACTCTGTAAGTGGGGACTTTAGCCGGTAACAGCATGTTACCTAGAATGTTACTATATATCAAATCGAAACAAAATAAAATAAAGTTTGAGCTAACAAAAGAAGACATTAAACTATCTATTATTTGAATTACTCAATGTAGTTTGCATGCTTGTTGTCTTTCCTACATTTCCTGAATGTTATTTCAAACGAAAGTACATCAACATTTGGTGTTATGTGCGTTACAAAAATTAAATTACCTTTTAGAATGGCAATTGTGACTATTTAAAAGATTTACCTGTGTTCGCAATTTGCGCTCAAAGGACTTAAGTTTTCTTTTGACGTGTCGACTGTGCCAGTAACAAATAAAACAACTAAATATTTAGCATTGTTCACAAGCAGAACCAGCACATCAGTGTCAGGGATTCAAACGCTAATATGGGTTGTGTTTGGTGCTGTTTCACATATATACATACAATGGAGTATGATTCTGGCATCTGTCATTAAGAGCAGCCACTGACATTACGTCAACGTGCTAATCAAGTGATATAAATATACGGATATCGTAAAGTATGTCTCTACTGTGTCCTCTTTAAATATGAAGATCTCTGCCATTAGTCAAAAAGAATTTTAATAAGCTGGGTTTTGTTTTCGTCATTTACCATGGAACCTTCCAGTCCTCTGGTGCTCATTATTTGGGCCTGAGATCAAAAGTGTTTTCGATGTTTCTCGGCGTTTTAGCTCAAATAACTTAATTGAGGATTCTATGGATGTATCTGTAACAAAGTCGACCCTTTGTTTTATTTTATATAGATATGTATAGGAGAAAAGACATAAATATAAGGCGTTAGCATCAGTTGCCTATGCTACTGGTTTGTCCGTGTGGCCTTTAGCTCGCACACAAGCTTCAATATGATGTAAAAATCTGAGTTCTCAGTTTTACAGACATACCACCAGCTGTTGTATGAACAAAGGATATGGACCAAAGCTCTACAAACTTTAAGAAGACCAGCTGATAAGATAATTATTTTTTATTTGATGCTTCATTTAATTAATAATGCTATAAAAATTAACAATAAATGTCACAGTCACGTGACGAATGCCCCTAAAGAAATTGGTCTAGCATAAGACACATTTGAGGAAAGTAAGCTGTAATATACTAGGAGATATGCTCCAGACACAAACAAAGAAATGAGGCCAGAAATCAATGTTAAGGTCAAAGTGACCCAAAATCATATGCACCACTCCGCTATCCCAAGAGGAATCAACACACCAAATTTGGGATTCCTACATCAAATTATATAGGAGATATGCTCGAGACACGATTATTCTAGGAACTAGGCCATAGGTCAAGATCACAGTGACCTTAAAATGGTATGCGACACATCAGTATTCAAAGATATATCCATACAGCAAATTTGGGATTCCTCCCTCAAATAATATATGAGATATGCTCCTGACAAGATTATTCTCGAAATTAGGTAAAGGTCACAAAACTGATAGATGAACTCTGCCGTCCAAAGATGCAACCACACACCAAATTTTGGATTCCTAGCTCAAAATATATAGAAAAATATGCTCTGAACATGATTATTCTAAAAACTAGGTTAGAGGTCAAGGTCACAGTGACCCAAAAATGGCATGCAATACTTGGCCATCTCAAGAAGCATCCACAATGCAAATTTGGAATTCCTACCTTGCAGAATATAGAAGTAATGCTGATTCTAGAAACTAGGTCAGAGGTCAAGCTCACAGTGACCAGAAAATGGAACAGGACAATCCGCCTTTCCAAGATGCATTTACACTCCACATTTGGGATTCCTACCTCAAATAATAAAAGAGATATGCTCCAGATAGAGTTATTCAAAAACTGAGGTCAGAGGTCAAGTTTTAGGTCACACTGACCTGACCAGTAAATGGTAACGACACTCTACAATCCCGAGATGCATCCACACACCACATTTGGGATTCCAATTTCAATTAATATAAGAGATATGTTCTGGACACGATTATTCTACAAACTAGGCCAAAGTATAAAGTGACCCCAAAATTGTATGTGACACTCTACCATCCAAAGATGCATCCACACACACACACTCCAAATTTGGGATTCCTACCTACAATAATATAAGATATATGTTCAGAAAACGATAATTCAAAAAACTAGGTCAGATGTCAAGGTCACAATGACCAATAAATGGTACACGACACTCCATCATCCCAAGATACATCCACACACAAATTTGGGATTCCTATCTCAAATAACATAAGAGATATGTCCCGGAAACGATAATTCTTAAAACTAGGTCAGAGGTCAAGGTCACAGTGACCCGAAAATCGTATGTAAAACTCCGTCATCCCAAGATGGATTTACACACAGAATTTGGAATTCCTATCTCAAATATAGGAGATATGCACCAGACTCAATGCAGTGTCTAGAAACTAGATCAGAAGTCAAGTTAAAGGTCACAGTGACCCAATTATGGTATGCGACACTTTGTAATCCCAAGATGCATCCACACACCAAATTTGAGATCCCTACCTCAAAAAATATAAGAGATATGCTCCGGACATGTTTATTCTAAAAACTAGGTCAGAGGTCAAGGTCACACTGAGTCGAAAATGGTACGCGACACTCCGCCATCCCAAGATGCATCCACACATCAAAATTGGAATTCCTACCTCAAAGAATATAAGAGATATGCTCTGGAACCAATTATAATTAAAACTAGGTCAGAGGTCAAGGTCACAGTGACCCGAAAATCATATGTAAAACTCTGTCATCCCAAGATGCATTTACACACAGAATTTGGAATTCCTATCTCAAATATAGGAGATATGCACCATACTCAGTGTAGTTGCTAGAAACTAGGTCAGAGGTCAAGTTCAAGGTCATAGTGACCCAAATTATGGTACGCGACACTTCGAAATTCCAAGACTCATCCACACACCAAATTTGAGATCCCTACCTCAAAAATTATAAGAGATATGCTCCAGACATGATTATTCTAAAAACAAGGTCAGAGGTCAAGGTCACAGTGACCCGAAAATGGTACACGACACTCCGCCATCCTAAGATGCATCCACACACCAAATTTGGAATTCCTACCTAAAAGAATATAAGAAATATGCTCCGGACACAATCATTCTTAAAACTAGGTCAGAGGTCAAGGTCAAAGTGACCTAAGATGGTATGTGACACTCTGTCATCCCAAGATGCATTTAAACACTAAATTTTGAATTCCTATCTCAAAGAATATAGGAGATATGCACAAGACTCAATGCAGTTTCTAGAAACTAGGTCAGAGGTTAAGTTCAATGCCACAGTGACCCAATTATGGTACGCGACACTTCGTCATCCAAGATGCATCCACACACCAAATTTCAGAGTCATACCTCAAATAATATAAGAGATATGCTCTGGACACGATTATTCGAAAAACTAGGTCAGAGGTCAAGGTCACAGTGATTTCAAAATGGTTCGCGATACTTAAGATGCCCCACACACCAGGTTTGGAATTCCTACCTCAAAGAATATAGGAGATATGCATAGACACAAAACGGGATAGACGGACAGACTGACTGACGGACAGACGGACAGTGCGATTACTGTATGCCTCCCAAAGTTCCTTTAGGGGCATAAAAACTAAATTTCACCGTTTAGTATGATATTATAGCTGATGATTAGGGAATGTTGTGAATTAATGCATCAGAACAGCTTAGGTTTACTTGTAATACAGGAATGGTTAATTGATGTGAGTCTAGCCATTACATATTTACTGACCAATTTTTACTTAAAAGGGAATATCAAAATATTATTGCTATGTTTACGTTTGATCACTACATATTCAAATATGTTAGGAAATTTAAAATAAATAGATTGCCGTGAAACTAACATATCATAGACATTAGTGCGTTAGCTGAATCTGTGTGAAATTTGGGCAATTTTCACCCTACAGAAAGATATATTTCTTGATTACTACCCCTACCCCCTGTAATGCACAAATTCCAGTCTGTTACTATTTAACTGAATAACAAGGGATAAATGATTTCATGCTATCTCTATGTGTAGAAAATATTTCTGAGAAGATTAAGTTAATGAAAAAAAAATTTAGTGACAAACAAATATAAATTGTTACCCCATCCACTTTTGTCAATGATAATCAACTCTGACGAAATGAAGGAGTTAAAAAGGTTCAAACAGTTGCAAACACCCATTTTCGTTGTTGATATATAAAGACAATTGAAAAAGCCATCGAACTATACCAAAATTGAAGGAAAATTCATAATTCGTTCACTGTTTTGGGGTTATTTATGCATTCATAAGGCATATTTGTTTGATTTTCACCTCAAAATGCAAAATCAAGCGCAGTAACTCATGTTTAATGGCAACAATTTAGATCTTGTAAGTTAACAGACGTAAAAATGTGTCAAACCAAATATCTTGTATTTGCTTTTACTGCAATCTGAACCTAAGTGTGCAAGTTATTGGTGAAAATTGGATTTTCGACCCATTTTCTATGTAAACATTAACATTAAGGGGCAAATACCTCATGTTTTGAAAAAATAAAAATGTGGCAGAAGCAACTTTCAATCTACAATTTGACATAGTAATGGTTAAGAGCAGCCTTAATCCAATTTAGAAAAGAAGTTTTCAAGTTATTGAGCTTTTGCTCACTTTATTGCAGGTTTCATATACAAAGAAGGTAAAATAATGAACGAGGGCAGTGACATGACTAACTCTTGCTGAAATATATTGATAGTTTAATGCATTATATACCCGACAAAAAAAGAAACGCACCACTTAGAACTGTTCAACTCTCAGGAAAATCAAAAGTGATAGGCCAATTTAGTTTATATCAGTGCAAAGGTATTTCAGTTACTGCTGCGTCACACTTCTTTTGCAATCAGGCGTCGAAATTGTGTTAAAGAAAATAAGTCACGAACCAAGTGGGGGTCAAATTGTAAAGTCACAGGAAATAAGCGTTTTTATAATGCTCTCTTGCTGGATAAGTTCAAACAATTTGATTTATCTCGGTAGACCAAATTGTACCCATACACTTGTTCTTTGCAAATTCTATCTTTAAATTCATCATTCGCGATAATTAAGCGGAAGGTAGTCCATGTTTTGTGACTACCCTTTGGATAACGATTCCACACTGGAGATAAACCTTACAAACATTTAAAGTTTTAAACATGTTTTAATCAATTTAAATGATCCTAACTGTTAAAATTGGTTTTTTTAATAACAAAAAAGCATCAATAAACACATTGGTTGTCTCACATAACGACAACATATCGTTTTCATAATTTGCTAATGTAAAACATACTCTTAATTTCATGTAGACAGTAGTGTTGAATTAACGCTTCCAAAACTCCTTTACCCTTCGCAATGATTTGTTTTGTCCATACACAGTAAAAGTACAGATACTAAGCTACGTCAGCATAAAGTTTAAGTAAAATTTAATCAGAAAGGAATATTTAATGACAATTAAGATTTTCGTATTAAAAGGAAATCTTAATGGGAAAATCGTAGTGGTGCGTTTCTTTTATTGTTGGGTATATGTGCGTCTGACATGCCAATTGCAATTATCTCAGTAAGTTTCAGGTAAATACGGTAACACATATTGATGTTATAAGTCATGCAAGAATTATGGTTATTGGAGTCAGTAGTGACCTTAAGGCAATATATTTAAGATAGAGAAAACTCATTCTTGCTATTTGTCAATTGAGCATGTCATTAAAGCAAGATCTGAAACAGTTTTAATAGTTCACAGCAAAGGAGTTTAGTCACACTTACCATTTTCAAAGTGTAAAGTAACGCACGTAACAACATAGGAATTTATCTTGTTCATTAAGTTAAAATGCCAATGTCAGCCTGATAGATACAACATCTGAAAGATATAGAGAATACTAGGTTAGTGTCTTTGATATCAAGTTTACTTGGCAAGGCTTTGAGAACGCTTGGTCGAGGCTTACCGACATGCGTTCTCGAAGCCAAGCCTGGTAAACTTGATATTAAAAAACGCAAACCTGGTATTCTATTTTGTTTCCACTCTTCAAACTAGCGAGTATTACGTAATTATCGATTTTCGTGTCGGTTCAAATAAAATGCAATGTCATGATGACATGATAACGGCAAATGCCGTGAGATAGGAAACGCTTATTAGGTCAACGTGCATCTAGGCTGGTAGTACGAGAGGTAACTGATAAGCCTTTATCATAAGCTTTCAGTAAAAAAAAGTTTGATATCTTGGGCCTTATTTGTTCTTTACAGCCTGACTCCCCTTTTATTTAACACAGCTGATGGAACTCAACGAGAATCTGCTGTACTTATGAATTGGTCTGTAAATAGAGACTATTACTGGAGTATAGCCCTTCAAATGGAACACTGTTTTATGGCAATAACATTAAATCTAAAATGGGAATTTTAAATTTAATTCGAAAAATATGTTTTAACCAAAAAAACCTAACCAAAATACTTTCTTGAAGTTTGTATACGTTTTCATAAATGCTGGGATAGGATGGAATTTTACCATTCTTAATGTTTTATGCCAAATAACATTCCCGTTTTGTACCTTGAGCGATATGGAACAATGATTATCAGTTGAATATAAAACCATGTATATACTAATATAAGACAATTTACAATGCATCAGTGGGTTTTAAAAGTAGCTGTATATTGGCTTGCGTTGCTATATATCAGCATAGTTAACAATATTTCAGTTATCTAACCATGTCACAAAGACGGTGACACAAACGAAAGGCTACATCTATAGATGTCTACTCCCAAAATGCCCTCTTAGTTGGAAGCGCCCATTTGCCTAGCTATTCCATGAATGAGTATGCTTATTGATTTCACCACTCCCATATGAAAACATGCATATTTTCCATCATATAAAGAAGCAGTAAAAGTTAAATATAAAATAAAATGTAGTACATGTAAGTGCCCGTACATCTGTGATCTTATTCGTTCAAGCCTGTGTATTTCTGGTTGTACGCTCGCACATACAGTCACATGAACAAACATACATTTAGGTAGCCAGACGGAAGCAGGCAAAATGATGGTACTTGGTAGGCATGAAACGCGTTAATAACCCATTATCCGTAGGACTATATAAGCAGCTTGGATTGCATCGTTAACCGCACAATTTGATGTTACAAAATAGTCGTCTGCTGTAATCTCTAATGGGCATTTTATAGCTAAGCAAATACTACAATATCTATCCAAGGTGTATTGCACTGACAGTACTACAAAAATGGGTACTTAACGTTTTTTTCATTCCAACAAAAACTAAGTTATTTATTTTTACAAGATATCAAAGCAGTAACATTGATATCATTCTCTGCCAAAATTTAAATCTAGTTAGGGTTTTGCTATATCTATACGCATGTAAATTTTCAGGGTGAAGAAACCTTCATGTAAAATTTTAAAAACGAAAAATTGTGTTCCATTTGAGGTGCAATATACATGTACCAGTAAGGGAGTGCCTTTTGATACCAAGTTTGCCAGGCAAGGCTTTGAGAACCCTTGTTGAATCACGAGGCCTTGCCGAGCTATTCAACATATGTTGTCGAGGCCGAGCCTGGTAAACATTATATCGAAAGACGCAAGCCTGGTATTCTATTGATAAAGGTACAAATGGTAGCAAGGATCAGGAATCGATACAATTAAGTAACACACCTGTACCAGGATATCAAATGGGAAATAATCAAAATCACAAAAAACATCACAAACAATAGCCAATAGGTCAGCCCTTTCCCTTCAGGTGACCACAAGACAGCATTGAACAAGTTGATCCACTCTTCAAACTAACGAATATGACGTAATTATCGAGTTTTGTGTGTATTCGTCGTCATCGACGACGTCATTCAAAACATGCAACGCCATGTTGACTTGATAAAGATACATAACGTGAGAAAGGCAACGTTTATCAGGTCAACGTTCAACAATACAGTTAACATGAGAAGTAACTGATAAAGTTGATTACAAGTATCAACTATTTGGCATTTGATATTTGGTTCATCTTAATTAACGCTTCAATAATGAGGATATTGTTTGTATGTAGGTTTAGCAATAAATGACCAGGCACGTTAACGTTGCACAAATGCACTGTTGTCATGTTACGTACAGTAGCGTTTTAACCTTATTTTTTGTATCAAACAGTGCGTAGAGGCGAGATAAACCTTTAGAGTTATTCGGTGTAAATTCTGCTCAGATATCCGTAATAACGCATCCATATGATTACTTAAAATTTTGTTTAATTACGCTACACACAGACTTTAATCAGCATTTTCAATATCTTCTAGATACTGATATACAAGAACAGTCGTCAACGAGTTTCAAAGAAATGGAAACAAATATAAAGAGATTCCGTATTTTATTAAGGAAACGCACTTCCGCTTCTTTGGATGGCATACAAGCATTTCTTTAGATAATGAATAGATCGGCTTCTTATTAAAACGAAATCAAAGAAGAAGAAAACAAATTAAGAAAAAAAACATGTCAGCCATGTCAAACTGACAAACGCTTTTAATAAACTTTTCACTTACTGTAAAGGCGGCAACTTAAATATTCATATCTGGGCGTAGTTTGGCTGTTTCATCTGCTAAGGAAGGGAAATCAGGTTTTATTTACAATTTGGTGAAGAGTTAACAAGATTTTTGGCCGCGCAAAACGTGCGTGTATTTCATGAAAATCCTAACCGTATACACACTGAACTCACATTTATTAACCCTTAAAGCGCATAATCACAAAATGTATGTTTTTGTCGTCCAATAAATATTTGAAGCCTCATAGAAAAACAGTGTGGACCCAGATCAGACTGCTCCTGTAGGAGCAGTTTGATCTGGGTCCACAATGTTTGCCTCTATGCTAATGTTAAATAGACATTTTCAGATGCAGCTATTTTGCTGGCATTTTAAGGACTAAATAATGTGTTAGCGTCTATACTGAGGCAATGGCACAAGATGATACAGTTACTTTTGAATCAAACCACGCCCCAATTTTCAGCTTTTACCTATGTCTAAGGTTGGCCAGTTCTAATTACGCATTCATGAGGCGCCGCCTTTACAGTAAGCGAAAAGTCAAATATTATCAGTGAGGTGACACGTTGAACTTAGAATGTCTGTTTGAAAAGGGTAATTCTGAATCACCCTCTGCAGTGGCGGATCCAGAGGGTGTTCAGGGAGTTCTCCGTGATACCAAATTATTTATTTTCATTGGGTATTTAAGAAAACTGAGATAAAATTAACAAAGTGAACTCCCATACGTTAATACATATTAAACCCCTTTCCAGAAACCCTGGATCCGCCCCTGCTTTGTATACGTGATGCAAAGGAATTTATGTATCTTGTGATGCAACATCAAAATGGAGAGAGTAAGCCGCGTTTTTGTATTGTTCGATCATACGATTAAATGTAAGCCCAGAGTTTTGGAAGATATTACGCCTAATTATGTCAAATTTTCGCCACAACAGCATAAATCCCTTTGGCAGAATAACGCATATACAGTAAAACCTGTGAAAAACGACAACTCTAAAAAGACTGATTTCAAATTGGTTTTAAGACCAATTATCGCTTAATGAAGGTCGAAAGTATATTGCAGAATGCTCCCCTTGGAATCGCATTGAAACGGCCATTTTAATTTGTCGGCACTCGAGATAAATTCACTCGGTTGAAAACTATTTAGTTCCGGAAGCATCAGAATAATTGCCCTGTAGGCTGTACGATAATTGATCATTAATGATAAATTAGTAGCTGTGCCTTGTGGTAGAAAAAAAAACACACAACAACACTGCCTTGCGAATTCATTTTGAGCGTAAGATAGTACAACAGAACACCTATTTGAATAATCAGCCAGATCATTATTTTTGTGCTTAACACAGATGTGACCAGAGAAAATTCAAACGAGTACACTCAGACATATCTAAGCCTTCCCTGCATGCTTACTTAAAGAAAAAAAAGTGCTTAAACTGATATCTAAAATGTTTACAAAATACGTGTTTTTTCCTTGTAACTCGGCCCAAAAAATTCACAAGCCCATAGGTCCGAAGAATTGTGAGAATTTGACATGTCGGTCGGTCTTTATAATTCCAAAAGCGTATCTAAGCCTTCCCTGCATGCTTACTTAAAGATGAAAAATAGGTTTAAACTGATATCTACAATATTAGCAAAATATGTTTTTCTCCTTGTAATTCGGCCAGACAAAATTCACAAGCCCATAGGTCCGAAGATTTATGAGAATTTGACATGTAGGTACCTCTTTACAATTCCAAAAGCGTACATGAAAAAACAAAACAAACAAACAAGACATCACAAACACAAACACATATCGCATAAATTGTATAAGATTGTTTGAATTCACGTGATCCCCCCAAAAAAAGATTGATTTACATAGTGTCTATAAGGATAATTTAGTGATTTCATCAATTCGAAATTACTTAAATAATTCTGAAACTCCTATCATTTGCTACATTGGATAAATATAACAAACCTATTAGGTCTGCTATATTTAACTATGGTAAAATTGTAACTGATATAAAAGTAGATTCAAATACTCCTGACTCCTGAGATCGTCAGAATTCTAATTATTTATATTCCCCTGCAGGGCATGTGATTACAGGTAATCTAAATGTCATTCCTGACTCTAGATCTCGTTATATTATTTCTAAAGGTCCTAAATATAGATTCCCCTTTAATATTGATTTCCCTAAATGTCGTTGAGAGATAACTGCTTCTTTAAATGACGTCAATGCCATATGGCAGCTAAGTTTGGGTTATTTGTTGACGAGGACCATAGCAAGCTTCCTACGTTATACTGGTTACCTAAACTTCATAAACGGCCCTATAAGTCGCGTTTTATTGCTAATACTAGTGCATGTACAACTACTGAGTTGTCTATTCTTTTGACTTCTTGCCTCACTGCAATTAAAAGCCATGTCATTAAATATTGCACAGTCAACAGTTTATGAAAGAAATGGTAAAAATTTATTTTGGTCTATTAAAAATTCAGGTGAAATTCTTAATAAATTGAAGTCTAGAGGTTTTCTAGCAACTGGTTTGTCTACATATGATTTCTCTACTCTCTAGACTACATTGCCTCATAATCTAATAAAAGAAAAACTAACAGAATTAATTGAACAAACATTTAACAGAGAGGGCTCACTTTATTTGGCTTGAAATGATAAAAATGCCTTTTTTACTTCTGAACAACCTAAACGATATAAATTGTGGTCATGTCAGAAAATGTGTGATGCGCTCCATTATTTTTTGGACAATATATTTAAAAGATTTGGCTCAAAATTATATAGACAAATTGTCGGTATTCCAATGGGTACTAATTGTGCTCCTCTTGTTGCAGATTTGTTTTTGTTTTGTTATGAGAGAGACTTTATGTTGTCTCTGTCAGACAATAATCAAGCCGATATTATTGAAGCTTTTAACTCTACCTTCAGATATTTAGATGACTTACTTAATATTGATAATCCTTATTTTGTACAAATGGTAGGTCAGATATATCCCACTGAACTTCAGTTAGATAAGGTGAATTCTTCGGATGGTGAAGCCCCGTTTTTGGACTTGAACTTGTCAATAACAAATGGCATAGTTTCTTATAAAATTTATGATAAACGGGATGATTTTAATTTTGAAATAGTAAATTTCCCATTTTTTGATGGAGATGTTCCTCGCTCTCCTTCCTATGGTGTATATATTTCTCAGCTTATTCGTTTTGCTAGAGTGTGCTCTAATGTTGATGACTTCAACTACAGAAACTTATTTTGAACTGCTAAATTATTGAAACAAGGTTATAGATATCATAAAATTCGAAAAGAATTTTCTAAATTCTACTACAGACACTCAGAGTTAATTGTTAAATACAACATTGGGTTAAAAACTCTTCTGCAGCAAGGCATATCAGAACCTATATTTTATGGTGATTTAGTCTATAAATTCAAACGAATTTTTGGAAAACCTAATTTTAGTGATCAATTCAAAAAGATAGTAAAACGTTATATAAGGGTTAGTTATAATTTGGATATCATGCGACAGTCTGCATTCCTAGTTTTTAACCCAATCACGGTTTATAGCTATGGTTTCCTCTTTAATTGCACGATGGTGGGTCAGGCCTCAGACTCTATGACGGCTCTTACGTAAAGCTTTAATCGGTGGGTTGGTGCCTGATGCTTATCTGTAGCTTGACCCACCGTGGCTCAACTTGAGGTTTTCTTTAGCTCTGACTATCAGTGAGTCATGAGCCCTTTTCTTTGTTTCATCATGGAGTGTTAATTTGATTAGAGTGTTTTCCATGATGATACATTGCATTAGTTAGATGGCCTCCATGCGAGCTGAACATTTCTTGTTCTTCAACAACAGCAGAATCTAGGGCGAAGATTTGGTACCAGTAAAATGCATTTAAGCCCCCCGGTGGCTTAGGCTGCTGTCTGTTCTAAGGCGGTGGTTCTGTTGTTGTTGACTTTTTGTTTATTGTTACTCCCATTGTGGGAGTCTGTAATTGTTCTATGTTTTGTTGTACGTTACTTTATGTCCATTCTAGTATTGCAATCATCTTGATGGGGAAGAGAGAGCTGATTGCTTTGCTTAATTTGTCTTCCTGGTGTCTCGTGATGGTTTAGCGGTTCTTCCTCGCGGTGCCACGGGGTTGTCTGCAGTTTGTGATTGTGGTTTTTCCTGATCATACACACTTACTATTTTTCAGTAATGGTTGGTGTAAAGGAGAAAATGTTGAACCTGATGCCTTAAAGGAATGGAATAATATCATTTTTAAAATTATTGATACTCGTATTTCATTTTACTCTCGTAATACACATCTCTTATCCCCTAGACCTAAATCTTCTTTTCATCATCTTAAACAAGGTATCAAGGGTTTTATATGAACTATGTTTTGGTTCCAGCAGATAAAGCTGCTAACAATGTTGCAGTTGTTTGACGATTGTATTTTATCAATACCCTTAAGCGTGAGCTTGTTGTCACCAATGCCTATAAACTGCAGCTTTCTTTGAGTGAGTGGGTGGTTGTCGATGGGCATGGTTGACATACAGCCCTACATTTTGGCGTCAAAGCTAAAGAAATCCAAGAAAAAGTTCCTACGTTGTACTAGTTACAAAAACTCCCTAAAAACCCTATAAAGCAAGATTTATCGCTAATTCTAGTTCTTGTACGACCACAGAACTTTCTTATTGTTAAACTCATGTCTTACAGCTGCTAAAAATATGTTATCAAGTACTGTGAAAAGGTATATGAGAGATCCGGTAAAAATCTATTTTGGTCTATTAAAAATTCAGGTGAAATTTTGGATAAACTAAAAGCTAGAGATATCAATGCGACCAGTTTGTCTAATTATGATTTTTCTACCCTTTACACTACTTTACCTCATAATTTAATTAAAGATAAAGTTACTGATATTAATAAAGGAACCTTCAATAGAGAAGGCTCTCCTAACCTTGCATGTAACGACAGAAACGCATTTTTTTACTTCAGAAAAACCTCAAAATATCATACATGGTCATGTCAAAATGTATGTGATGCGCTGACCTTTTTGTTGGACAACATTTTTATTCGATTTGGCACCAAGTTGTATAGTCAAGTAGTTGGGATTCCTATGGGCACTAATTGTGCTCCCCTGGTTGCAGATTTATTCCTGTTTTGTTATGAAATGGACTTTATGTTGATATGCAGGCTGAAATTATTGATGCTTTTAACACTACATCCAGATATTTGGACGATATTTTAAACATTAGTAATGTTTATTTTGACACTATGGTAAGTCAAATATACCTTTCAGAGCTCAAACTTAATAAAGTTAATACCTCTGATACCACAGCCGCGTTTTAGACTTGCATTTGTCAATTTCTAAAAATATTGTTTCTACCAAAATTTATGATAAACGTGACGACTTTGATTTTGAAATTGTCAATTTCCCATTTTTAGAACGTGATGCTCCTCGTTCTACATCCTATGGAGTCTATATCTCTCAAGTCATTCGTTTGGCTAGAGCATCTAGCCATGTTGCTGACTTCAACACTAGCAATAAATTGTTAACTCAGAAACTTCTTAAACAAGGCTATCATTATCATAAACTTCGCAAAACCTTTTCTTTAATTTTCATAGACGATACTATGATTTGATTTCCGAATTCTAAATTGGACTTAAATCTCTCTTGTACCAAGGACTTTTGGAACCTGTATTCTATGGTGACTTGGTGTATAAATCAAAGAAGACTGTTGGCTCTAATAATTTTCAGCACAGTTCAATAAAATAATTTCCCATTATAAAAAGATTGGCTATAGCATTAATGTATTGCAGCAGACTGCATGCTTGGTGGTCAACCCAATCACGGTTGGCAACTTTGCTTTCCTTTTTAATTGCACGCCGGTGGGTTTGACTTCAGACTCTATGACGGTTTCGACTTAAAGACTTATCTATTGATGAGATGGTAGGGGGCTGATGCTTTGGCTGTTGTCAGGTCCACCGGGGTTTACCTGTTGGATTTCTCTTGCTCCGGTATTCAGTTTTATTTACTGTTGAATCATTATCTTTGCTTTATCTCCTTTTTATATCTTGAATTATATGTTCAAGGAGATGATGCTTTGATAAGTTATGGGTCTTTAATGCAAACCAAACATCTATATGTCTTGATTCACATCTGAACTAAGGGTGAGGTTGGTGCACCGTTTAACCGGTTTTATCAATCCAGTAAAATATTTTTACTAACCGTTCCAAGGCGGTGCTTCTTTTGTGGATCATTTATGTTATTTCTGTCTTGTTTTGTTATGCCTTCATGTACGTCTGTTTGTTGATGCCTTGTGGTCACTTGCTGGGAAAGGGCTCACCTCCTGGTTCTAATTGTGACGTTGTCACTTTCCAATTGGTACCCTAGGTCAGGTGTGCTGCATGATTATATTGATTCCTGTTCTTTGCCCTCTTTCTTACTTTACTTTACACAATTGGTCTGAACCAGCATCTGCCTTAATGTGCATGCGATATTTACAGGCTTGTGTAAATAAATTTACACGTTGGACTATACAATATTTTGCAGTCAATTTAAAGTAAACTAGACAACTTATTTGAAATGAACAACAATGAATTGCATTTAAAACGTGATTTATGAAAATAACTGGGAAAAATATAATTCTGAAACTTTTTGATAAAGCATGCCAAGTTTTACAGCAGATAATACTCTACGTGTAATGAATATTACATTACAAAACGTTTCTTGTGTTTAGAGTGACTTATTTATAGGCCCATGCGGCCGAGTGTATAGTTAGACAATTATTGTTTTGTACTTTTGTTTATACATGTTACACAAGTCACTATAATAATACAAGATCACTCACTCACTCACTCGCTCGCTCGCTCGCTCGCTCGCTCACTCACTCTCTCACTCACTCACTCACTCACTCACTCACTCACTCACTCACTCACTCACTCACTCACTCACTCACTCGCTCACTTATACTATAATGTTGAAGTTTATGAACTAGTGGCACGAATGTGCAATGTATAATGTCACGATTTTCATCATGAAACACGGAACATCGCAGATATAATGTAGTATATACAAAAAAAAACTACTTTTGCTGAAGGTGACATGCAATCCATTGGTACCCCACATGCCCTTCTGGAACGAGATGCTAATATGCATACAAATGTACTTTCAAAATATGTCGTTTATGTTACTGTCAGTTGATTTACTGTTTTCCAGTTCTTGTTTTTGAACAGAAACCTTATCTTTCTAGAGATAGCTGCCTTATTAGCTGATGCTTATCCGAACTTCGTACGAATCTCTTTGGTGCCATTATGCTGAAGATCGAAATTATAAGGATAGATTGTATATGCTATGTGTAACCAGCCTAACTGCATTCAAACCTACTACTCAGCCAAAATACAGTTTCAGGCCTCTAAAGATGGCCCTCTATCGGCCTACGAATGACGTTTCTCTAATAGGCCGATAGAGGACCGTCTTTTTTCCCTTGCTGACTAGGTAAACCGCACGGTCTAATCAGGTTTTGTTTTGCTGCTAATACGCAAAATGTAGTACATGATCCTTTTGGCTAAATCTTTATTTTCATGATTTGAATAGTGACTGTAGCTCATCACGCTGATTTGAGTAGTACATGGCCGACAATTCCAACAAATAGTTTTCCCGTGATGCGGCTGTTCCTGTAGTGGACATTACCAGAACTAGCCTTGGACATTACAGAAGTCTTATAAGAACTGGCTCTATCGGGACTGCCTCGGTCAATTCCGTGAAATCAGACCACGGATGTACATCGAGGATCTGCTTTGATAGCGCGGGTAATAACGTGACGCTGACGTTATATAATGTGACGCTGACGTCACAAAAACCATGTTAACACAACAAGTGTGATTGCAGCAAAACAAACGGCTTAAATGAAGTTTTTTTTTTTCAATAAAATATCGCTATAGCGATATTTTATTGAAAAAAAAACCATAAACTTCATTTATTCTGCTGATTAAACTTTTCGGATAATCAGAATATTAATAGATTTTAATAGAACTGAACCCACATGTTACAGAACTAATTTTCCACACGCCAGTTCCAGCTAACAAAATGGAGCTTTTTGGTACATAGTACTACGCGATATGCCCCTTACATACACCCGGGTCATGATTCAATTCTCGAATTGTGGCGGACTTTCCCAAATGGAACTGAGTGAGCAATATTCTGGAAACGGGAAGACGTAAAGGTACAGCTTCTAGCCAATTCCAACAAAAATCCTGTGATGCGGCTTTTCCTGTAGTGGACATTATCAGAAGTAACCTTGGCATTACAGAAGTCTTACAATAACTGGGTGAGCAATATCCTGGAAATGGGAAGACGTAAAAGTACACATTCTAGCCAATGCGTGGGTAAATCGACCAGTGCGCCCAGCGAAGGTTTAGATCAGTCTGTACATAAAGCCGCTAGTACCATACCCATGTCCGCATACTAAGTAGGTTAGACTGGCTCCAGTCCTTAAAACAATTTTTCATCAATATGTCATATCATATACTTGTAGCCAGTCTAACTCTGATGGCTCCGTTTTAAGACAGAGCCATCAGGGTTAGACAGGCTACAAGTATATGATTGTATAGATGCGCAGTCATCTATGTAATAAGTACACCGAAACCTGTCTTAAGCGGCCATTCAAAAAGAAGACCAAAATTGGTTTTCGAGACCGATTATGACTTAATGCAGGTCAAAAGTATTGCAGAATGTTCCAAGGGAACATTTTAAGGATTTTAATACTTTTGTCTTTTAAAATTTTAATGACATGCTCAAATTAATGGTCAGTGTGTTTTGACATACCATGAATTTGACAGTCCATGACTGTCTTTAACTTCATTGTAACTGTTTGTGGTTCCCATTTGCTCCAAAATTCTGGAAGGGCCCTTTATTATTTGCAGTAGGTGCATCTGGCTATGAACCTCGATTGAAGATTTGTATGTATTATGTGAGGCATTTCGACTTCATCTGAATATTAGTTATTGTCGAAAACTTGTCATCAAAATAATGTCTTGTATTTATTAATTTAGGCATAGTACATGCTATTAAATATACAATCAATGCCATTTATCCTATAAAGACAGGCTTCTAATAAATAAAGATGTAAGCACAGTACTCACCATCTTTGATTGTAATGACAAGCTATGTAAATTTACCCTATGCGTACTAAAGAATTCTTCCTATATATGTGATGCAATAGATTTGGGATTGTCCATTGTATATATCAAGGGGTCACAGGTTATAATTTCAAAAATACAGTCGAAAATAATTTACCATTCAAAGCAGATCAGTGGCAGTTTAGCTGTTACCAAATTTGGGGTAGAGTAGCACTTATTTTACAGTGCAGATTTGTCTGGGCCTCCGATCATTCTGATCAGTCATCACTGTCTGCCTAAAGATACCGTAGGACCTCAGCAATCCATGGAACACGTCTGTGAAGACGTATCATTCCGGGTGGCTGTTCAGGCTGATCTGAGTATTTGCTGACTGTATCATAAGGCTGCCCATACATTCACTTTGGAAGGCTGAAGCTGTCATATAGCTATAGCCGAAAATATACGAACATGTCTTGACCTAATTTAGACCGTCCTCTTTGTTTTATATGGGCCTTGATTTTTAACATGTATACACAAAGATCTAATCTATACGCAAATGCTGTTGTATCTAAATGTGCTAGAAGTCAAAGTGTTTGGTCTAAGTCTTTCTCTTTATCCATAATTTGAGAATGCGAGCTGAGGCTCTTTCGAGTCTGCGCACTTGCAAATCAGAGCCTTCTTTGCACAGCAAATACTAACATCTCATGTGTTGGTTCAATAATGTAAATGGCATTATTTGCAATTATACCAGGGCTTAACTCCTTTCGTTTGACTGGATCACGTAAATGCGAAGTCATCCTATATACTTCAAAAAGCAAGAAAACGACAACGAAATTTTATTGAACTCCGCTCTGCTGGAATTCAGCCTTTGGTGGTAATATCAAAATAGGAGCGCAGCGCCTCAGTTGGTAGAGCGTTAGACTGGGGATCGAAGGGATGATAATTCGAGCCTCACAGCCGGTGGAACCACTGGGCTGTGTCCTTGAGCAAGACTGTTTATCAGTTGCTTAGTACTGGTTAAACCCAGGAAGACCTGATAAAATTGTTGACGGGGACAATAAAACCAAACAAAAGTGACAAAATTAAGACAAGCACTTTCCAATCTCCCGAAGCCAAAACTACCACCGATCAGAATATAAGTAACCAAAGGCATTATAAGAATATTCGGATTGGACGTTTACCCATCGCACTCTCCACAAAGATAGATGTAAAAAAAAACTATGGATTTGAACCTGCAAAATCGAAACGAAGACAACAATATAAAACAACAACAAATAACAACAACGGCTAAGTTGCACCGAATACACCGATACTAACTCTATTTATGCAGATAGATTTTACACACTTAGTTCGACAAAGGGCGCTACGTAGATCAACGTCATAGAACGACAACATGGGTACGCATGTAAAGAAAGCGCTAAGTATGTGTCCTAATCCACCGTCGTGCAATAAACGAGAATACTAAAAGTCAAACCCGTGATAGAATTATATATTAGCCATACAGATTGTTGCATAATACATGTGCCATGGTATATTGTTTGTTTTTGTTTGATTTGATTCTTTACGTCCCATCAACAATCTTTCAGTTAAACAGGGACAGGTCTTCCTGGATTGAACCAGTACTAAGCTAGGATAAATGTGTCTTACTCAAGGACCACAACGCGTTGACGCCGGTGATGCTCGAACCCGTGGCCCTTCGGTCTCGAGTCAAGCACTCTACCACTGAGCCATTGCGCTCCCTCCATGGTATATTGTGATATCATCGGAAATGGTGTGGCTAAATCATGATTCCTAAAATTGCATAAAAACCCAGCCTCTATAAGTTACACTTTACTATGATGAAGCTCAGACAATACGTTAACCCTTTTTTGTCTAATTAAATTTTCTATACAGTTTGATACAGTTAAGTCAGGATGACCCTTTGCATTATTGAGGGTCAAAGGTAATTCCCCAAAATATTATATTTCTTTCTCTGAAGATTGATTTTGTCTTACTAAACATTGCAGACTTTCATGCAATGCAGGATGACGCGGTATTTCATCTGGGTCTTCGCAGTTCGCCAAATTACTCATTTTTGGGGTTTCTGTAATTCAAAGGGTTAAAGTTGGCATATACAAAACACAAAGAGAACGAAATATTGAATCCGATGGATTTCGGAAGAAGGTACCAACAGCTGCAGGGGCATGTTGGGTGTTTAAAGTAAAAATGAAAGCAAATATCAGGAATCGATAAAATCAAGTACCACACCTGATCCGGGACATTATATGGGATAGTGACAAAACACAAGAAAATACCACTTACAAGAGAACCAAGAGGTCAGCCGATCACAAGGCTACAAGGAACAGACAAGACAGCACAACAAAGACAAACATAAAACATAAATAACAAAATGTTTTTTCCAGGGGGTGTTCTAGTCCTTATGCCTTATGAAACCTACATCACTTGTGATTTTCCAGAGGGTCTGGACTCCCTGCCTCACCCTCTGGGTCCGTCCATGAGCTACAAAAGTGGTTATGTATTATGTAATCAACGTCGCCGCAGGTGTAAGCAAAAATGAAGTCGTCTGTTATCAAAATAAAACCACAAGAAGACGTCTCAATTTTACACACTATTCTTTTAATATATGACAATGTTGGCGCTTTTTGCTGATGATTTTTTGTACTTTTATCGCAAACAGAAGATAATATGGTACGTGTTAACCAGTATTTAAGCAAAAAACTAATTACAGTATCAATTTGTCTGTAAGCGGTAACATGAATCCAAAGGAAAGTAACGCTTACAGGTGTGTTTTAGGATAGGCTAAAATGAGAATCCTTTTCATGAAAGGTAATACAAAGTACAACTTCTCCCACACCCTAGTAGCACTACTACTGGCCTGTTTCTCTGTATTTTCCGTTTACATGGATACACCTAACATTCCGAAATGACAATAATTATGTTAAATGACAACTCTATCCTAGTAATAGCATATAAAAGTGGGCTACTTTCAGCACACAACAAAATGCCTTTTAAATTGCCTTTCGATGGTGAGCCGATCATGGACCCAGACAAAATAGTGGGTGGGACACTGGCGAGATAGTTATAGCGACCTCCTGATAAAGCCAACAACGTAGCATGTGCTTCCAGTAAAGACTCAGATAAGCATTGCATCCACCTAGTCTGATAGCGTCTCCATTATCAAGGGTAACAACCTACGTCATAGCATTGATGTTTTAAACACGTAGTGCGGCGCCATCTTTGATTTACAAGGTCAGTTTTCCCCTTCGTAAAATTAAACAAATGAGTGTCTGTACAAACAAAGCAGTGCAGGCGGTGCCTAACATCACACTTGAACAGAATATATAACGGCCACGCCCCGATATGCCGTTGCCTTTGTAATCATTCACCCACAAGAATCGAAGCGGGAGACACGAGGATAATTTTAGCAGTCACCCACTTCGATTTTGGTGGGTGAATGTTTACAAAGGCAACGGCATTTCTGGACGTGACCATTGTAAATTCTGTTCAAGTGTGATGTTAGGCACCGCCTGCACTGCTTAGTTTTGTCAGACACTAATTTGTACGACATTTACGAAGGGAAAAACTAACCTTGCAAATCAAAGATGGCGTCATACTACGTGTTTACAACACCCACGCTATGACGTAGGTTGTTACCCCTGATTATGCGCTCTTAAAGTATGTTATGATCCACGGTATGTTGGATATGCCCACATTGCACTTGTTTTTTTTTATCTTTGTCTTATTACATTATTTGTATTACCTTGTTTGCTGATACACTGGATAAGACTGTAGGTATCTGCGCAAGTTACTTTAAATTCGGAAATAACGTTAAAATAAATATTTGCGACGTTAGTATTCGCGACCGGGGCATGGTTTACCTTTCTAGAAAGAGATTTTATCCCAAAATTACGTCGATAGAAGTATTGACAATAGGTTGAATAGTAATTATTAAAAAAACAACACTTTTTATATACAGCATGATTGCAATATCATGAATTTTTTTCATACTGCTGAAATATCTACAATGTTAAAGAGTCCTTGTTTGGGTATACAGTATTAAGTGTTCTCTATAGTTTTGCAATCATCCCGCCGGAGAGAGAGAGAGAGAGAGAGAGAGAGAGAGATGGACAGATGTTTTCTTGAATCTTATTGTTTTCTTGATGTCCATGTTCAGTGTCTCTTCCTCGCCGTGCGATGAGTTTGTCTAAAGTGTGTGATTGTAGTATCTCATGATCATATACATGTATATCTCACGACGTTGGGATAATAACTTATGACCCTTCAAAATATAATGGGTTCTCCAATCAGATGGTGTTATCTTCAATAAAGTAATTACACCATTGTTCGTTCGCCTGTACGTAGGGCTGTTTTACCATGGACTGATAGTTTTATGACGAACATGGATGAATGTGTCTGTAATATCTCTGACAAAACAGCGATCTTGTACATAATGTGAGATGACTTAATCTATGTTGTATACACAAACACAATCCAAGTCTCATCTTGTAACTTGACATGTGCCGTTCAGCAACATTAATCATGATATTGATTGCAGAAAAATAGACAATTACTCTTCTTTGTCTATTGCTGGTAAAATGTAACTTGAGCATTTACAGGAAATTAAGAACCATAACCGTCTAATGTGGTACTCTGACCAGTTCTTTGGTAGAATATCTGAATGTATTAATCAGAAAAGATGTGCATATGTCAATACACTCTTTATTAAAAAATAGGCGACGCGCGTTAACTGGTACCTTGGCAATCAGTGCAGACCCGAATGACTGGTCCTGTTTAAAAATAGTACTATAAATTCTTGGGTTTTAGTGTAACTAAACTTAAGGGCTCCAAATAAAGTAAAACAGGACCCAGCCACGAAAATGAGATAATTTTAACCCATATTAGCCTAGCGTCCCTTTGGTGGGACATAGGCAAATGGTGTATACCCATATCAGACGCCGCACAACACGGCGTCTGATCAGGATCTCCACTGTTTGCTTTCAGAATATTATATTTGAAATTGAATAAAAAAGAAAAAAATTCAACAACGCTTAAAATGAAACTGGACTGGTCCAATTGATAAGAGACGGAAATCCCATTCGGCTTAAATGTGTTAAACGTGCTAACACAGAAGCAAATGGGTATGATCAGACATTATTACAGACTTACACATGGTGCTGTAAAATATACATTTGGATATAGACAAACCTAAACACACATGCACAGTAGGATCAGCCGCAACATGTGATTTTCAACAATGTGGTAGTTTGACAAGTGCAGACTCAGACGAGTCTGTGCAACCTCTTTTTAAGCTTAGAAACTCCAATTGATATCCAGTCAGTAGCTTAACACCCATCGAATATTTAAGCGACAAGTAAAGGCTCTGATCGTATGCGCAGGCTGTTCTGAGCCTTGGCTGGTCGCACTTACCACATTGTTGGAAATCTCATGTCGCGGCTCGTACCATATTTCCATAAGCAAACAGGGAATACCCTGATCATGCAGCTCTGCCTTATCTGGGTCTGCTGTTTGCTAAAGCGCTAAAAGGCGTCTCTATGAAGTAAAGGGGTAACTGTAGTTTACTGGATAAATGCTGGTCCTATATTTTGTCATTTATAAAACACATTCATTATTAAGTCCAAACTTACTCAGTGTATCATTACGATCAAATTAACAAGTTGTGCCTTAACAAAGAAAAGTGCTCTAAACTCACAGACAATCAGAACTAAAGAACCCCACAGTTAAGCCACGATGGGCCAAGCCACTGACTTAATGAGTAAAAACATAGCTACTACTGTGGAATTGAATTCCATGATGAACCCCGTTTTTTGACAATAATTTCTTAGCTACTGATACAAATTTAATTTTTCTTAGCAAAATAGATAAAGATTAAAAAAGCGTAATTGAAATTTTTTTTTTTTCATTTTTTTATGTGATTTTAAAAGTAGGTGTCATAGGATGAAAATTCCAACACTTTACCAATTCTTATTTTTCACTATTCCCTATTTGCACCTAAACAGGGCGTGGCTTTGTGACAACTGTAAGGTTCAACAACTATCCACGAAACCTTAAAATGTATATACCAAGCTAAAATATGTTTTTTACCACAGCATGGTATCGCAACAAAATGTATTTGTTTTTACATGCGCGGATCAAGAGAGGGGCCGGGTGTCCGGACCCCCTGATAAATCACAAAAATATAGGGTTTTTTAGCAATACTGGTCCGGATCCCCATAAATAATCACAAAGCTACCAAGCTAGCGGTCAATGTTTGGCTATCATTGGCCCGGCGGTGAAATGCCGTTTAATTGGTGTTTCGCTGGTGTAATATGGTGTTTCGCTGGAGGGCCGATGATGGCCCGCTTTTAGCGCTATTTGGATCTTCTCTGCCCTCATCAGACAAGAAAAACGTTGTCAGAAATTGACCCCCCTCTGGCAAAACTTACTGGATCCGCACATGCTTTGGATTTAGCAGCCCACCAATATTATTATTCTGAATGCATGAAAAAAGATGATCATGAAGATAAACCACTTGACCACCCGCTAGCAGAACGTTGCTTATTTTACATGTGCATAACGTGAGACCCGAACACACAGCGGATACACATGCTGTCTGATATATATGTACAACTGAAGTATCTTTGTTTGCTGTCTTGAGTCAATAGAAATGGGGAGGGGAGGGGGGTTTGATGCCATCGTCAGTCAAATGGCAGGGAAGAGTATGTGAAAGAATGTCCAGGACAAAATTTGCAAAGTAAATTCTAGGGAAAAAAAAAAACAAACAAAAGCGCTGCAGGCATACATCATACCTCTGCCATGAAATAATTTATTTCAAAGACAATCCATAAATTTATGAAAAAAATAAATGCAGTTGTCTCAACCAGCATCTTATATTCAAAATTTCACCATATTTTCAAATCAAGGGCCGTAACTCGGTAGTTTTTTTGACAAAATTAAGCGATTTGCAATCCCATAACACCCCTAAATCCTTATTTCAAAGTTTGAAGAGAATTAATGAAATAGTTGGCCAAACCAATTATAAACATAAAGGACAATATCTGTGCTTATTTGACAAATTGACCCATTTATGATCCCTAACTACTCCTCCCCATTATCAACGCTTATTATATGGGGGCGCAGTGGCTCAGTGGTAGAGTGCTTGACTCGAGACCGAAGGGCCGCGGGTACGAGCCTCACCGGCATCACTGCGTTGTGTCCTTGAGCAAGAACATTAATCCTAGCTTAGTACTGGTTCAACCCAGGAAGACCCGTCCCTATATAACTGAAAGATTGTTGATGGGACCTAGAGAATCAAATCAAACAAATCAACTCTTATATAAAATTTGAATAAAATCGGTTGAAAAGTAATCAAGATATAGAGCGGAAACGAAATGGTGACGGACGGACAGATGGACAGACGAACGGACACTCAATGCAATTTTTTGAACGGAAGTTATACCATATTGCCCCGCACTTTTTTTAGGTGACGGGATATAAAAATAAATAAAAGGACAGGAATGCACCAGAAATTAAATTAAATCGGAGGTGTGCTCACGAAAGCACCCATTTACTGCATCCTTAAAATTCATGAGGTGAAACAAATGAAGAATGCCCAAACCACATGCACATCAGCTCATGCGCAAAACATATGCAAAGTTTAAAAAATGGAATAAATTGTAAGAGGACTGAGCTCACAAAGTACACACTGGTGGACGTTCTGGTAGACAGACATTCCGACAGACGGGCGAACAGACCCAATTTATTTGTCTCCTTTTACTTTAATGTCGAGAGACAGCCAGGCTATCCAGGACCTGAGAAGCCATTATAATCGCTGGTCCCAAGAAATAATTTAGGAAGCCTCACGAGCTGCATTCTTTTACAAACAATGAAGACCCAGATGAAATGCCGCAGTATTCGCATTTCATCAGGGTCTACATTGTTTGTTAAGGTAAAAAAAAATTTTTTTTGGGACAAAATTTGAAACTTATATCAGGGCACCCCTAGATATGTCTTATGGATTATCCCAAGTTGATTGCATCCAACTGGAAGGAAGAATCCATTAGTATACAATGGGTTAAGCAATGTGGCCCAGGACACCTCGAATTCGTTTAGCTGCATCCAAATATGGCAAATATGTTTGGACTTATTAGTTGGTATATGTAACAATTTACCTGTACGAATTTTACCTGCACATTTAAACTTAACCACATCATTTATTGAGGTAATAAGAGGGTAAATATGAAATGAAAATTTCTAAGTTATTTATTTTTCAAGAGACTGAAGTAAAAAGTTGAGCTTCATTTAGAATCAAAGCTTAAAACTAGCTACGCTTTTTATAATTATATTCATATTCAAAATTTTGAAGCGATTCGACAAGCCTATTAAAATTTAAAATAGAAAAACGGGGTTCATCATGAAACCCCCCTTCACAGTAATCCGTATTTGGATTTTAACAAAAAACGCAGAGTGTGGCATAATATACTTAATAAAGTTCACTCAATACGCCTACTCGACTGGTCATTTCGTGCTTCACGACCATATGATGGCATCATCTGTGTTGCACATTTTCTACATTTTATGAAATCATCTGTGTTGCACATTTTTACATTTTAAAGCACAGTGTGTAAATAGTGTATCTACAAGCATAAAGAAAATAATCGTAAATGTACTTCAAAAGTCGTGAAGTACGAAATGACCAGTCGAATAGGCGTAATGACGACTTTTGATTACCATTTTATATTTATAAAGAAAATAAGACCATTTAACGATTAAAATTATCAACAAGCGTAAGCAGCAACAGAAAAAAAAAACTTCGTAAAATGCAAAAAGCAAACTAAGAGCATATTGGAAACCTAAAACAGAAAATACATTCAGAAATACCCTCAACCTAACAGTTTTGCGAACATTTTAAGACCGTTTATTCTCAGGACGACGAATATACAAGTGAGAACTCTGAAACTTTGGACCATACTTTCGAAAACTCAAACGAATGTCTTTACTGTCCTTTTACACAAAACGAAATAGATAAATGCATCAGAAATTAAAAAAAAAATGCAAAGTCGTCTGGCTGTGACAGTATTTTAAACGAATATTGAAACTTACTAAGGATAGTATGCTACCAGTATACGTCGCGCTATTCAACTAAATTCTCGAAACAGGCCATGTCCCCGAACAATGGCTCACAGGAAAAAATAGACCTTTTTATAAAAATTAAAGGCGACCCATCAGACCCAAACAACTAACGTCCCATAACACTACTTAGTTGCCTTGGAATTTTTTTTACAGCCGTGCTGAATGAAAGGCTAATATATTTCTAGAGGACAATGATCTACTAAACGAAAACCAACAGCTTTTAGAAAACACTACTCCACAAGAGATCATATTTTTACCCTGTGCTCCCTCCCTTACAGAATTAATTAAATACGAAAAGAAAAAAACAACAACTATATTCTGTTTTGTAGACTGATCCCCTTTGGCGCACTGGGCTTTGGCAGAAACTCCTAAACACCTATGTAAATGGTATATTTATAAAGTCTTACAAAACATGTATTGAGATCATATAAAATCATGTGTCTCTGCTAATGGTACAGACTCGTTATTCTTCTTTAGCAAAAGAGGTGTCAGGCAAGGCGACACTATCTCTCCTATACTATTTCTCTTTTTCTAAATGATCTTGAAAAGTATCTGCATGCAGACAAAATCAAAGGCATCCCTGTCGAGTGCAATACAGACAACCTATACTTCTTTACCAAAATGTACGTACTATTATATGCAGATGACATTATAATTATAGCAGACAACAACAAAGCCCTGCAAAAAGCCTTGATGCCTTCTCAAAATACTGCAACGAATGGAAACTGCACGTGAACAATGGCAAAACCAAAGTTGTTGTATTTGGTGCCCAACAAACAAACTCAATCTCTTTCATAATCTAAAATTAGAAACCATTGGTAGTTATAAATACCTAGGTATATGCTTCTCCAAATAACGAAGTTTCCATAAAGCTCGAAAACATATATAAAAGCAAGCAAAAAAAGCAATGCACCTCCTGTGTTTATGTCTGCCCCCACTGCTGTCTGTCTTTAAATGACCCTACTGTATAAACATATGTTTCAAGGAGAGAACACGGGAGGATTCTTACTATATGTTGATCTGTTGTTGATTGTTACTCCCATTGTTGGAATCTGTAATTGTTTTTATGTTTTGTAGTGGGTTACTTTGTATCCATTCTAGTTTTGCAATGATCTTGATGAAGAGAGAGCTGGTTGCTTTGCTTAGTTTGTCTTGCTGGTGTCTCGTGCTTGCTGTGTAGCACTTCCTCGCGCTGCCTCTAGTTTGTCTGCAGTTTGCGATTGTGGTATTTCCTGATCATACTCACTTACTATTTATAAACATATTCTCGATAAACTTAACAGCTGTGAAACATATACGTACACCATATCGAAGGAGCTAAGAGTTATTTCCATCCGGATATGGAAATTTACTATTTCAAAATAACTTTTATATAAAAAAAATCAAATTCAAAAGATGAATGCGTTTTCACAATTTCTTGAAAAAATGCAAATACATAAAACAATCAAATGAAATTGGTTGGATTCTTTTGCACTTAAGTTGATACATGTACAAATGTACATGCTGGTTTACATGATTCTAAAAGATGTTATGATTTATCCACTAGTTTTAATAATATAAAAAATAAAATTGGATGAAAAGAACGCGTTCATATACTTATGAATGCAAGAATTAGCTGTCTCCATACTTAATAAAATTGACAATTGAATATAAAATTCTCCTAAGATTACATCAAAAATGAGAAGATTTTACAATTTTGTAAAATTTTTATGCAATAATGGTCCTAACTCAACCATGAAATCTAATTATACATTCATAGCAAATTGTAATATAAAATATTTCTTATAAACGTTTTAATATATATTTTAAGATAATGTAACCAATGATTATATTTTTACTTTAAGTCAATAATTTGATCATTTTTACTTAAGAAACAAACTCCATAAAATAAGGTTGAATGCTGCAGGAAACTTTCAAATTTGCAAAACAATTATTATCAAATGATGCCACGTCTTGGAGGTAGTAACATCGATAAACCACTAGTTGTTGATTTACATATTTAATGACGATCATAACAAGTTTGTGTTTTTATATGCAAAATCTTGATGTTTCACGCTAAAACGCGATTTTAAAGTATTGTAGTGTAATGTGATAAATTGAATTTAATATTTGTGCTAATGTATTATTCAACTACTTATCAACAAGTTGAGAAAAAGAGATAAAATGCATGGCTCCTCAACATGTTTAGTTAGTTCAATAATATATGAGGGTTCAAGTAAGATCCTCTATTTAGTCATGTTCTGCCTTTTTATTTCTGTCTTCAAATGGGTTATACAATACAAATGCAAACGTTTATTTCGTTATCTAGGCCAACGGCCATAATACAAAACAATCGCAATACAACGAGAAATGATAAGCTACAATTACCTTTTTAGCATAAATACCGTTCTTCATTTCTCAGTATTTGTTCTGGGAAGCCAAATATTGATATGAGTTCTTACATGGATCATCAAAAGTAAAATAGCAACAGTTACTGTAACCATTTTGTTACGGCGATGTACACCAGTGCAGGGAGCGTAAAGTAGGCATGCAATGCTGTTGGGTTTTTGCTATCACAATTATGACGTCGCGTCTGTGAGTGATACAACATCATGCAATAAAATCGATACACCACTAGTGGATTACAGAGTAGTAACGTAACGTCCATTATAACGTTGCGTAAAGGATCGCAAACTCTTGACCTTTTCATGCCAGAATACAATTTTTAATCAATCTTAATGGCATGTGATAAATAGATTCTAATATTCGAGCTCCTGTATTATTGAATTTATTGAACACGTTACAAAAAGGCAATAAAATGCTCAGCAAGCTTCGCATTCTATCTCTTTTCCTCAACTCGTTCAATAAACTCAATAAAACATAAGCACTCTACATAAATGAAACAACGCTGTAAATCTTTTTCAATGATAATATTACGTGGCGGCAGTTTATGATGAGCATGTTTCTCAAGCATAAGTAGGTTACTACCAATAGTCAAATAGTGTCGCTTCAGAAGGTGTATAATGTGAATGGTAGGAACCAATTGTTCAGATTTACAATCATTATAGTAATATGCACAAAAATAAGTCCTATAGCACAATATATGACTTCCCTATTCGTTGCAATAAGAAGCAATAAGTTGCCACATTCCACTCAATAACGATGATTGTGATGTTCATTGAAACTGCCTCTCTGAGGCACTTCCAGCGAGCTACCACGAATTACGTTAAGAGTCAGTCATATTCATTACAAACAATAAAGGGATTCAGTGTTCTATTAGAGCATCTAGAAGTTATTTTCTATAATAATTGAGATGCGATTTCCAACAATGTGGTATTTTGACAAGTTTAGACGCAGACGAGCCTGTGCAGCCTCCTTTTAAGCTTAGAAACTAAAAAAAAGATGTTCAGTCAGTAGCTTATCATTCATAGAATATTCAAGTGACTAGCAAAGGCTCTGATCAGACTGCGCCTATGCGCAGGCTGATCTGAGGCTTTGCTGGTCGCACATACCACATTGTTGGAAATCTCATGTCGAGGCTCAATTATGTAAATGCCCTGTAAGTATTTAGCAATTGATAAATGGAAGAAATATTCGTTCTTGAATTGATTAGTAGGCACCAGTTTACCCCAAAGTGGCGTTAGGTCACATGTTGCATGCTCCCAATCAATTGTCTGGCCGTTATTTAAAGCAATTACTCTGTTTATTATCATAAGAGGCACATTTGATTTTATTGATACTATTTGTCTAGATATCTTTGGATATTGCTCGCAAGATATTGCTATTTACTGTCTAGTTTATTTACACAACTATTGGAAACATGTCTGATTTAACTGTTTTTTCTAATCTAAGACGTATCAGAGACAAAACCAAAACCAACATCAATAATAGTAAAGTACACATTAATTGTCTCGCCAAAAAGGTCATCAGATGCATAACTATCCGATTTTATGTATATTCTAATGCACTTGCTTTTGTAACGCGACTTCTGATTGGGTAACGTCAAAAATATCCGACAGTATATCCTGCGATACACTGTAGGAAACAGTTTGACGTCATAAATTACGTCACATTTCGCCGGAGACGTGCGGCATTATTCGGCTTGCCACGCTCCAATTTGAGACTAAACTGCAGAGGCATAACCATATTCAAATGTTTCATTTGGGGAGGTATATCGTCGAATCAAATTTTACGTCTCCGCTCGCGCGTCGCCGTAAAATGAAATTTTCGACCGTATATACGGCGATATACCTCCCCAAATAAAAATTGTGAATACAGTTATCTCCTAGATGTTGCTGTAATAATTATATAAATCTGTAAACGGGCATAAACCTATTTTTGATGATCAATTCAAAAGGATAATCAAACGCCAAAGAAGTGGGATATAACATGGATATAATGCGACAGTCTGCATGCCTGGCTATAAAACAAAATCATGGTTTATAGCTATGGTTTTCTCTTTGATTGGCCACGATGGGTAAGGTCTCAGATGCAATGAATATTTAAGTGGTGTGGGAACCTACCTCCCGGGCACAGTGTAGCAGAGGTGCAGGCTGTTTAAGCCGTGTCAGAACCTACCTCCTGTGCACTTAGGGGCAGGGGTGTAGGCTGTTTAAGCGGTTTGGAACTTACGTCCCGGGCACTGTGGGGCAGGGGTGCAGGCTGTTTAAGCAGTGTTGGAACCTACCTCCAGGGCACTGTTTAGCAGGGTTGCAGGTTGTTTAAGCAGTGTCGGAACCAACCTCCCAGGCACTGTGGGACAGTGTTGCAGGCTGTTAAAGCGGTGTCAGAACCTACCTCCGGAGCACTGTGGGGCAGGGGTGCAGGTTGTTTAAGGGGTGTCGGAACCTACCTTCGGGGCAGGTCAGAGGGGCAGAACTGGATACTGTTCTATTTTTATTTAAAGATGTATCAGGTATCTCCTGGGCACAGTGGGGCAGAGGTGTAGGCTGTTTAAGCGGTGTCAGGACCTATCTCCCGGGCACTGTGGGGCAGGGGTGCAGGCTGTTTAGCAGTGTCAGAACCTACCTCTCAGGCACTGTTGGGAAAGGGTGCAGGCTGTTTAAGCGGTGTTGAAACCTACCTCCCAGGCACTGTGGGGCAGGGGTGCAGGCTACATAAGCGGCGTCAGAACCTACCTCCTGGTCACTGTGTGGCAGGTGTGCAGGCTGTTTAAGCGGTGAAGGAACCTAACTCCGAGGCACTCTGGGGCAGGGGTGCAGGCTGTTTAAGTGGTGAAGGAATCTAACTCTGAGGCACTGTGGGGCAGGGGTGCAGGCTGCTTAAGCGGTGAAGGAACCTAACTCCGAGGCACTGTGGGGCAGGGTTGCAGGCTGTTTAAGAGGTGTTGGAACCTACATCCCGGGCACTGTGGGGCAGTGGTGCAGGCTGTTTAAGGGTTGTGGGAACCTACCTATTGGGCACTGTAGGGCAGAGGGTGCAGGCAGTTTAACCAGTGTCAGAACCTACCTCCGGAGCACTGTGGGGCAGTGGTGCAGGCTGTTTAAGGGTTGTGGGAACCTACCTATTGGGCACTGTAGGGCAGAGGGTGCAGGCTGTTTAACCAGTGTCAGAACCTACCTCCGGAGCACTGTGGGGCAGTGGTGCAGACTGTTTATGCGGTGTCGGAACTTACCTCCCGGGCAGGTGAGAGGGGCGGAACTGGATACCGTTCTACTTTTATTTAAGGACTAATCAGGTGAAGCCTAGGCCCATGCAATTGCTTTTGCTTAGAAGTGCCTCCTTTTTTCTATTGAGAGAGATCTATTTAGTTAGGATTTCAACAAGTTAGTTTGGCTCGATGATTTTACTTAACAAGGAGATTTTGCATCTAATCTCAGTTGACCCAATCTTAATTGTTTGAGGAAGAAAATTGAATGCATTGTGACATGTTCTTAATTCATTTGCTTCATGTCACTGTTTTAAGGAAAAACATTTTACATTTGGCACTAAAAGAAACTATTTATTGATGACCGATGTGATTTTACTGTGGTACATGTGTATATTCATTTTTCGGCCTTGAGTAACTCCTACGGGGCATTCATTTCTCCGCTGAATAGTCGTGCTCGTCGACTCGAAATATATTGATCAATGAATGGAGTGAGATATTTAATTCAAACTGTGCTTTAAAAACTCAAAGGAAATGAGAATTGAGATTTGCAAGACAAGTCTTATCAGATATATTCAAAATGAAGTTATACCATAACAATGTAAACATCGGGCAAGGTCAACTCAATTTTGATTTGTTTACGCATCATTACGTTTTAACAAAACGATTTGATTGGCTAAAGGAAGAAACGCATATTTTATCGTTGAACGCGTTAGAGGGCTGTTTATAAATACTCATGAGTTTCGAAATACGTTGATTCGTGTTTCATACGCAATTTAAACTCAACGCAAGTACAATGCGTTGGAAACGCACATGAAACGCATAATTCGCAGCACTTATACGCGAGCGGTAGTGGCAAAGATTAAGCCAGTTAGATATACACTTAACACAATTTCTAATTGGCCACTTTTTAAACTCATTATTTTTGATCAAGCGCTAATAACATTGAAATCAATTTTTGCCTATATACTTGCAGTTAATGGGCAAAAGTTTAGCGGTCTTTTAGAAAAGTTGTCTTTCAATCCGCGGTATTTTGGTTGGTTAAGTATGCAAAAATATGCTTTTTTGAACAAAAATGGTTTCTAGTGAAGTTTTATATCACATTTAAGTGTAGTTGGTATTAACTGGTCTATAGGCTTCAAAAAGCAGCAATCACTCGTAATTTGAACTAAAGTAGATTTTTACGCATTTTTTAAAATATCACATTTTCGAGATTTTTTAATTTCATTAGTAGCTTGTGCAAAAAGTGTTGTATGCATTTTATTTTGTCTGGACAAGATAGCCCAAACAGAATAGAACATGATACGTCAATTTTGTGATGACAAACATTGCACTGCTGCTCCGCACTTCCGCTTTGAATGTAAAACTTAAAAAGTCTATTTGGCGGTACTTTGCATTATTGTTTTTTTTTTCAATTTCCAAACTAGAACAGTGACGTCGTCTAGTAGCAATAAATAATCCCCCACAATTTCAATGCTATATCACAGATAATAAGGCGTACAGAGCAATGCGAACTTCCTATGTAAATTGCATCCCAAAAGCTGAATTTCTATGATTAAGCTGATGGTAGTGTTTGTCACCATGCTATTACGTACATGTAACAGAGAAAAGGAGTCTGATTGAAGCGTGTTCGTATTTAATCGCGGCAGTCAGAAACATCTTCATACAAACAAAAATACAAATAGATGGCGTCTTTATGGAATATTTCATATTGTAGAAAAATGTGAATTTTTGAACTGAGGGTACCTTTACTCTAGTATCGTCTTTGGATGACGTACCCGTCATTTTTAAATGAAATGGCATGCAGAGTTTCGGCAAGGCCTTGGTTGATTTATAGAAGCAGGAATTTTGTGTAACCGAATTTTACTTTCAAAACTAACATAAAAATGTAAGGTGACCAATTAGAAATTTTGCTCAGTGTATTTACACATACACTACCGGTCGCGTATTTGTCCTTGTCGGATTGTTGAAAACGCATTGAAAACGCACGTAATACGCGTAAATTTTCCAACGCGAATTTCGAAAAGCCAATCAAAGCTCACTATCAAACAACCTGTTGACCAATCAATAACTCGAGTATAGCAACGCAGTTCAGCGTACAATTCGCGTCGACACGCATTGTTGAACAGCCAATTAAAAGGTCCAAGTGCGATGCCAGACGGCTTAGGTTGAAACTAAACAGAAGCAGGGTCAAGGTCACTCTCATGGGCCGATCCAGAGGGGGGACAGGAGGTCCAGACCCCCCTGAAAATTCACACATATATAGGGTTTTGTAGCGTTACTGGTCCGGATCCCCTGAAAAATCACAAAGCTACCAGGCCAGCATTCAATGTTGGGCCATCATCAGCACGCCAGCGAAACGCCATTTAAATGGCGTTTCGCTGGCGGACCAATGATGGCACTTTTAGTGGGTTTTGGATCCTCTCCCACCCACCAACTAGTAAAAAGAAAGAAAAGAAAAAACGTCGTCAAAGCTGGACCCTCTCTGACTAAACTTTCTGGATCCACGCATGACTCCACAGCACATAGATACGTCGGAGGCTTCTCTGATTGCACACAAATAGTTGGCTCAGACCAATTAAGGCCACAACTCCCGTTCGACTATGGCTTTACACACAGCACCATATACATGATACAGATGTAGCTGTATGCGAGATAAGATGCTTTTTATGATAAACATGTGTTTCTATTGTTGTTTCTGTGCGTTACTTACATGTACTAGGGGTGATCAGAAAGTTTGCGGAATAGTGCTATTAAATCGCATTGCTTTTATCAATTTGTATGAAAATTCATAGATATAAACTACCATCCATAGTAAGTTGACTGAAATTTAAATTTAGAAAATGTGCCGTAAAATGTATGAGCACGAGGCGCCGCTGTGACGTCACTTCGCTTGAATTTGCCTATATGTACCCCTGGGTTGCTTCTCGGGGCTGAAACTCGTAGTTGTATTTGAATTTATTGGTATTTTTAGCGGAAAGCAATGTTCCCTCATTCTTTAAACATAATATGAGGTTTTTATATTATTTCTCTGCGCTGTGTATTCTATTTAATAGGTTTCAGTCCGAAGGGCAGGCCTAAAAACTTATGTTCTTGTCAGTGTTCATCACAATTATTATAATGCAATGTATTGGGCTTAACTATCAATATTAGATCTACTGTCCTGAAAAAGGGTGTTTTTCGAAGTGTGTAAATATAGGCGCGTTGCTAGAATTCAAATTTTCGAAAAAACTTACCTCATCGTCATAAAGGATGAAACTGGTCTTAAATTCAAGATAAATGACTCTACTTTATTTCTGATTGGGTCGTACGCTCAAAAATTGGTAGCATCATATAAAAAAATGGGGAGATAACTCAATGTTTGCAAAAAACGGAAACGTAAAGTACGGTTTTTAAACTGATTTTGTATTGACAAAAAGACGTTCTTTTTCGCAAATTATTTTATTTTCTAAAAGTAAGTTTACTGTCATTTATATTTGTATGAGTTTTATTGACTTTTTTATAAATTTAAACATAGTTTCAGGGGGGAAAACTTTTACTACCCTATAAAATCTAATATTTTCCTCTATATTATTCCTTGTAATACCGTTATATTTAATCAGAACCCGCAAAACTTCATAATTTCTAAAACATTTGTCTTTTTGCTTTTCAAAAACATGATTTGCCGCATCCTGATATGCCTGATGGCTCAGAAATTTGCTTCTTAAGTTGCCTTCCCTGTGTGGAAAAACAGCGTTTTAATGCATTTTTCCAATACACTTGATACGAGCATAGGAGATTTGCTGATTTACTTTTGGAGAAAACTTACATTAGCGTCCTAAATGATGATACATGGCTCAATTAAAGATAAATATATCTGTACTATCAATTTGTGAGGATTGTACGTAAAAATCGAGTATCGTCATACATAAAATGGGGAAGTAACTCTGGTACTAGAAATAATGTAAAACCAGCATAGATGAGCGTCGTTAAGTACCTCCTTGAAATATTGCTTCTCTGCTTTTTTTTTTTACTTTTACTCACACAAAAGTATATCTGTTTGAAATGTCAAGTCTTTCTTTCTTAGATAATTAAAATAGAATTTCAGAAACAGCAATATGACGCTCTTATTAGATATTAATATTATCTAATTTGCATATTCAAGAATAGAAATGAAAACGTAAGTAATGAGAAAAATTGTAGAATAAATTAAGGGGTGTCACCTACAAAATTACCTATATGTCGCTGTTTATCATTCCAGACTAAGAATCGTGGTACCAAATTAAAGTTCAGACATTAGCAAAATGACCAACTGAATAGATATACGATTTATCTAATTAGCATACTCATGAATATTAATGAAAACATACGAAATGAGAGAAAATTGGCCAAAAAATTAAGGGGTATATCTACAAAATTACCACTACACCAGCTGCTAAATATCTTATCCTACAAAATTTGGTACCCAATAAAAGTTGAGACAAAGCCATTTGACTAAAATGATTAAGTAAACGAATTATCTCATTTTAATATTTATGAATATTCATGTAATCGTAAGAAATAAGAAAAAAAAAATGGTAGAAAAATTAAGGGGATATACCTACAAAATGTCCCATATGTCTGCTGCGTACTAGCCTAGACTACAAAACTTGGTACCAAATAAAAGTTGAGACATTGCCATTTGACTAAAATGATTAAATATGCGAATTATCTAATTTAGATATTCAAGAATATTAATGTAAACATAAGACATAAAACAAATTTTGTAGAAAAATAAAGGTGGTATACTTTAAAAATTACCAGTACGCTAGCTGCTAACTAACCTATCTTACAAAACCTGGTACCAAATAAAAGATGAGACATAGCCATTTGATCAAAAAGATGAAATATACGAATTATCTGATTTAAATATTCATGAATATTAATGAAAGCATAAGAGACAAGAGAAAATTGGTAGAAAAATTAAGGTGGTATACTTTCAAAATTACCTATATATCTACTGCCAACTAGCGTAGACTACAAAACTTGGCACCAAATTAAAGCTGAGGCATTGTATTTTGACCAAAATGATTAAAATATACGAAGAATCTTATTGCAATATTCATGAATATTAATGTAAAACGTATAAATAAGGGAAAATTGGTAGAAAAATGAAGGTGGTATACCTACAAAATGTCCTATATGTCTGCTGTTTATTAGACTAGACTATAAAATTTGGTACCAAATAAAAGTTGAGACTTTGCCATTTAACCAAAATTATTAAATATGCGAATTATCTAATTTAAATATTCTTGAATATTAATGTAAACATAAGAAATAAGACTAAATTGGTAAAAATATTAAGGGGGTATACCTACAAAATTACATGTACTCCAGCTGAAAACTATCCTAGACTATAAAAATTGGTACCCAATAACAGTTGAGACATAATCATTTCACTAAAATGATTAAATATACGAATTATTTAATTTAAATATTCATGAATATTAATGTAAACATAAGAAACAAGACAAAATTGGTAAAAAAATTAAGGTGGTATACCTACATAATTAACATGACGCTAGCTGATAATTATCCTATCTTACAAAACTTGCTATCAAATAAAAGTTGAGACATAGCCATTTGGTCAAAATGATAAAATATACGAATTTTATAATCTAAATATTCATGAATATGAATGAAAGCACGAGAAATAAGATAAAATAGATCGAAAAAATAAGGGGGTATAGCTACAAAATTACCTAGATTTCTACTGCCAACTATCGTAGACTGCAAAACTTAGTACCAAATTCAAGTTGAGACATTGCATTTTGACCAAAATGATTAAATTAACAAATTATCTAATTCAATATATTCATGAATATTAATGAATACTTAAGAAATAAGAGGAACTTTGTAGAAAAATTAGGTGATTTACGTTCAAAATAACCACTAAGTCAGCCGCTAACTATGATTAACTTCAAAACTAGGTACTAAATAAAGGTTGAGACATTTTCATTTGATGAAAATGATTAAATATACAAATGATCTAATTCGAATACCCATCAATATTAATTTAAACATAAGAAATAAGACAAAATTGGTAGATTAATTAAGGTGGTATCTCTTCCAAATTACCTCAATACCAGCTGCTTACTATCCTAGACTACAAAACGTGGTACCAAATAATAGTTGAGATACAGGTATGTGACCCTATGACAATAGGTATTCGAAATATCTAATTTTTATATTCACGAATATTAATGAACACATAATAAGAATAAGTCAAAAATAGTGGAAAACTAAAGTGGTTTGACCTACAAAATAACCTATATCTCAGCTGTCCTATATCCTGGACTACCAACCATGGTACCAAATAAAAGTTGAGACCTATGATGAATATACAAATGATCTCATTTGCTTGTCTCATAAATGTATAAAAAAACATTAAAAAGAAAGAAGAACACAGAATGATAAAATTTAGTTCTAGGCTTTAATTTGAGAATGGGATAACTAGCAACTGACATATGCATAATTTTGTAAGTACACCCCTTTAATTTTTCCAAAATTTTCTCTTATTTCTTATATTTTGATTAATATTTATGAGTGAGAATGTTAGAAAATTTGCTAAATGGACACTTTGGTAAAAGTGCAGTGATTTGGCATTATTTGGTACCAAGAGTGGTTGCCTAAAATAATTCGCAGCTGAGTTGTAAGTATCTTTGTGGGTACACCTTTTTATTTTCTTATGATTTCCTAATGTATTCATTATTTTTCATGAATATGCAACTTTGCTCACTAGCATACTTTACCGCTGAATGAAGCTGCTATGTCTTACTTTTGTTTTTATCGAGTTAGTACTTTAGGGTGAGTTTCTGCTGAGATATAAGTAATTTGTAGGGACATACCCAACTGTTTTGAAGCGCATTGTTTGTTGCCATGGAAACCACACAATTTCACATAACTCAAATGGGGTTATTTTGAGGGCAATACTTTTACCTATTGAAGGCGGTCCCACAAAACAATTTGACTCCCATGAGAAGTTGTCCTAGGGACGCAAGGCTGGTCTCATTCGACCATTTGGTACTAAGGAATTTAAATGCTTGTACTTTTGATGTATAGATAGTGTAACACATTTTGTGGGTATTGCTAGGAAGACTTGACATTATGACGACAGTTAAATCAAAGCTACTTGTTGATTCTCAAAACTCATTTCTCGTTTATCACTTTAAAAGCTTGAACCTAGTCCAAAATAGTGCTATGAATGAAACATTCATTACAATAGCTGGACACTAGATACGCAAAAAGTAAGTGAGTATAAACAGGAAAAAAACACAATCACTACTGCAGATCAACCCACGGCATCGTGAGGTAGAGGAACAGAACACTTACAGTCACAAGACACCAGGAAGACAATTAAAGCAAAGCTTCCTTGTCAAGGTGTTAACAAAAATAGAACGAACACAAATAGATGCATAATAAAACAAAGACAAACACAGAACCCCCACAAATATTCCGAGGTACATTAAACAATGAATCAACAACAATGTAAGATTCTGTATGATTTTGGCGGCCATCTTGAAAACATGCAAATAAGCTCAATAAGACGCCATTACTCAGCTTGCAAACATTGGTTTTCGGATTTAGCATACCAAATTACCTTGAAGAAATGTGTCAGACCCTTTGTCTTCAGGAATCAGTCCATACCTGATACTTTTAAAATTCGTATTTCGTGATTCTGTTTTCTGCGAGTATAAAGTTATCTCCTCTTTTTTTCAATATGGCGCTACCAATTTCCGAGTGTGCGACCCCCCAAAAAAATAAGTGTAGACATTATTCTTCAATTGAAGACTAGTTTCATCCTTCAGGACGATGAGCTAAATTCTCTCAAAAGCATTCAGAGACTGCGCCTAATAGTATATCAAGTGTATTGGTGAAATGCACGAAAACAGAGTATTTTTCACACGGGGGTAGCAACTTTGCAAGCGATTTTCCGAGCCGTCAAGCATGTCAGAATGCTGTTAATCATGTTTTTGAATAGCAAATTTATATGTTTCGTCGAATTGATCAAGTTTTACGCATTTTTACCAAAAATAACGGTATTATCAGAAACGATATCGAGGGAAATGTTCTATGAAATTCAGCAACGCGCCTATTTTCTTTTAAAGTATTGACATGCCAAAACAGACAAAGGGTTCATAGAAGTTGAATGTTTTGCCGTTCGACAGCACTGCTATTCGTTTCGATTTAGAACCCATCCGTTAGATATAAATCTTTGAAAGTTTGCATAGAAGATAAGTAAATATGTCGTTAAATATAAATGAAACGCAATATGGTCTATCACAGCATAACACAATTTTTCAAAACGTCGAAGTTTAATTGGTTGTGAGGTAAGACGTCAAAATGCAACGTAAAATGGGCCGGTTCGTGCTATATACATGTAGCGTTACCTTGACGACAATTGTAACGCACGTAGGCAACTAACATCAAGCATGTTGAAACCGATCAACTGCATATGTGTTGCAGTATTATGTGCTGTAATTCCAGCCCTATTGGTCAAACGATGTAGAAATGGCAACTATTTTCCGCGATTTTTCTGATCACCCCTCATATGTACCATATTTGCGATTCTTTTCTAGCCAAAAATTGCATTTTTTTGCTTGGGAAGGATTGATTAGATTAGTTCTTCAATTGGGTTAGCTCAGTTGTTGTGTTAAAGTGTCAATTGTATAAACGATGATAATGCTTCATTCATACTTACTTTATTCGATAGGATAGTGACACGTTGATTGAATAGAGAATTCTCTTGCTTATATTAAATGAAGCACTAATGGACTTTCACTGGTCATATCATTTCCTTGTTTATCACTACGTGTCAGTGAGCGTTGGTTTTATTAATCAATGATCGCTATCCCAATCTCTAAACATATCTTTCTCTAAGGCAGACCCGAAGTCAAATGCTACATGTATGTAGCCGATACAAAAAGGAAATACAAAGAATATAATTAAGCCCTGTTCCATTAATTGTGTTTTTCATCACTTCAGTTCAAAACATCTTTAATCTTTTGTATACTAATGATTTATAACCCTGTAGAACAAAATGATTCAACATCTGGCCTATGTGTTGTTTTAGTAGCGAGTTGTTTAAATAGATGCTTTACATCCCAGTTCAACGATTTTCAGTCATGTTGGGACATTTTCCAAGATGGTAACCAGTACCCCAAACCAGTTTTAACACTTAAAATTGTAAACAATTAGTTATGGAAAAGCAAAGGGCGGTATACTTAAGAAATAGATCAGCTCTAGCAGTGAATTTTTGTATAATAATTCACTGCTTGGTGGTCAGTTGAAAAGCTCGAATCTCGAGCGCGCAGCGCGAGTGATTTATCTTCGTACAAATGACTGACAAACAGTAAATTCACGCTCTAGAGCTGATCTATTCCGATTCTAACACACAATAAACGACGAAAACACATTGAAGACTTCTTCCAACTTTCCGCCATTGCAATTAAGAAATCCCGTCAATAGATGGACTGTGTCGCATACGTTTACATGAATATGTAGCGTCTTTCAAGCGTAAAAACGACGTTACACCGTCTAACGCCACGAGTGACGTCATTTTGCAGTAACATTTGACGTCAGATTGTGCTTTCCACGTGCTTTCGAATCTGTGACTATATCGTTTGATATATCACGTTTTTTTAGCAATGGCTCTATAGGCGAGGTGTGTTAGAACAGACAATACAAAAATACAACTCCTTTTGAGCCCAATGGACTTGCCTGACGAGCCCATATCAAATTTTAGGGGTGTTGGGAGTTTTCTTTTCATTTTTGTTCAAATTTTTGCAGTGCATTCTGTAAGTAAACAGTGAAGATCCACGTTTTGATCTGGGTCTGCACTGTTTGCTTATGTCCCGTAAAACGGACGCTAGGCATATATAGGTTAAACATCAACAACAATAATTATTTAAAGCCTACAAAACACATACAAGTGAGAATTACTAAGTAAATTAAAATAGATCATAGTACAAGTATAATATTTGTTTACTAAGGATAAAAAAGCATAGATTAAATATTATGAATTACTAATTAGTTACAGATGTAAAAGTCCTGCATGGTTATTTTCAGTTACAGATGTAAAAGTCCTGAATGGTTATTTTCAAAATCTGGCTAAATCATAACAACCTGCAAAATGTATAGACAAAGAAGGAAATGTGGCATAGAATTTTGCCACTGGTAAAGTATGCCCCTCCTCCAACAAAAGGTCGGGAACGGAAAAGATTATGATCAAAGTTCGTCACATAGACTATCAGCTTTTTGCTTACGAAAAAGGAGTACAATCAGACTTCATGGAATACAATTATTGCAAGAATTATCAATAGGGTCCTAAAATCAGAAGTAAGATTTCTGTATCAAAAGTGGCAGCTTCCAGCCACAGTAATTGCTTGATACTCATCATTTTCACTTTGAAGCAACTTTAGATAATACAGAGGTTGATTATTCTAAAAGTTTCGGTAATACACATTAAGAATGAAGGGAAATGCTAGTCAAAAGTTAAGCCTCGTAATACAAGAGATGTTCCCTAAATTATTTCCATGTGTATATGTCCAAGAATGTGTTTTAAGTTATGCACTAGTTGAAATGCAAATTCTATCGGTAGGGGAGTCTAACTTTATGGTAATGATTTTAGCTCGATCGGCGATATTATTTTCGTCAAATTTGCTGTCTATCCAACATATTAAAGAAGTCCGTATTCCTTCTTTCGTCCGGTTAAAACAGAAAATAATATCTATTGATCTAATCAAGGCCAGACGGACTAAGTAAAGAAATGTGTTTACCAGCAATGTTTGACTTAATTGTAGATATTAAGCACAAATGCTGTTATACCCATTGTCTAGATGAATTGCACTGTGTCGACACTGGCTTCCAAAATCTAGTAAATATGACCAGCAGGATCAATCGGACCTGAATGTCTCGGCCAATTCCGTGGAATCACACCTCGGATGTACATCGTGGATCTACTTTGATAACGTGACGCTGACGTCACAGAAACCGCGCCGACAGAATAACAATTTTGAATGCATGAAACAACGGTTATAACATTCCTCAACAAACGTCGTAGAAACGTACATGCTATAAAAGAAGTTAAAATGAAGTTTATTTTTTTCTATAAAATATCGCTACATGTATATAGCAATATTTTATTGAAACCCCTTAACTTCATTTATTCACAGAGCTGAACTCACATGCTACAGCACTTATTTTCCTTTCGCCAGTTAAGGCTAATAAAATGCAAGGAAAATTTACTACTACGCATTACATAATTACATACAATCGAGATTCTTGAATTGGACCGAGATTTTCCGATTGCAGTGGGATATAACACGATCACGGCTCATAGATCAACAAATGAATTTCTTTTTAGTCATCAACAAATTTTACAAGGGTCGATGCAATTATTTCTAGGGAAATATTTAGCAACTTGTGATTTTAGGGGGGGGGGGGGGGGAGGGCTGTCCGGACCCCTCTCCCCTCCGGATCCGTCCATGATGATATCAAACACAGGTAGTTTCTTCATAAATCAGGGCTAAACTTGACCATCTCTCCATCCCCCCAAGCGCACACACACTGGGGAAACGAAAAAAAAAAAAAAAAAAAAAAAGCAAAAAAAAAAAAAACGGACTCTCAACAACAGCGTCACCGCCTTAGAACGGACGCCAGCCGTAGGCATTGATGATCTAACCCTTACGTATTAGGATAAAGTCAAGCGTTTTAAAAGTGCAACTGAAACGATAAGAGTTTTTAAACAGTTGCTTTTTTTTTATCAATGCAGAGTTTTTATTCTTTCCAAGGCACAATTGTATTCTGATGGAATTTTACATACATATTGATATAATAAAAGTGGTATTACCCATTCCGTACGTTGAGGTGTCAAAGGTAGAAATATCTTAGTTATTAAACCTAGCAATTAGTGCAGACCCTGATGAAATGCAGCACTTTGTTGCATTTCATCTTGGTCTTCACTGTTTGCCAAAATCCCCGTTAAAGGGTTTTCAGTATACACACGGTTAAATGCACATGCATGTATATGTTCCTAAACAAATGTATTCTTAGCGGAATTACATTTAGGTTATGAATTATATCCTGAATTTACGAGGATTGCCGACTTCACACAGAAACGTTTTGGCCATGCTCTGTACAAATCATGAGTAACTCTACACTAAATTTGGTTGAAGCTTCATGTACGCTGCCGCTTTTCTTGGTGTAACCGTCCAACTGTTTTAAAGGGTGCTAATAATCGGGAGAAAAACTACTACAATAACAGGTTAAATAGTTATCATTGACGAGATAAGATGTGTGCATCAATTTAATTTGGGCCTCAAAACCTGTCTTCGGGATTTCCGAAAAAGCGAGACTTAAATCAGTCTCCTCAGCTACAGAGACTAACTAGATTTCAAAATTTCGCTCGAAGCAAGTTTAGACATGATTCTTTTCAGTAAGCGAATAATAAAGGTGCTGATCCGTCTGCGCGGATGCGCAGGCTGGTCTGCGCCTTTGTTGTTCGCAAACCTCCGAAAACAGGTTTTCTCGCATCGAGGCCCATTTAGTAGGAAAACTAGTTTAAGTTTACCCCATCAGAGGTGTCGGTGGAAGCATGCACGTATTTGGTACATTGTGCCAGTCAGACTAAATACCATCCTATAATAGGCTTTGTTTATTAATAATAATAATTGGCTGTGTAAAAACACAAACTGCACCTTTAACTAAAAGAAAATGCCAATATTATTAGCTCACCATATATACGTTTAACGAATGGTTAATATTGTTCCTAAAAGAAACTAATATTGTAGCAATACGAGTACTTGGTCCATCCTTGACTTCTGAAATAATCCTGGCATTTAAAGTTCGTAAAAAGGAGAGTCTGACATTCTAACGCTGCAACGCAGCACATGATTTAAATAAAAAATGGACAGAATAGTACGTGGTCGTTTGCGCAAGAGTCCCATCCTCTGATCTACAAAAAGAGAACTATCTAATATACATGTAACCTTTCAAAATCGTATAAATAATATGATATTTGTCTGGTTTTAAGAGTACTAAAAACTTTATACTGAACGGCGCGATAACATATATTCATGCGCGGATCCAGAAAGTTGTGTGAGAGGGTGTCCAACTTTAACGACGGTTTTTAGTGGGTGGGGGGGGGGAGGTAGGGTCCATATTAGTGGACCATTATTGGCCCACCAGCGAAGCGCCATTTCAATGGCGTTTCGCTGGCGTGCCGATGATGGCCCAACATTGAATGCTTGCTTGGTAGCTTTGTGACTTTTAGGGGATCCGTAGTAGTATTGTTAAGGAACCCTATATTTTTTGTGAATTTTCGGGGGGGGGGGGGGGGGGGGATGGGGGGTCTGGGACCCCTGTCCCCCCCCCTCTGGATCCGCCCATAACATATTGATAATCTTTGAGAGTTTTTGCTGCTCTGTCAAGCCTTCATAAATGTAAACAAAAATGCAGTCTCCTGATATTTAAATCCGGATAGCTAAATTTAAGCTGCTTTCAGGAGCTTCATTCGATTGTCTTTTGTCGGATAAAATTACAAACCGCTATTGACGGGAGGATGTAGGCCAACCAATAAAGGAAATGAAATGCGCTGGGTCACTAAAGTGGGGTCGTTAACTGGTTTGCAAAAGTTGTTGACTGCGCATTATACTTTTACTCTTTAACCTGTTTAACCTCCAATCACAGTTTGTTTCATCTCATAGGCTATACACCGAATGGAGTATAATAATCTGTCATGAGTGTGATGGTGGGATAGAAAAATCAATCCCGAGGATCACCGCATGGCATCACGAGGCTTGCCGACGGTGATCACGAGGGAAGGATTTTTCTATCCCATCCTCACACGAATAATGGATTCTTTTTCTTGCTCACCACTTGATACTTGTACCTCATTTATATTGAAAAAAACTTGAAAAAGCCTTCCAGAAAATCCTGAATACGCTGAGATGCGACATGGTGACGTCATTTTAACATTACAATGACGTCACGGACAAACGTAAGGCCAGCGTGCGGCTGTTCGTTTTTTTTACCTTTCCCTAGGGCTGGTACGGGTATGTAAGATAAATAGAGTCCATTGGCGTCCAATCCCAACCCGAGGGCTCACCGTTCCAGTGGGAAACGAGGCTTGCCGAGTTTCCCACTGAACGGTGGGCCCGAGGGTTGGGGATTTTTCTTGAACCACTGGACACCAATGATCGATTCTTTTTCTACTATACCATGACCGTACGGTACAGTACTGTAAAATATATGTTGGTGACGTCACTGAGGTCGATGTTTACAGTCAATGGCGCGAGCTGTACAAATCAACTTGAAACAGCGAGTAAACAGCGCATTAAACAATGAACACATCGTTATTTCATCAAAATGGGTTTACAAGAACTAGCTTATCAGCCACAGTAACTCGAGCAAGTAAATATGTTGAGGAAAATTTGTGTTTTTTATTTGTTTTTTTTTACATCGTCAAGGCTCATCCGTTCCGATCGATGCATTCAGTCACTTTAAATATGCCAATCGCAATGCACTCAGCATGTTCAAAGCATTGAATAAAGGGTTTAAGTAAAAATGCGCAGTTGTACTGTTAAACCAAGTTGAAGGCCGACTTCAATCGCTGAAAATTCAACATTGAATTTTTTCCCGACCGACAACAATTCAACTTTCGTTTTCGAAGGAATACAGTCATGCGCCAAAAATGTTATCTCACATTAGCAACAGGCCGCGTGTGGCTTATCTCGTATTAGTTACGCTTATCCTACATGGGTAGCGATGTGGGGCAGATTTTTCAGACAGCGAGCTTACATAGGGATCACTCAATCTTGTATGCGTTGGTATGTGAGAAAGAAATATCTAACATGGGTACATGTAAAAACAACGGAAATCCCGATCTGTTATGCGAGAATTACCCATCCTTGTCAGTCGTAAAGGTCCTAATGAATTTTAGGGATGCCGTGCATATTTGATCCGCAACATAAGATTTTCAACACTGCGGCATTTTGACATGAATACACTCAGACGAACCTGTGTAGCCTTATTTTTAGCTTAGGGAGCTGCAAATGATGTTTGGTCAGTAGCCCAAATTATAGAATATATATAGTCATAGAATATTTAAGCGACTAGCAAAGGCTCTGATCACAATTTGCCTACTGGGCAATCCTCGCATAGTACTGGTTCAACCCAGGAAGAGGTGAAAATTGTTTAAAACAGAATGACGTCCTTGGTCAAACTCTATTTCGACTAAAATGCACAATATATTCTGTAAATTGCTTCGTAGAGAAAAAAACAGATTGTACGGTCAAATGTATGGAATGTGAGTCACCTACAAGGACAACAGAAGCTCTTCATGTTATTTGATTCCTGATCCGCCATAACCAATTAAAGAACGAAGTAAAGCAACTCATCGAATAAGATAACAAGTACGAATTCTGTCGGATCATATTAATGTTCTATCCGACCCTTTACCAACGACTGACTGAGCAAGTCAATCTACTGGTATTATTTCTCGTAGAAGCATTAGTTTTGATCATGAGCACCTATACAAATGGGTCAGAACTTGCGATTTTGGTACATAACGCGTCTGTGGACAACGAAAGCTTAGACACTGAGCCAGAATCTTCACTGCTCACATACAAGAAGTACGTGTATAATGTAAATAGACACACGGATTAAATATATAGATTCTAGTTCAAATTCGTTCTTAAAGAATCATTTAACGCACTTGGGATAAGTACTTAATATCGCGAGCTATCTCAAAGTATTTCTGGAGAAATCAGAAACGGTATGTGCTATATCATGATTTTACGAGATAACCGACATAACATGCGAAACTTTCATTGGCCATTAATAAAGTTTATGTAAATTCCAATAAAAGATCGTTTTGCGATATTTATTGAACAATACATAATCACACTTGTTATTGTTTTGGCATGGTTTCTGTGACGTCAGTGTCACGTTATGTAACGTCAGCATCACGTTACCAAAGTAGATCCTCGATATACATCCGAGGTCTGATTCCTCGAAATTCGCCGAAGCTGTTCAGATTGGTCAGCAGAGGATGGTGAGCAAACGTGATAACTGCCAAACTCTCATGGGCTGGCCTATTTCGTTTACATAGCTGGTGACTTAGGTCTACATGTACATGTTATAATAAAGTTAGAGAATATTAGCTTAGATTATCTTGGAGTATTTTGCAAACACCTAGGCGTCTCTGGGATTTGCTTGTCGCACATACGATATGTATCCTGAATTCAACCATTTTCAGTCTAATAAATTATCCCATACATATTGATACATATTGATACCATATGTATGGGAATGCCCATTTTATATTTAAAGGGGTTGTTGGTCAAAACCTCTATAGATGGTGTATTTTAGTCTCTGTTTTTTATCTTAGCAGAGAGAGAACAGACCCTACCTGTTCACTGGTATCCAGAATGAAGAGTTTAATGATACATTAAAAAATCTCTTCGACCAACACATTTAGTCGTTTCTAGATCATTCAGATTCTATGGGACCATAGATCAGCGGTTTCAGCTAGACGGTGTTGATCTAGAAATAGTATATGTAATAGTTATATTTTATACCACCTACATATGTGAAGACATTGCACATCACATCATTATCGTGCTAAAATTGGTAAGGGGGTATAAACCATATATTTGCTTATTTTTATTATTGTAATACACAATCGCCTTTATTAATCAAAAATGTATGCCAAGAAATATCATGAAACATGATAAAAATATACCCCAACATTATAACTATCCAATATATCACAAAAATTCTTAGACTTAAGTAGGTACTTCTAGCTATCATCATTCTAAAATTTATGACAGTTTCATCAATCTAATTCCAATGTTGTGACATACAATGTTGACCCAGTTTACACTAATTGGTTTAGCGAAAGCGGCTAACGATCAAAGTTAATTAGTTACAGACAGACGAAATACTAGTATTGTAATATAATGTATGTATACAAAACTGTTGAAATATCAAACTGTACATGACTTGAGTTAGCGGAAATAATTTTACTTTTAAAGGACAGCAAAACAGTAAAACCGCGAAAATTCGAACTTCGATTGTTCGAAATGCTCGCTTAAATTCAAATTAAATTTCAGACACAATGGGTTCAGAGAATATGACCTGTTTATGATCTGTCATACCTACTCGCTGCTATATATGAGGGATGATCAAAAAGTTCTCGGCCCCTTGTACTTTGGGCTACTAGGGAATGAAAATTTGACCATTACTTTTCAACAAAATCTCATTCAAGACAATGCACTTAGCCAATTTATTTACATCAAAATATGGTTTTGCAGCATACCGCTTGAGAGGAAGGTGACGCTTATGCCTAGAATTCGGCTTTAGAAGATTTGATTCTTTTTGGTACATAAGTATGCTGTCCATTACTTTTGATTATTACCTGTAAATGTCTTACACGTAGATTATACCATATCTAGTCCTAGTTCCATCAGTCTGGCCTATTTAATGAGGCGAATCAAATCTGAATGAATATTAAGCTACAGGTTTGTACAAAATTAGCGACTAATGAGATTTTATGATAATTTTTATTCGCATTTTGACAGCTTTCCCCCTTTTGACCGAGCATTCCAATTTATATGATGTGTGTAATGTAAAAATACAACTGTATACAAAAGTGTTAGTTTGGCCAAGGGGGAAAGAAATTCAAAAAACCTTTTTCTGTTACCTATATGTTGAATAGCAGAAAGAGAGTTTCCAACCCATATTTTTTAATCCGTAATTTTCCAATGAGAAAAGTAAGTAAGGGTGCAAAGATCAGGAATCGATACAATCAAGTACCACACCTTACCCAGGATACCAATTGGAAAGTGACAAACTCACATTTATACACCACAAACAAGAGCCAAGAGGTCAGCCCTTTCCCAGCAGGTGCCCACAAGGCACAAATAAACAGACGCGCACAAAGACACTCTAACAAACACAAGACAGAAAAAACATAAAAGATCCATAAAAGAAGTACCGCCATGGAACAGTCAGTAAAATATTTTACTGGGGTGGGGGGGGGGCTTTAACCTCGCTCTTAATTGTTGATGTGAACCAGTACACATTTGAGAAAGTGACAAAACACATCAATAACGACGGCCAAGAGGTCTGCCCTTTCCCAGCAGGTGAAAAGCCTTTTTGTGGATAATACAAGGGCTGAACCTACTATCTTTTTCATGGAAAACATAGGAGGGGGGTTCAATATGTAATGAAAACCCATTCATAACTCCACCCACAAACGCGTTAAGAATTCATGCTATATGCCAAACGAAAGATCAAAGCGTCGCCGTTATAATGGTGAATGAAACATGATTTTATCTTTCAAAATTTAATAAGTTACAGACTTTTTAAAAAGCACACTAATATACACTGCATATATTTTCCTCCAAATAGTAAAGACTCATTTTAACAAAGATAGAAAGGCATGCTGTATATTCTAAAACAAACATTTAACATGAATGAATCACATAATTATCCATAGTTTTCTGACTCATTTCCCCTTTCAGCTGCTATAACAAAACAAACTTTTGATCGGAACCGATTTCTCATACAAACGGTTTTATTACGTTACCCCTATTACGTCGACGCCGTTTAAAGCAATAGACGTAACACTAAAATACGCACGGTTCTTGAAAATCGAAAATGTTGCTTTTTACCAGGAAAGGAAGTATCAATACACACAGTGCATAGGCAGCAGAGCAGTTTAACTGAAACCAATATCTAGGGGTATCTCATCTGATTGGTATACCATTTTCGTTTCCTATAATTTTATTGTCTGAAATTAGCCAGCCAGATTATGTACATGTAAATACATGTAACAATGTCCAAATAATGCATCCCAATGCAAACATCGATGAAATGCAGTATCTTGTCTGATCCATATCAGTGTAAGCCAGAGATGGTATTCTTTTAAGTGATTTTCTTATTTCAAATGACGTACTTGGGGGTACTTAATGAGTGAGATCGTAAAAAATCTCGCTACGTATTCGCTCACGCAAAAACGACTCTGTCAGTGGAATGCCAGAAAATGTAGCATCAAGGAGGATTTTAACCAAAATGGCAGCCTCAGGTTTTCATAGAATATAGAGCAATATCAAAATATTTTGCAGGTATAAACCACCAATATATGGATATTTACCACACGAAGAAGCAGGCTGAAAACATCACTCGTTCATATAGTTATCTGCTTTTGAAAACATTGTTTTATTTCATTTCGCAGTGTACTTCAGTACCCTGTTTTGAACGTGGTTTGTGTGAATTAGATAAGGAGCTGGACAGCTGCAATTTTACATTTATTTAGCCTAGAAACAGACCTTTTAATAAAAGTAATTATGGATTGTGTAAATATAAAACATTGGGATATACTGCGCTGTTTCCATTACATATTGAACGCCCCTCGTATCATTTTCTTTGAAACTTTTACCTGGCCATTTTTATGGGCTATACTTTATTAAGACTGTCTGAGGTCCTTTATCATTTTGAGTACGTAAACTAGGTCCTTTATATAATTTATATCTATTTGTATTATAACGAGCCATGGTGGGCGTCTCAGGCATCAACTCGTATTTGAAAATTTAAGGCCAGGGTAGTCATTGACTCTGAAGCCTGACCCACTGCTGTGTAATAAAAGTGGAAACTATAGCTATAAGCTGTCATTGAATATATAATCAGCCATACAGATAATTGCATAATACCCATTTAATGGCTCGATATTTTATTACGCTTGGTTATCGTTTTGATATCTCGAAGAATATTTGAACGCTTCAATAACATCCGCTTGATTGTTGTCAGATGAAGACAACATGAAGACTCTCTCGTAAGCAAATAAACCGTTTTTGTAACACTGGGAATATAATAAGTAGAAATTGGTAGAATTACAAATGTCCCGTACACTATAGAGCAAATTGTAAAAAAAAATAATCAAGTGCGTCACAAACATTCTGACATGATCGAAAAATATATGTTTTGTTAATGTTAAGAAGAAATAATAAAATCGCTGTGACCTATATTTCTTGTCTAATGAATTTGAATTTTATCTTGAGGACTGTTATGAATGAAAATTAATATTTGAGATTGCGCATTAGTTCGACCCGAAGTTTGACCTCAGAATAAATATAGCAATTCTGATCTAATGTTCATGTTTCAGTCGTTCGAAGGCCACGTTATGAATGAAAGTATGTTTTCAGCTAAATGAGACAGAGTGACCCACCATTTTACGGGTATTTTCAAGCATTGTGCTTTTGCTTTATATAACGGTATTATTGGGTGATTGAAAATCTTAGCCCAAACTTGGCATATTGCATTCACCCATATAAGCTTATTTGCGCTTCGTGGAGAATTTTAGCTTCGCCCACTGCCTTTATCACATCATGAAGGTGGACAAATAAATGGTCAATTTGGATACGTGTAGTAACTCTTGATATTTCACGCAGGCCAATAATTTCATCTGTAAATGTAGAAAGTTAGACAAGTTGTACAGTTTAATTAAGGAATAACAGTTTCTCACCATCATAGTTACGTTCTATTCGTAAACAAAGCAGGCCCTGGAGAGACTGTCTGATGTGACAAGCTTTGGCGTTATGCAAGTCGATCGAGTCTGCTATACAGTTATCCCATTGTTATATATGTAAGTACTAAATTACAATGCATTTGCTCATATACAAAATATATCCACTTTTATTATGGATAATTATCATATGACGTCGCGTCTGGGACTAGTGGTTTATCGATTTACGGGAAACGTTATTACGTCCATAACATCGTTCAGTAAATGATGACAAAATTATAACGTTTTTACGCCAGAAATCAGATTTCAAAGTATTTGTCATATGATAAATAGAATGTAACATTCGTGCTCTTGTATTATTGAATTTATTAAACTCGTTGCGAAAAAGAGATAAAATGCTCGGCAAGCCTCGCATTTTATCTCTTTTCCCCAACTCTTTTAATAAATTCAATAAAACATGAGCACTCATGTAAGATCCTCTATTTATTGTGTCGTCCTAGGGGTAATCTTTTTCTGGCCTCATAAAAGCATGACTGGCAGATGAGGCAGATGAGTACATGGAACGGAAGGATAGACCAAGGATAATGATATGTGAGCCACAGCACTAGATTTCCAACAATTTGACGTTTTGACAAGTGTAGACTCGGACGCGCCTCTGCAGCCTTCTTTTAAGCTTAGAAAATCAAAATGGTGTTCAGTTAGTAGCTTAACAATCATGGAATACTCAAGCGACTAGCAAAGGCTCTAATCAGACTGCGCGTATGCGCAGGCTGGTCTGAGGCTTTGCTGGTCGCACATACCACATTGTTGGAAATCTCATGCACTGGCTCATGTGTATTTTGAATGTTTAAAAACTTATTTAGAACACACAAAGTTGTTGAAAGGTTATGGGACAAGATTATATATTGCATCTCAAAAACCTCATCATCCAATATCAAGATATACTTTTTCACGATGGATAAGGCAAGTGTTATCAAGTGCGGGAATAGACTTATCTCTATTTTCTCCACACAGTACTAGATCTGCTACTAGTTCAGGTGTGGAGAAACGGTTTCTTGTCAATACCATTTTGAAAAAGGCTAGTTGGTTGAAGATGTGTACATTTCGAAAGTTTTACAACAAGCCAGCTTTGGATACTGGAGTCTCTAAAGCTCTTAACTCTATCATCTAAGGTTGATGAAGGTTTATGAAGGTATGTTTAGTTGTGAATCTTGGGTCTTGGTACAGGTCATTCAAAAGTATATAAATATTTACATGTACAGGCAGTTAAAATGTGACCTTTGCCAAGCATTCGAGGTATTATACCTTTATTGGTCAATAAGCCATGCGACATTGGCTCTAAAATCTCATGGGATACCCTTTAGCATTTGACTTCCAGGAAGATAAAATGGGAAGTTAAACGAGCACTTACCTGTAATAATAAGGGTGATGTTTAACTGCCATTTTGTTGACCTGCAAGCTGCCAAAGGGATCACATGCCCTCCCTCATTGCGGGGCATCCCCCATTGAGGTTTTCAATGGCTCAATGCCTTTCTCTAAAGTCTGATGAGTCTCGTGATCAATACGCCATCTTATGTGATCCCTTTGGCAGCTTGCAGGTCAACAAAATGACAGTTAAACATCACCCTTACAGGTAAGTGCTAGTTAAATTTCCCTTTATAAAATATATTTCATTAGGCCGAATGAACATGCATACCCATATAAGTAGAACAAAGTAAGTAAGGGTGCAAAGATCAGGAATCGATACAATCAAGTACCACACCTGACTCAGGATACCATTGGGAAAGTGACAAACTCACAGTTAGACACCACAAACGAGAGCCAAGAGGTCAGCACTTTCCCAGCAGGTGACCACAAAGCATATATAAACAGACTTGCACAAAGACATAGCAAACACAAGACAGAACAAAAACATAAAAGATCCACAAAAGAAGAACCGCCTTGGAACGGTCAGTAAAATATTTTACTGGAGGGCTTAAAACCAGTTTAACGGCGCCAACCTCACCCTTAATTTAGATGTGGATCAAGACACATAGATATTTGGTTTGCATGAAAGACCCCTAACATATCAATCCAATATCTCCTTAAACATATAATCAAGATATAACAAGGAGATAAAGCCAAGATAAGGACTCAACAGTAAATAAAACTGAATACCGGAGCAAAAGAAATCCAACAGGTAAACCCCGGTGGGCCCAACAAACAGCCAAAGCATCAGGTTCCTACCATCTCATCAATAGATAAGTCTTTAAGTCGGAACCATAATAGAGTCTGAAGTCCGACCCACCAAGTCCATTTCAAATTTTAAGTGGTGATAGGTGGGATATGTTTCCAAATTGTACTAGAACAATGTGTCAGTAAACAGTGAAGCTCCTTTTGTTTTTACCAATTTTCTGAAAAGCTGTAAGCACTATATCGATTTCAGCTGCATTACCCAATAGGCCAGCATATCAGTATACAATACCAGAAAACGGCCGAGCAAAACTCATTAAATAGTATCTGGAAGGCTCTGCCGAATACATTACCCTCGATTTCAAAATTCACAAGAATTTGCATTGGATGGTGGGGTATTTTTGACACTTTGGCTAATAGCGACGAGTTCCATGCAGATAAAGTGTTCATTTCAGCACTTTAGTGTTCGATATGAGTTTGGCTTTTGAAATGAAAAGGTTGTGCGTGTAAAAGGGGGTTATTTCAAAAAGTCATGACTCGCAAATTGCGCCAAAATGCGAATTTTGAAAATGGGGGTACCACTATTCAAATTGGCATTCTGCATGTACTGTTGAACATTTTGTCAATATCTTTACTGTATAGGGCACATGTCACGTCTGGCTATTTCGAGATGCAAAAAGAGTAGTCATGTCATTTTACGTTTTGAAGAAAATTAATAAAATGAAGGTGGCGGGTTAGAACTTTTGGCTAGTATATTATGATATTACCGTTTTCGAATCAGTTCAAAGACTTTCAGTGCGACGGATGATCTCTATATTTTTTCCACGAAGATTGTCTTGGACACTTTTAGCACTCAGTCTCCTCGCTGAAAGAAATTCATGGTTTGCATGTTGTGTAATTTAATGCCAATGTTGACACAAAGCATGATTCATTTTATCTAATGGAACGTCAAGATCTTTGTTTATTTTCTGAAAGCATTGCGTGCATTTCGGTGTCAGACTGGAATTTCAAAACGGTGCTTTCTTTTCGGATAAAAGAATTTGGGCCGGCACGTATCGCATAAGCCAAAAGGCGTACTTAATATGTCATAACTGACGTATCCAGCGGGACTAGAAGTGAGTATATATCTTCCCTCATATACATTCTTTATGCGAGCAGCTAAAGCTCTTACGAGTTTGACATTAGGGCAGGCCCACATGAGCTGAAATTATATACAAAAGTCTCTTGTGCCGGCGTAGTTGTGCTTCTAATGAAATAATATTATATAAGTATGCAAACTTTAAAAAGGCGGATTAGTCATTGGTATATTAGATAACTGGAATACGTCTTTGAGTACTTGACTGATAACTCACAGCGCCTAATATATTGTAAAAAAAGCAAGTGAGTATGGCCATAAAATGCCACAATCAGAGACGACCAACCCATGAAATCGCGAGGAAGAGACACAGAACACTAGCAGCCTTAAGACAGCAAGAACACAATTGAATATTCAATCAGGCCCTGAGGATATAAATCTTTTTCCAGGCTCAACTCAGCTGAGCGTAAAATGTCAACTGCTCATAAAAACTAAAATACTGACAAACGAAGACGTTTCTTGCCTTAAACCTCTCAGATCTTGCATTTATCATGCTAATAAATGGGCCTCGTGGCGAGAAAACCTGTCTTCGGGTTTTCCGACAAAGCGAGTTTCAAACCAGTCTCCTCAGTTACAGAGACTAGCTAGAAAATTGAAATTTCACCTGTAGCAAGTTAACATATGCTACTTTCCAAAAAGCGAACAACAAAGGCGCTGATCAGACTGCGCGGATGCGCAGGCTGGTCTGCGCCTGTGTTGTTCGCAAACCCCCGAAAACAGGGTTTCTCGCGTCTAGGCCCAAATGGTTGTTGGCATTTTAACATTTATGAAAAGGAAATATTTCGTGCTCAGCTGAATTGGGCATGGAAAAAGCATTATAACCTCGGGACCAGCTCACTTCCCAAGGGAGATGATTGCAAAACTATAAAGGACACTAAGAACTATACTACAAAACAAGGACCAAACATAAGCCCCCCCCCCCCCCCAACAATGGAAGCAATACAAGGAATCAACAACAACGAACACAGAGCCTCCGGCCCGGGGTTCAAATTAATTTTCAGAGAAAACCTTCGCCCTAGATTCCGAAAATTTAAAATACAAAAAGAACATAGATAAACGAGGTAACACATATAAATATACGAATGCAATTAAAAAGATAATTGCAATACCATAACAATTTAAAGAGCTCTATCACAAAATCGGGAAAACGAAGCAAACTTGCAAGCAGACTACTGTACGCGCGCGAAATAGCGTCAGAGACATTAAGATATTTTAAAATTATAAATGACACTTTGTCATTGGATTCCAATAACGCTATGACACTTACAATTTTAACATACGACATCATTGGCGTAGCTCCCATACACAGTTACGCATGTGCGTAAGAAATATTGTATCATTCAAGGGAGGTAACTTAAAGTGGTAAAAATGATTTTCCATGGCATAAGGAACTGCTCTTAAAGGATAGAATTGGCTCCTTCTGGGGGCAAATTCTTTCCTTTAAGAGAAATTCCCATTATGAAAAGGGAAACAATTGAAGAGAATCACTGCTTGATTCAGTAGTCTCCCTTTGAGGTGCGTAACGTTTTCAGCGTTCTGATTACACCATTGGAAATGTTTGAAAAATAAACAGAAATAATTAGAATGGAAATAATTTAGCAAAGGGTGAAAAGAGTTATAAAATGTAAATGGGGCAACCCGGAATGAACAACGAACATCTCTGCTTGTAATGCCCGTGGGGACGAGATGCAGCATTAAGAAATAGATAGATAGGAGCTCGCTAAAAATATAGAGAATAGAAACATACGTGAAACCAATAGGAAAGTTAAACCAACATATACTGAGCCAAAGTTCAAAACGCAACACGTAAAGGGCCAGTATTTTATACGACCAATTGCTGTAGGGCAGTTTATGTTGGAACAATTGCTCAACTAATCTTGAAGAATCGTTATCACACAGAGAATACGTTGTCTGAAGCATGGTTCTGTGAGCTGTTCTCTGATTGGTCAAAAACACTTTCTGGGTCTCAGAACCTTGTGAGTGGTCATAAAGTTAAAAAGTCCGCATTGACCCACACTCCAACGCTAGGCCAGTAAGATTAGGGGTATTGCTTGAAAATTATTCTGTTGACTTTCACAAAATTAAGCGTCGAATTTCAGTTAATTGAGAGTTGAGCGTTTATTGCCAGGACGTCCATACAACTCAATGCAAAATCATTATCGCGTAAATTACCAAAAACGTGGAAATCATTGAAATAATGATAAACATGTGTTACTTGTGTTGCTTAGAAATGTCGAGGAGCAAAACTGGATAAAAAATTATCGACGCGGCATCTTATTCACTCTGACAATAATTGAAACTTTCTGTAAAGCGTTAGCTCAATTCTGACTAAATCCTTCTTTTTATTGGCAACCAACGGGATCTGACGCCTAGTCAAATTGGGGAAGAATACTTTATCGCTAAAAACTTAAAGAATTCCGACAGAAATCCCCCAAATTCAAATCAGATTTCTTGATGCCGAAATTCATGTCACATATCGAATATTGGAACATTACCATGCATTTCATTTTTTCAACCACCCTTCCTCAATGGAATGCTTTGTTTCTTCCACAGTTTGAGTCATATTGTTACAACTAAAGTAAGTTCCGATGCCTAACTTAATAAACTTTTGTTTAGGCGAACCAATCGGCCTAGGGCATTCGTTCAGACAAAGATATTATCAAAATAAAACAAAGTTGCGTTAGAACTTTGGCTCAGTATATGATTGGCAAGTTCAAATTTTGACTATAGAAATAATAATGACATTAAATGCATACTTGGTTTTGTTTAGAAATCAAATTGAGTTGTCTAAAACCTAAGTGACGTTGGTATTTACTACATACATTTTACAAGTACAACCAAGTACTTACAGTAAAACATGTATAAAACTAGCACTCGCATAAGACTGAAACTTAGTTTTTAAGGTCAATTATTGCTTAATGCAGGTCAAAAGTATTACAGAATGCTCCAAAGGGAGCATTCTGCAATACTTTTGACCTTCATTAAGCTACCATTTGTCATTAAGATTTTTGTTCTTTGTTTTGTCTATTTTTGAGTGGCCGTTATTCACAGGTTTTGCTGTATAATGTTTTAATTTCTAAATGTTCTTTTCCTTTTTCTGGAAACCACCTTCCAAAAAAAAAAAAAAAAAAAAAAAAAAAAAAAAAGACAGAAAAACTACGTAATTTGAGTGATTATTATATCCACATCCATAGATCAGAGACCAACATATGGAACAATCAGAAAGATACACATAATTATATAACACCAATATGACTATTCAGCGTTTATACAATTGTAATAAACAAACTGGCCTTCGGCTTAGGACCAATACAGCTGACCTCAGACCTGTAACTCAGCCAATATGAAATCTCTTGATTTATAACACAATATTATTAACGAGATGCGACAGGTGATTTCCAACAACGTAGCATATTGCCAAGTGTAGAAGCAGACGAGCCTCTGCAGCATCCTGTTAAGCTTAGAAAGTCCAAACAATGTTCGGTCAGTAGCTTTACAGTCATAGAATATTCAGGCGACTAGCAAAGGCTCTGATCAGACTGCACGTATGCGCAGGCTGATCAAATGCTTTGCTGGTTGCACCTGCCACATTTTGGAAAATCTCAAAATCTAAATTATCATTGAGTAAGGCTATTGATATCAGAATCAATATCGAAAGCATTTGCTAAATACTGTCGCATAGTTTTAAGTGTTTAAAATAATGGTATTTTGACAATCTTTCTGCATCAGGGCATATCTTTGCCGATCTCTAAAAGTTAAAGGCGACGTACTGTGTTGTAGGTATATATACCATGTGCAAAGGTTCATTGCAGAATTTGATATGAATTGATTTGCACCGGCAGATTTAATGGATAGTGTTCTATATAATAAGATATTCAGTTCTTCTTGGAATAGCTTCGCTGACCCTATTCTTTGGAAAGAAATTGCTCTATGAAATGCTACAACCGTTAAGGACTTGTGTTCAAGAACAATCGTAGGCACTTTGCATTAGTATTTATAGTTAATGCATTTATACACATGGGACCCTTCGTCCAATAAATGTTCAAGTTACTAATTAAACATTTAAAATACATGATAAAAATATCCACTCATCTATCGCAGGCATGTTTATATGATATCCCTTGTGATGTCTCTCAATTAAAACATTACACGTGGGAGTGTCTTACTTTCTGATATAATTATTTTAACATGAAAATAGCAATACTTCTGTTTAAGGTAGAACTCAACTTATCGACATGTGTGTGTTCAAAAAGTAATCTCCTTTTATTTTGTATATATTTTAAAGCTGATATTTTAAAATAAGAAAGAGGGCAAAGATCAGGATTCGATACAATCAAGCACCACACATGACTGAGAACAAAAACATCAACTAACAGATTTAAAAAAAAATTATTTGACTTTAAAAGTTGAAAAAGTGGAGTTTTTTATTTAAAAAAACCCCATATTTTAAACGATTGAGCAAGAAAAATAACATATATTTGTGCAAAGCATAAACTACTTGCTAATGTATGAAATCAGAACAGCAAACTATCTTACGTATTTTTCTAAAAATATTACGGCCAAAAATCGTTTACATCTTGAAACTGTTTACAGCTTGTAACTACAGTATACAAAGAACTTATAACTTTGAAGGGATGCTTTTAAAGAAACATATATAGAGGATCTTACATGAGTGCTCATGTTTTATTGAATTTATTAAACGAGTTGGGGAAAAGAGATAAAAAGCGAGGCTTGCCGAGCATTTTATCTCTTTTTTGCAACGCGTTTAATAAATTCAATAATACAAGAGCACGAATGTTAGATTCTATTTATCATATGACAAATACTTTGAAATCTCATTTCTGGCGTCAAAACGTTATAATTTTGTCATTATGTGCGCAACGTTGTTATGGACGTCATAACGTTTCCCGTAAATCTAATGTTAATACACTAAAAACCTTGGTTGATCGCTATTCTTGCATAAATTTAATGCAGTTCTTCTTTTATCGGGGGATTTTGACCTTTAAAATGCAAGAAAAATGCGATACAAATCTACGGCATTCAGTGTCGCTTCGGTCAACTGATAACTTTTGAAAGAACCGCTGCTCGTGAATGTTTTGTTTATGCTATTTCGGGGCACTGTCAGAGCGAGAAATGTTCGTAAAGCGCGACACGAATCAGATGAAAAAAACTCGTAAATATTCAGGATTTTTAGTGAATATTAGTGCTCTGGATTAACACTAAATTACTGTACATTCTTTCTTTGTGGATAGGATATTAGAGACTTTTCATAACGTTTAATAATCGTTGGGAAATCTTTGCGAAAGTCTGGAAAGAAATGAAAAACGGGGTCATGTTTTTGTCCTACACGGGTAAACGTGTTGAGAAACAATGGCCGATCTACACAACGTATCCGGAACAATGTCTGACATCCTGGAAGTGGAGTTTTTACATATATATATTATACACGAAAATAACATAGACTAAAGGTAAGGCTTTTTCTATATTTCTTTATCTCTTCATATATCTAAACTCGCTGCTGAACAATTGCAACGTGCGGCCCCGAATACGCATATCAAAACTTTCTTAGCCATGGTCAAACAGCGCGTGAATTACATGATTTGAACATGGCTTTTGTCTGATTTGACAACGGCTTCAAACAGCTATTTATGTAAGAATAGTGGTTTATCGATTTTATTGCATGGCGTTATTTCTCTCCCAGACGCGACGTCATATGATAAAATCATTTAAAACGCATATGTCACCATGATCGTTTTCATGCTATTATGTACTTTTTCTTCAATACCTCTAAAATGTTGTCTTCCCTTTTCACTGATTTCTTAGGTTCATAGGCATAGACAATCATGGAAAAAGTTTATCCATTTAGCATTTTTGCTTGAATGTTTAAGTTGATTTATACCACCCTTACCAACTTTAGCACGAAATATCTCGTGATGTGCAAGGTCTACACTAATGTAGGTGATATAAAATAGTTATATTATGTTTGCCACCTGTACGTAAGATAATCCACTCGCTAAAGCTCGTGGATTATCTCCACGTACAGGCGGACATCCCATGGAATAACTATTACGTATTACCTCCGAGAAAACATTTGTCATGTCAGGATATTTTGTTGGATGCTCACCAGCACTAGTACCGGTACAGTTTGATAACCACAGCAACTGGGCCCAATCAAGTACATGAATATAGTAACTTAGCAAGCATTACTTGAATAGTAAACTACATGTAACTCTGACAAACTTGTACGTATTGGCTTCCATAGGCTTGAAATGAAACGTGAACTGGCAACGAATCCATCACAAAAATACGCAAATATACGCAATAAAGTTAATTTACTCATAGGAAGTAGCCTCTGATTTACAACTTTTGAATATGTTTACTAAATGCAGTATTTCTGTTCTATAAATTACTGGTTATTGCTTAACTAATCTGGTCTATTGCATAGGAATGTTTAATCAATGGCAAAACACAAGAAATAATGCAAACGAGCTAATCAAAACATCACAGAGCGATTCGATTTGAGTTTAGATAGGATATTGGAATTATCACTGACATGCGAGCAGTGTTTTGGAAAAAGAGAGATTACATGCACGTTTAAGTGCAAATTACAAAAGGGTTAAAATCGATGAGCCAGTGCCGTACTAAGGGTATTGGTACTTACTGTATATTCGGAAATTTTCGCGAAGATTTTATTTTCGCGAAACATTTCGTGAAAATAAAACCCTCTCACTCTGTAGGTAAGTTATGCCCTTTTCACGAATTTTTGACGTCGCAAATATGTCTTTTAGCGCTATTCACGAAAATTAAATTCTTGCGAAAATTTCCGAATTTACAGTAGCGCATCGACAAAAGGACACCATAACTGAGGAAAAATAAAGTATTTGAGAGGAATGGTAAATAAAGTTAAAAAGGTATCAGCATGAATACTCTTCAAATATCAAGTGACTTTATACCTTTGGATATAGTCCTCAGATTATTGTTTGCTATTTGTATTCACAAGTTGAACTTAGTCATTTTTGGCGCTTTTTTAACACCAAATTGAATAGATAGTGGACACCGTTTGCACGGAACTTAAATGTCGATTCTGTGGAAATTCCATAGAAACTTTGGCCATGATCTTAATATGTGCATGCGAATTAGATATTATTATCAGAAACTTTTTGTACCTAGTATTACTTGACTTTTCGCTTACTGTAAAGGCGGCGCCTCATGAATGCCTAATTAGGACTAGTCAACCTTAGACATAGGTAAAAGCTGAAAAGGAGGCGTGGTTTTATGCAAAAGCAACTGTATCATCTTGTGTCACCACCTCAGTCATTATTTAGTCCTGAAAAACGCCAGCAAAATAACTGCATCTGAAAATGTCGATTTAACATAAGCAGGGAGGCAAACATTGTGGACCCAGATCAGACTGCTCCTACAGGAGCAGTCTGATCTGGGTCCACACTGTTTATCTATGAGGCTTCAAATAGTTTAGTGGACGACACAAAACATACATATTGTGATTATGCGCTTTAAGGGTTAATAAATGTGAGTTCAGTGTGTATACGGTTAGGATTTTCATGAAATGCACGCACGTTTGCGCGGCTCAAAAAGCTTATTAACTCTTTACCGAATTATAAATAAAACCTGATTTCCCTTCCTTAGCTGATGAAATAGCCGAGCCACACCCAGATATGAATATTAAAGTTGCCGCCTTTACAGTAAGCATAAGGTCAAGTAATATTTCAAGTAAAAACTAGTCATTTTTGCAACATGAATACTATCAAAGTGAACAGAAAGCTGGTACCTCGTGTGCCAACATCTACCACAATCTTATTCTGATTCTTATACAACTTTTCAGGGTTTGTAGTCTCTGTCAACAATGTGCTTGTGGTTTGGAAAAAATCCTCCGCTTATTTTTGTTACTACGTAATAGTTATACCATGGGTTGTCCGCCTGTACGTGGAGATAATCCACGAGCTTTAGCGAGTGGATTATCTTACGTACAGGTGGACAACCCATGGTATAACTAATTTATACCACCTACATTAGTGTAGACCTTGCACATCACGAGATATTTCGTGCTAAAGTTGGTAAGGGTGGTATAATTTGAAATTCACAATTTGAATGTAATCGTATTACAGGCGTTGTTGCCAATACAGCAAATAGATGTAGGGTACCTTGTAAGCTAAGCTCCTCCTATAGTGTTTTGCTGATCCGTTTGAAACTTCACAAAAGTTGTTGTGCTTAAATTTTGGAAATAATCATCACACTATTTACTGCTACTTTTTCACAGTTTAACTTAGTTGTTTTCAGACGCAATTACTATAAAATAGAGGATATATGATACAATTATATGCAGAATCTTTCGAAATGTTACATATGTTTTTGTCATGATCTGAAGGCGTGGCTTCGATTTAATCCTCATATTATTGTTTTTGGTCTGTTCTCAGTTTGTGAACTTCGACATTTTGGACCTTGAGTGCGTAAATCTGCCTACAATTTTATACCGGTTTGTTTGAAACTTTGAAGGTGCTTTTGTCATGGTCTAAAAAGTGCGTTTTTCATAGATGTGACTTTAGCCCTCGATGGCTTAAGCTGCTGTCCGTGCTAAGGCGGTGGTTCTGATGTTGTTTATTTATTGTCTTATGTACCTCCCATTCTTTGTGGGGATCTGTGTTTGATTTTTGTTTTGGTAGGCATTACTTAGTGCCCTTTCTAGTTTTGCAATCATGTTGACGAGGAAGAGAGAGAGCTGGTTGTTTTGCATTACTTGTCTTCCTGGTGTCTTGTGACTGTTAATGTTCTTTGGTTTGATTTGATTTACAGCCAGTCATGTAGGATATCGCATAATGCACAAAGTATATACCCTTCTTTTGTAGTGTTTGAATACTTTAGAATTTATAAACTAAATCATTTTAAGATATTAGCGCATATATGTCCTCTTGCATGTTGAAGAAGAGTGCAGAAGAGCTTTACAAACCAACATATCCTTTAACAATCAACCCTGAGTCTCTTTTATATGATAGAAAATAGAAAAATATACACTATATATATGTTTAAAGTACACTGATAATAAGAGTGACTGTCTATCTGTTTGTCTTTCATCTTTATATACTTGTTATATGCATATTTCAATGGATTCACCATATTTAGGAATTTACACTAGAACCTTAAATATCTTCAATAGAGTTTTATCAAATAGTTACAGACATAACGGAGTTGAAAATATATATTGTAGTATCTGAAATAAATTTATCGACACATTCCGTTAAACGATTCCTCTTTGCAGTTCTTGAAGTTCAGTTGCAATGCTATGGCTTGGTTATGTCTTATTTTTATAACATGACAACCACAATGATTAAATAAAAGGAACAGCAAAACAATTTACAGTGTTGTGCTACATCTTGTTAATCGCTAGAGAATTGTATTGCCAACTCGTAAGCGTGTGTTTAACAATTGTAAGCATGCATTCTATTTTTGCACAAAGCAGCCGTACTTAATTTAAGAAATCAGAAAAACAAGGATTTTTTTTTATAGTTTTGATCTTCTATTTAAGTCAATAACTCACGTTGACACAGATCAGTGTCCCCCAAATGGGTCAGTGGCAAATCATGTAGACCGAAACGAGTCGCCACACAAATGGTGTTTTATCATAAGCTCTAGCATTCTAACAAATTGCAGCTAGGCTCAAGTTAGGTCAGCTTAACACATGTGGCAATTGGACGGGCATACCACTGCAAATAATAACATTCTGATAGGTTGGCGCATGCTCTGTCCTGTCAATATGGTTACTGTTTGATTCCAAGTGTTTACCAACAGAATTAACCCTGTGCATTTGCTCACCATTACATTGTACCCGACCTTACCATATACATGTACAATTTGACTGTCACCTGAAGTAGTAAACAAACAGCATGCTCATTTTGTGTGCTGAGCGATCTAAATCAATAGAACATTCATGTACTTGCACTCTAAAGTAATCTGCATACACGCAAGCATTACCAATTCTCAGCAACTAGATCGAGGACAACTACAGTCCCAGTAGAATTTACAATTCATGTCGATTTCCACTGAGTCAGAGAATCGTAATTTATTTCGGAATGAAGAATTAAGACATTAAGACCATCATGCTTCAGTCACGCGCAGCTAGAAAATGATGAGTTTAAAAGCAAATCGGATACCTGAAACACATCAACTTGGTCTCATAAACCTGGATTGTTTTTGCAAAACAAGTGAAATAGTAATACATAATAATGATAACAGTTTTCATTTTATGCATCTTTTAAGATATTCGTCATCCAAAACAATTTACATTTTTTGCAATAGATGAAAGCTATCAATGTATTTCGCAGGAAGTTTATCGGCAGAAATTACTGCATATCAAAACAAGGACAAAACACACAAAGCCAGAAAGGCGACAAAGATCAGGAATTGATACAATCAAGTCCCACACAAGACCCAGAATATCTGATGGAAAAGTGACAAAAATACAATTAAACATCACAAACAAGAGGAAACCCCACCATACAATGGGTGCAACAATAAACAATGAATCAATAACTATTGGGTAAGGAAGAAAAGCAAAAATCAGGAATTGATTCAATCAAGTATATACCACACCTGACCCAGGACAGCATATGGGAAGTGACAAAATCACAAGAAAATGTCACACACAAGAGAGCCAAGACCTCAGTCCTTTCCCAGCAGATGACCAAATGGGCGCAAGGAACAGTGAAAGCAGTATGATAAGATCACCCGAACAAAAGCAGACAAAAAGGATCCACAAAAGAAGCATCACCTTGGAGCGGTCAGTAAGAGTGTCACTGGAGAGTTTAAACATGCTTGACGGTACCCACCTCGCCCTTATTTCTGATGTAGATAAAGACACAAAGATGTTTGGTTGGCATGAAAAATGCCTAACATATTGATGTATCGTCTCCTAGTAAATACAAATCGAGATATAAATAGGAGATAAAACAAAATTGAAGACTAAACAATACATACAACTGAATGCCGGAGCAAAGAAGTCCAACAGTTAAACCACTGTGGTCCTGAACACAGACACAATATCAGGCAACAACCCTCTTATCTATAGTCATTAAGTTGGAACCATCATAGATAATCTGGAAAAAATGGATCCTTCAGAAATAGAGAGAACCTACAGTATTAGAAAACAGATGACTCGTTTTTATTGAGTCTGTTCATGAGAAGTAATGGAAAGTGCAGCAATTCTCACGCCCCCTAGCACTGGCCTAAACGGTATTCTGCCTTCCGTCAAAACCCAATTTTTCCGAAGGACCAGAATATGAAAAAAAATATCAACATATTAGAGTCTGATTTCCGACCAGCCAGCGTGTGACTGTGTTGGCCAACAAGCATACAGTTTATTGCATTACATTAATGTAATAATCAAAATGAATCTTGTTATAGTGAGAATTTATTTTAAATAAACTGCGCTAAAATATTTTTAGTGCCAATAATTTTCTTGAGTTTATACACTAAGTCGCCATAAAGTTCTGGTTCTGAAAGTCCCTGGCGCAAGAGAGATATAGGTCTGACATGGAATTTAGATATCAAATCATAGTATCGCTAATACAATTTAGAAAAAAAAAATTTTGCTAAGTTTTTGATACCGATAGCATTGTTTAAGAAGTTTCTGAGTTAATACTTTATTGGGAGTGTTAAAAACAGCAACATGCCTAGATGCTCTAGCAAATCGGATGAGTTGGGAAATATAAATCTATAGTATGTAGAGCAAGGAACATCACCATCTAAAAATGGGAAATTGACTTTTTTTCAAAATCAAACTCGTTTAGGGTATCAGTTCGTTTGCCACTGCGCTTGCGTGATTCCGTGATGTAGACTTGTGTTTATCCATATGCCTTACAAGCAACAACAAGAAATAAATATCAGAACAGAGCAGTAAATTGCCCTTTCTTACCGAAAGTTAAGGTGGTGCTTCTTTTGTGGATCCGTCTTGTTGTTTGTGTGTTATGCTTGTCTTTGTTTAGGTGACCACAAGGCTGCAATGAACAGACAAGACAGCATATTATGCTGTCTTGTCTGTTCCTTGCGGCCTGGTGGTAGCATATTATGCTGTCTTGTCTTTTCCTTGCGGCCTTGTGGTCACCTGCTAGGAAAGGCTGACATCTTAGCTATCTTGTGTGTTGTGTTTTCTTTGTGTTTTTGTGGTGTACCCGGTCAGGTGTGGTACTTGATTGCATCGGCTCCTGATCTTTGCCTTCTTCCTCTTTGCTTTCTAAGGAATGATGACTGCAAACCTAGGCATCTCAGTTGTCCTATCGCGCATATTTTTACAATCTGAACGCTATTTCACATTAATTTGTTTTTAGAAAATCTTTAGACGCTGATTGGAATAATGTTGTTTCAAGTAAGAAAGAGTCGGGCTAATTTAATATAATGACACCTTTTGGTCTCTTTAATGAATAATGATCAAAGATCATTCGTTTATTAAAAACGTTCAAAGTGTTAGCAGATTAAATTGGCATCATACACAAACACAATACTGCGAGAGTGTGTTTCGTTTGATGATAATCCAGCTGATAACGTATTCGTTTTGTCTTTATTTGGTACACACGCGTGCTTGTCACTTTAAAACCATTTGCTTGAATCGAAGGTATCTTGTTATCTGTGCTTGATGACACTTATAAGAGATCTGTGCTCGCTTATAAGAGAGACGCGCTTATACTATAGTATTACATTGATTGCATTGTTGCACGTTGACCTGATAAACGTTGGCCATCTCACTGCATGTATATATGTATCAGGTCAACATGACGCTGTGCAATTTGAATGACGTCGATGACGTAGAATCGACGCGCGTAAATCAATGATTACATCATAATCGCTACTTTAAAAAAGCAGACCAATGGGTGAACTAATAAATTCGCGTCATTCGATATCAAGTTTATCAAGCTCGGCCTCGAGAACGCAAGAAATTAATCTGCTATCTATTCCATTACTGCTTTTTTTTGAAAATAAGGAATCGCCTAGTATTTGTTATAAGTTGTACATGTAGTACTGTATTGAAATATAACAAATTTGTGACTGAACTTGATATTGAACTACTATTCCTGATCATTGAGTCTGCAATGACTCTAAATATTGCAATAAACCTGGTGGTCATATAATCACTGTGGATTTTAAAGTTATAACTGATTTAAGAATTCGGTCTATCAGATGTAAAACACCTAAATACAGGTTTCCTTCACCGACAGACTTCAACATATATCTAGAAGAAATTGGTTGAATTGCTGGTCCTTTTCAAGTATTTTGTAATCGATGGTGCAAGCGAAAGCATGTTGAATCTAATGCTTGAAATACTTAAAAATTAAAGATCTTTAACACTATTGATAGAAGCATTTCATTTTATTGCAATAATTTGGATCGTCTTCCACCTGAACCTAAATTTGATGAATGGGGTCTAGGAATTCCATAGGAAAAAAGTAAGTGAGTATGATCAGGAAATACCACAATCACACATTGCAGAAAAATCCACCGCACAGTGAGGAAGAGTCACAGAACATTTGCAGTAACAAGACATCCATTTATAAGACTTGGTTCTAAATTGTATTCAAAATTGTAGGTATTCCAGTGGGTACAAATAGGTATTATCCAGTAAATGCTCTCAGCAGCAGTGAAAAGCTGTGCTAGGTACAAATATCGCCATCCTCTGCATCTAGTATGTGTAAATTAGATTCAATTAGATTCTAGTTATTATATGACCCTAAAACTACTTTCAAATTGCGTTTTTGCGTGAAAACCACTTATATTTTGCCAGACACATACGGCGTAATAAAGGACGTCATTAAACAGCGTTACCAAAATCTGTAAACCACTAGTGGTTTATCGATTTTAATGCGTGGGGTTATATCAATCCCAGCCGCGACGTCAGATGATAAAGCACATTTTCGACCAGGACTTTAAGTTCTCTTCAGGCTTAATTTAGATGTTTTTTTTTTCAATACCTGCAAGAGGTTTAACCAAACAAATACTACTTTTTATCGCCCCCCATCCCTACTATTTATACTCTATTAATGAGATATAATGCTTTTCAAACGTTTGTTTGATTCTATTGGGTTGATTCGGAAATATGCTCTTTTTATGTGTTTTTAAATTACAAACATAGCTGACGCCAGTAAAACTCAATAATAGGTGATATATATCTTCTAGTTCAGCAATTTAGACATTTACTCTCATGATGGAAAAAGTACATCTCCTTAATTCGTAATATAAATGGAAAGCTTCGATCTTTTCACGATGTTTTACCATCTAAATGCTGGGTAATTCGGTATACTTCTTTTACCGTCAGGCGATTTATTTTGCAAAATTAAGTTTTCAAAGACAAAACCTTCAGGAATACCATCGCTATCAAAAAGTTTATACCCAGATCAGGATCGACCTTTTCATCGGAATTTATATGGGTCCATACTGTTTGCTAAAGGTTACTAGAACGCGTAGTCGGTGGGTCGCTATCGCAAATCCCCATGCTAAAATTTTGATCCCCCAGCACCCCCAAATCCAACTCCTAGGGCCAGGCCAAAGATTGAAAATTCTGTTTGATATGTTTTATATCGATATCTGTGAGAACACGCACACAGTTGGTTTAAAAATCTTTGTAATTGAAGTTTAATGATATTTGACCTTTTGACCCTCCCCCTGGCCCCATGGGTTGGGCCAATAATGTGATGTTGCACTCCCCCCTTCATATGAGTAACTCACAAACCAAATTTGGTTGAATTTCGACAAATGATTTAGGAGGAGATAGCATAACGGACAGACGGACAGAATTTAATTGTTGACATCCAAGCACCCCCAAGTCTCACCCTAGAGCATGACCCAGGCGACAGAATAAAAATCCCATCTGATATGTTTTATATCTTTCGTTCGTGAAAACACACACAAAGCTTGGCATATTTTTTTTATATTACATTTGTAATTGAAATTTAATGATATTTGCCATTTTGACCCCTCCCCAGGGCCCCAGGGGGCGCCTTAAAAAAAGCTTGGTTGCACGCCCCATTCATGTGAGTAACTCACACACCAAATTTGGTTGAATTTCGTCTAGTGCTTTAGTAGGAGATAGCCTAACGGACGGACAGACGGAATTTAATTTTAACTCCAAAGCACCCCAAGTCCCACCCCTAAGGCATGATCCAGGCGACAGAATGAAAATCCCGTCCGGTATGTTTTATAATTATAATTTGTTAGAACACACACAAAGTTTGACATAAAAGTCTATGAAATTTACTTTGTAATTGAAATTTAATGATATTTGACCTTTTGACCCCTCTCCAGGGCCCCAGGGGGTGGGGTCAAAAAATTTGCTGTTGCATCCCCCATTCATGTGATTAGCTCACACATCAAATTTTATTGAATTTCGTCCATTAGTTGAATAGCATAACGGACAGACGGACGGACAGAGGCGATTGTGATATCCCCTTCGCTTTTTTTAAAAAGGCATGGGGATAATAAGCATATGACATAATCGCTACTAGTGGGTAAAGGCAATAAATGCATCGCAATAAAAACTTGATTTTAATGATGTCTAGCTATATGTTGTGATACTATGTATCCTTTCTAGTTGACATTGAGCAGACTGTTGGTTGCTGGGCTAGATTTATTCTGACTTAAACAGTTTTGTATTCCTATATTAGTTTAAGAGGTAGATATATTTTGCATTTATGCAACAGTGTGCATACGTATGTGCGTATTTGTATGCTTTTTTAGTCAAATATTTCTCGGGATCCACTTAAGATATGATATTGAAATATTGTATAAACGTTTGATGTGGCAAGTTGTATTGCACGAGCAGAACCAGCCTCATTCTGCTAATTATATTTTCCATTTTTATTTGAATAATTTATTCATTTGTCTTTTTACACTAGTTTTCTCGATATAAGATTTCTCAAGAGCAGCACCAACTATGGCCTTACAATCGGGCGTAGATATTAAATATGTCGTGTTGTATAATATAATTGTGTAAGAGAGATTCAGTCTCCTCCTGGTTATCAGTCACCTTATTTGTCTTTTTTCTTTATTTCCCACCATTTAGCCATACTGTACATGTAAAACTTGTTAGACTCCTTAGTTGTGGTACGAAGTGAACTATATAGTCAGCAGTAAATAACATTTAAGCCCCGCCCACCCAACACCATGATGGCCTCAGATAAAGTCCGTTTAAAGGCGCTGATGTTTTAGTCGTTGGTTTATTGTTGTATTTAGGGTACAAATGTATTGTGATTGTTTCCTTGGTAACTTTACTAGTCTGGCGATCATCACGCTGAGGAAGAGATAACTGATTGCCTTACTAAGATGAACTCTTGTTGTCGTATGGGTGTTTGTGTTCTGTTTGTTTCCTCGTGGTGCCATATGTTTGAATGTCATCCCTCATTGTTTTTATTTTCTGGTCATACTCGATGATTTCATAGATGACTGTATTAGTGTGTACTCATTGCGATCCGCTTGTTGCAGATGTGTTTCATATGCCTATGATCTCCCAGACTGAAGTTATTAAATGTTTGGGTTATACATAAACATCCAAAATAAATAACTTTGCTAACTGTTAAAGGTTTTAAAAAGTCATCCGATACCCAGGCATACGTTGTGGATTTAAATTTGACCATAAAAATGACATCATTTTTAGAACGTTTACTTAGAGACAAATAAATCATACAATGACTGACACATAATGCCTTAATTATATATATATATATTTTTGCTATTCTATGGAAAGCGATTTGTACTTTGTACATGTATAAGATCTACGGGCTGAGATTGTCGAAGCACTTGATGCAGTGATTTAATTACGTTCCTGATATAAATAGTGCAAGACAAAATGCAAAAACATTTCTACAGTGGTCTTATTACATTAGAAGACGATGAGTGTAAACAGCAGTGTACCGCTTTATTATTTTTATAACTTGAAAATGCATTAAACGAATTTGAATGCGCGCATTGAGGTTAAAAGAGTCTCAAATTGTCGTCGTTGACATTTCATTATCTGAGAGAGATTTTAAAAATCGAAAAGTGTTATGATTACAGAAAGTAAACATTGTAAGTTATTTAATAGTAATAGAGGTGAACTGAAAATGATTAATTGATTCCATGCTGAAATATGAGTCCAACGTGTGATATATGGGATTGTTATACCACTGGAGAGAATCATGTCTCCTGATTGTACCAAATGTGTCTTCATACATCTCTATGTCTGCCTGAAAACTGGTCTAAACTGGCCTACAGTGTGATATAGGGTATAAAACGGCTCAAATGTGTTTCAAGAGTTTGATACCTTTTGTCTCTTTTCTTATATCACCTTCTAGAGGGCTAAGATACCATGATAAATACGAAATTAGCCATCTTCGCAAGCCAAGGGTACTAACTCCACTTCGAACGAAGTGGAGTTAGTACCCTTGGCTTCGAACGAAGTGGAGTTAGTACCCTTGGCTTGCGAAGATGGAAATTAGCATGGGCTGCATGAAATCGATTAGATTTGCTGTTTCAGCTCCCAACAGGTATCTGAAAGATTTATTTATATATTGTAACAATAGTTTGGTTTGTTTATTCATTTTGTCTTTGTTTGAATAGAATGTGAAAACAAGTTTTATGATTTGCATTCCGCATTCATACAATTTATATACATTTCAAAATACAAATACTACACTAATTATTTCAGAAGCATTTGCTAAGATTTGTGAGAAAGTCTTTATGTTACACATGTCTTCACCAATGCAAAATATAGTTACAAAAAGTAAAAAGTAAAGCAGATAGTTTAATTCATAGTTGAAAAATCATAGAGCAGCCTCGGTGAATATCACTTTTCGGGTAGATATATCCTCATGTCTACAAATGTACCATATTGAAGTCAATAATTGTATAATATTAGAGAATTGTTCGTGAAATTTCTAAAAAATCATAAAAAACATTATAATTGTCACGTTACCTAGATCAGCGGTTTTAAACTGTTTTGATTATCAAATTATATGTCGAGCATAAATTTATCCGAGTCTCGATGTTATTAATAGTTTGTCATGGCCAACTCAACTGAGCATGAAATTCCAGCTTCTTGTAAATTAAGTAAGGGTGCAAAGATCGGGAATCGATACTATCAAGTACCACACCCAAAAATGCTGAAAAATGGGGTTTTCCTGGTTTAAGAACTCTTAGACTTTGTTTTCATACTGCTGATGATTGTTAAAATGCCAACAATTGTTGACATTTTAACATTTATGAGCATAATACATTTCATTTCTCAGTTGAGCTATGCATGAAAAATGTTTTATAACCTCCATACCTAGTCGTTAAATTTAAATGCCAATAATTGCAAACACATTTGTAAAACGGCAAATAGGACAAATCAAATTATCTGCTGTTTTGAAACATTAAATAATACCAAATTATTTGTTTGTATGTTGATATTTATGAAGGCTGCAAATGTCATGCTAAATTATTTGCGAGTTGAGCAAATATCATTTTCAAACACATTTGTAACCTAGTACAGCGAGGTTGCTTTAACAGAACCATTTTGTTAGATTCTCTTATTTTATGCTGGGTTTAGGAATACTATCAATGCCGCTAGCAAAATATGCTATTTGTACCTGGAAATAATTTCACAGTTTTTCCCTACATCAGTATAGTTTTCTGTAGAGAAATATTTTCTCCCTAATATAGAATCACATACATTTGTTTAAACTGTGCATGCTTCCAAATTTTTAAGATTACGCTTAACCCTCAAGACTAATCACCAGACAGCTGACAATTTTAATATTTGATGAGATGGTAGGGGCCTGATGCTTTGGCTGTTGTCAGGCCCACCTGGGTTTACCCGTTGGATATCTTTTGCTCAGGTATTCAGTTTTATTTACTGTTGAGTCCTTATCTTTTTTTTTATCTCCTTCCTTTTCATATCTTGATTTATAGGATCTAGGAGACGATGCATTGATAAGTTAGGGGTCTTTCATGCAAAGCAAACATCTATGAGATTGACATCTGAACTTATGGTGAGGTTGGTACGCCGTGAAACCGGGTTAAGCCCTTCAGTAATATACTTTTACTGACCGTTCCAAGGCGGTGCTTCTTTTGTAGATCATTCATGTTATTTTTGTCTTGTTTTTGTTATGCTTTCGTGCGCGTTTATTTATTAATGCTTTGTGGTCACCTGCTGGGAAAGGGCTGACGTCTTGACTCTCGTTTGTGATATCTAATTGTGAAGTTGACAATTTCCCATTGGTATCCTGGGTCAGGTATGGTGCTTGAGTGTATCGATTACTGATCTTTGCCCTCTTTCTGACTTTCATTTATCATCAGAAATGACTACTGCTCTAAATTTTATGGAAGTTGCTCTTTAATTTTCCATTTATAGACAAAACCTTAATCTATGACATCATGGTGTTTTGTTAAGAGTTTCGTCTATGCTTTTGAAAACTCAAATGTTTTTTTTGCATCTTGTGAGTCTAAGGTACCTTAATACAATAAATAAACCAAATGAAAATCATAAAATTCTCTTTCAAGACGACCCTGCAATACATACCACAAACAGATTATTTCATTAACCTCTAATGGCAACCATACTAACTGACATATTCTCATCTTGGTGAGGAAGAAAGAGCTTGTTGCTTTACTCATTAAAATTGTCTTCTTGATGTGTTGTGACTGTTAGTGCTCTGTGGCTCGTCATCACGGTAGCATGTGTTGGTCTGCAGTGTGTGATTTGTGGTATTTCCTTGTCATAAACACTTACCTTTTGTATAATATAATCGCTAAGATTGAAATACCGTTATCATTTGATTTTTTACCCTGGGCCCAAGGTTATATTTTTGAAATTTCTCAATTGACATGAGCGTTCTCTGGCATCTGATCTGGTTCTGCACTGTTTGCAATAGTCTCATAGAATGAAAGCTTAACTTATATAGGTTAAATGCGTGTTCGCAAGCTTGTTATCTTGCGTCTACAATGTTTGGCGATGATAAAATATTCAGGAAACTCACCAGCTATAGTACATCTAGATTGTGTACAATCATGTTGCCCATCAGGTTATGTACTATATAACGGTTTATTGGAATGTTATATGCATAGAATACGATGGTATTATCTCATCTCTTCTCAATGTGATGAATCATGATGCAAAATTAAAATTTATCATTGTAAAAAACCTTAAAATACAATCGAGCAATGACTGGCAATAATGTGGCAAGGAATGACGTAGGAATGCACTATTTTCTGCATCAAATTATCTTAAATCCCAACTGATGTGACACGAAACAGATCAACCAAGCGGAAATGGCTGTCGAATATGCTTTTATAGGGGATTTGTCGATGTTCATTCTAGCGACCGTCAGCGCTTGTAAGGAAATGTAGCCAAAAACTATAATGTGTTGCTTTGTATATTTCTTCTTTTTCGTTTTCCTGTTAGTTCAGAGAGAGACACAATTGGAAAATCTTGGTCCAATTCAAGAATCAAGTATCTGATGTGTGTAAGGCATAGTATTATGTATGAAAAAGCTGAGTTTTGTTAGCCAGAACTGGCGTAAGAAAATAGGAAATTTAGTCCTGTAGCATGTGAGTTCAGCCCTATTAAAATCGATTATTCGTTTTATTATTAACAGATAACATGTAAATGAAGTTTAGTTTTTTCCAATAAATTATGGCTATGCTATAGTGATACTTTATTTGGAAAAAAAAACAAAAAAATAAGTTTTCTTTATGGCAACCAACCAATGAGAATTGTTTGCTGTTGCAACTAAAGGTTCTGTTCTGTTCTTCATTTTGCATCCAATTGCAGTATGAATGTTTTTTTCGAAGTCGCCCAGTTCCGGTATCTATACGGAGTCAATTCGATCGAAGTAAGAACTTATTTTACCGTTGAAAAATGTGCCGTGATCATTTTTAACAATGAAAAAAAAAAGTTGAAATGGGAAGATACGAGTTTTGTTGCTATTCAAACTATAGTTTAGCCATCAAACTAAGGGATTTGTTCGATCACCAAAAGCTTGAACGTTAATGATGTAATTAATGTCAAGGATGTTACCAGTTAAAGCTGCATAGTCTGTAACTTTTGATCTTTTAATTTTTGAAATAATGTTTCTAATTTTCTAGAACACAGTAAAAAAAACTAAAATTCAGGTATACATTTTACCAATTTCGTAAATCTTTACAAATTATCAGTATCAAAACAACAGCATTTATGTTAAAACTTGACTGTCTATAATTATTGGAGGGACGCAAATAATTACCAACAAGAGAAAAAAACACATGTTTTTAAAAGATGATTCACTTTTCTATGCAGTTTTTAGCTATAGTGAACAGATTTATTGTGAAAACTTAACTTAATTCTACTTTTACAAATGATTTGAAAAGAAAAGATTTTTTTTCGAAAAATGTTCATAGTTGCAACCTTAGCCTCTTTAACTGTTTTGCACATTATACAAACATAGTCGGTAACATAATACAGGCTAGCTCCTTGTATGTCTAGGTTAATTTATGTTGTAAGAAAAAAACCGCTAATAACTAAATGTTTAGAGAGGTTGTACTATACTAGTTTTCTTTGCTTACATTCCAGATAGAATCAATCACCTAAGAGTTGGTACAGCCAACCCTCTTTATAACGAACATGTATGTTCCAAGCTATCTTTGATGTTAAAGTGAATTTGCTTTTATAAAGAAATGCCGAGCAGTATCAGGTTTCCATATAATAATCATTTGGTAAAAGAAAATAGTATACAGATGAATTTAAATGCTATTATTCCAAATGCCTGCATCAGTTAAATTTCACAATGCAGCAAAATTCACAAAGCTTTCCTCTTATCAAATGTGACAGATACCTGTTCATGCAAAAGACATTGTTCTGATCACCAAATTGACTGACACATGGTACAAATTCTGTTATAATGTTTTTTTTTTTCAATAGAAAATGTATATCTGTTCCCAGAACTTACTGTCGGTTTCGTTAAGTAAATATTCTGTTATAAAGAGGGAATTTGAATAGATACAGATCCTTTCCCTGCAAATTAATGTTGGATAGTGAATATTCTGTTATAAAGAGTGATATTATATAGAGTTTTGAACGTAGAATAAAATGTTACATGAGATATTATGCATTATACGTGTCTGTAATCCGTTATTTTTTTTAAAGAGAATGTCTCAAAACCAAATTGTATACTGACATTTATATGCATATCCATATGATGATACATTACTTGTTTAAGCCTTTAAAATTGATTTTAGCTTATTTTCAGCATACCTTTCATTGTTTATTTAATATAACTATTAATCACACCAACTAAGTATTTTAATGGAAGTCTTGGGCGGGCTTGGAACAAATTTGTTGGTTGCCCATTAGGTGTGCCTATTTCATATTAGCTTGTTTATTTCTATGACGTTTTTGTGGAATGGTATAACAAATTTACGCTACATTTAAACGTATTATTGAGTTGGCATGCTTTCTGTGACGTCAGCGTTACATTATCAAAGTATTTCCTCAATGTACTATACATCCGAGGTCTGATTCCACGGAATTGGCCGAGCCAGTTTCGATTGAGAGAGACAATGACTTATCATCATATGTCTGTTGCGCTGACGTAGGATGGCCTGTGGTATGGTATTGTGACATTTCCTGGTCAGATTTAAATACTAATTAAAACGAATAAATTATTCCAAACACCACATTTACTACGGTTTAGTGATAAAATTTACCATGAATGTAAAATTTTCTAGATTTCCAGATTTTTTTTCTCCTTTAGATTTAATTCACAGATGCAATATGCGATATCATGGTATTCGTAAAAAGGGGACTCTAAAACGTAAGTGTTTAACAATATCTGCTTTAAGTATTGCCTTTAAACATCAGGCCGTCATATGGCCCGTTCACGTTTACAGTAGTTACTCTTTTTAGCTCTTCTCTTCGTAATTTGGGTATTGAGCATAATGAATTAACTTTAATAGAGCTCATCGACTTTATGATGCAGCACTTCTTACAAAATTTTATTATAACGTACCGTGGGCCGTATTTGCATAGGTTATAGATCATATTTTACAATTATAAAGGAATTAAGTGGGAACCAGCCTAGCCAATCACTTAATTCCTTTATAAATATAATTTAATTATAGTTTTCTCCATTGCTCTCTGACTGCTCCTTTGGAAATGGTCATATTGACCACTTCACGGATTTACTTAATGATTTACTTAATAGATATTACAAATATTGACAAAATATGTGATTAAAATGGCAAGAAATTAAAATTTCTATGCAATCTGATTGACTGTGAAGCTCAGGAAGAGGCAGAGTAAACTATAAAGACTCTAAAAATAATCATATTAGACATGGTATCGAAATTCAAGTTGTCAACAAAGGAATTTTATTGATTCACGTACCCAGGATATTTAAAAATATTATCTCTTCTATTCCTACTTACTTTGAAATTAATGAATCGCCTATTATTTGTTATAAGTACAATTGCTGTATTTAACTATAACAAAAATATCTGATCCTGATACTAAAACTACTTAGGCCATGAGCTACTAAGGGTTTAGCCCCCCCAGGGGAACTTTGTAGACTATGTTTTTCTTAAAGTTTAACATCTAACGAGCTTTTTGCGACATGTTGGCCAACTGGCGGGGGGGGAGGGCGTTTGGGTGCTACAGCGTGTTAAATACGTTACCCCTCATTTTTTTTGAAAACAAACATATAAAATTAAGGCTATTAAAGTGGTATTTAAGCTATTCAAATGGACTAAACAGTCATGTAATATGTAAGAACATTTGATTTCCTGCAGATCCTGATGTTTTTAGAGTAATTTAGGCCCATTATGGTGTAATCTACGTTACATTTTCAACTACACCCTATAAAATCAACAATATTTTGTTATATAGTTTATTTTTATAAATTTTTTATACATATTTTTGATTAAAATAACATGTCTCTTAAAGACAATTAACTGACCCTTTCAAAACTGCAAACAGCTTGCTTCTATCACAAAAACTTCAGGAGATATAAGCTGTTGAATATGACGACCCCTAGGAAAACGTTATGTACTGTAAGAACCTTTTCATTTAAAAACAGAGCATGTTATTCGATCTGTAAGCTTTTGAACACCATATATGAGCATTATACTGATACACAAGAGTGACAGGGGATATTAAACATTGATTCTGGTGTAAAGAATCAGTTTTTGTTTGTTCGACAATATGTAACGTATGTTACAAACTTTAAGGCTTTCTATATATTGCTCAATTCCCTAAATGATACATCAAAGGGTATTTTATATCATTTTCAGAACTGATTTTTGTGTTAAATAGACATAAAAATACTAGTTTGTCCACAATAGAGCTCATCGGCTCTTATTAAGAGAATATGTCAAATTGTCAAAGCATATCTACTTTTGTGAAATACCTTATTTAAGAACTAAAAAAAACGAAAAAAAATATCAATTTGGCCAAAGTTGTAGGTTTTAAACCTCATTAACAAAGACAATTTTGATCTCAAGTTCCAGCTGAATAAAGATAAGTTCCCATGTTCTTTCAAAATTGTTAAAGTAACATATATTACCATATAAAATATATCATAAGGTACTATGTATGTCTAAAATAATGTGAAAGACAGTATTAAATTGAGTCTGAAACGTTTATGTATGGTGGATTATTGTATTACTTATCTGAAGAACACTAAGTTTAATCTAGTCACTGATTTATTAGCAATCGAAGTATTTGGAGTGTACCCTGTTAACTGCTGCTCAAGTTATACAAACATAGTCAGTAACACAATACACGCTGGTATTCCTTGTATATTTTGGTTCATCTACAATAACAAAAATGTTGAATGGTAGGTTGTAGCATACAAAACTTGTGTGCTATTACAATCCAGATAGAATCAAGTATCTGTAAGTTGTTAGAGCAAAAATTGATATAGTATATGTTACATAGATACTATGCATTATAGGTGTATGTAATCATATACTATTTGAAGAGACTGTCTACGAATCAAATTTTAAACTGACATTGTAGTATTTGTGTATACATATGTTGAAACAGTTCTTTACTTTTGGTTTTCAAATAGGCTTTAGTGCATCCATCATAGCTTTCATTGTTTAATGGATGAAACTGATAATTAAATATACATAGTTCTTCTGATCATTTGCCTAAGCAATGTAAAGTTTATAAGTAAATAGTTTGTTTAGAACAAATATTTCTTTGAAACAGGAAAAATAAGTGATAATGGTGGAGTTAACATGACAATAATCACAAGTGATATGATCATAGTCAAGAAAACAAGTCCATTGTTACTTACAATACCAATTAAAATTTATAGAACTTTGTTTGCCAGAATAAGGCCAGTCGGAATTGGATATTCAAGTTGATGTAAAAAAAGATTTCCCAATGTTCTTTTAGAAGTCTGGATGGAAAAGTAAAACATCTAAAGTAAAAAGTGCAGTCATGAAATCTTACTTACATGTATTGGTAGTTTTAACAGTTAATGCTAAAATAGCTGATGCTAATTTCCACTATACAGAATGTGACATGACCAAATTATAGCAAAGCGTTGTATGGATATTAACAATGTGAATGAGTTGCAAACACACAAGGTATGGATTCAAGACATATGCAAAAGTCATCTATTCTGACAAAAAAAGTAATAGGAAAACACTCTACACCATATAAACATTGTTATCGATGACAGACTTACATGCAATGTCAACCAAGTATACATGTACATGGTTTTGATGGTAAATATAAATGTATTTCAAATTACAATTGGTCTTTTAATTTAATCATCTCCAAAACATATCACATTTCTTTCTTATTGAAAAGAATACCATAAAGCTCAGATATTGACAGCAGTGTGACTTTAAAGACTATTGTCATCTATGTTACATGTGTGTATGATATAGTATACCAAATATTGAAACCTTATATCAGATTTGTTTTTGACAGTATTGCCATTAGATGAAAAAATAATTGTTGATCTCATTTATTGTAATTTATAAGCACTCAAATGAAGATTTGACCAGCACCTGAGATGTAAGTACTTATCACATATTAGCAAATATCTCAGATCCATTGATTGCACATGCTGATGTAGTCGAGCTTGCCGTATTAAATCTGGTCTGAGTCTGCATCTTTTTATCCATATTTTGTGGATGCAGACAGCAAAGGCTCTGGCGAGTCTGCATATTAACAAGGCTTGCCTGAGCCCTCATTTCTTGACACTGCAGTGAGTACTAGTACCAAATCAAATGTGCTGGCTTGTTTGATTTATTCTTTGTTATTAGTTATAATCTAATTAGCTTAATTTGAAATATCCAAAGGATTAATAGGATGCAACTTCATAAAAATGATCATGTTCCCATGCTGCATGCTTAGTACCAAATTTGATATAAAACAAAATTACACTGTTAAGTGTAATTGACAGAATTAATTCAAATAAAAAAAATCCCAATGAACTGTCGAAGTCCTTTCATTAAGTCATGTCTATAATACAATACTAGCAATGCAAGGGATCTTTTTTAAGCATTAACTTATCTCTGTTAAATATATGACTAAATTGAACATTTTGAACAAATGCTGCCCTAGCTAGCTGTTTAAATGCTTCACAAAATTGTAGACACAGGCAAAACAGATGATAAGTGTAATAATCTCCTTAAATATTATTGTTATGCATGTTACCAAGATTATTTATTTTCTTTCTTCGCCAAACTAGACATGCTGATTACTACCATAGGTATTATAACCATAGGGACAGGCATGTAGGGTACCATATTTTGAGATAGAAATTGTTATGATTGAAAAGAACTTCAGCTTTCATTGAAAGGACCAGGGACAACACCTATATAAATTCTTTATTTCTAAATGTTAACCATGCCTGAAATGACTTAAAATTTACAAATTGTGAGCTAGCCTTCCTCCTTAGTTGTTTTCATTATAGTTGTTGTAATCAATAGCTGATAAGCTGTATTTGTATTTGGTTGGCTCACAGATTTGCTTATAGATCTTACTAAGCTACTACATAATTAAAATCCTGTTTCTCTACACTGAAATGTAGAAAGTATTGAAAAAATGACTTGGGTAGATCATTTTATTTATTAAATTAAGTTTACACATACAAGTGTCAGAGATAAATAATATTATTCAAGCATTTAAAGAACATGATTTGATTATTAAAATAAGTAGTTTCTATAAGTGATGTGTACATATTCGATTAAAAAACCCTCTTAATTGTAATAGCATTTTATGTGCTTTGAGTTCAGGTTTCTTCCTTTTCATCGCCTGTGCTTTTGTCAGAGTTTAATTTCACTTATTTTCTTTTTTTTAAAAAACATTTTCATTATTTCTCTCATTATTGAACCCTAAATTGGCAGTAATTCACGCAGATTAAGAGTTTAAACTCATATAATGCTATTTTTCCTTTAAATTAATGTTTTCAAAAGAAAGTAACGTATGTAACAGTAATAAAATGTACCTAAATGATTTAAAATTATACTGCTAGTCATTTATTTTCAATTACAAGATGATATTGATTTGTAAGAATAAGGAATAATTTTGATATTAACACTAAAGGAGTTCCTATTATTTTAGGGTAACGTAGTAAACTCTGCAATTGCAGGGTAACATTTCAACCCATGAAAAGATAACATGCATTGTTTTGTGGCTTATATAATGTGGTTTTAGAAAATCATAGTGTAAAAAACTCCTCTAAGGAGGTATTTTGGCAGCACATGGTCTAGTGATTGCACAGCGCTAAATAGTAGTTTATTTGAAATAAAGTAACGTTTATAACTGCAATATAGTATGCATATGTTGTTTTAACGCATACTGGCTATTTGCTGCATTTAATTAAGTGCTTTTAAGACAATCAGCATGTCGATAAATAAAAGTTATGTATAGCTAATTATTTGAACAATAGGATTTGGAGATGTTTTGGGGTAACGTAGTTAACATGGCTGTTACACGGTAACGCCCCCACTGCCAGATAGCCAACATGTTTTGCTTTTTATATAACGTAGTTTTAGAATATCATAGTGTAAAAAGTTCCCCCTGGGGGCAGGGGCGTCTATTAGCAGCTCATGGTCTAACTATTCCTGGCTCCTGAGATTGTAAACTTTTGTAAGGACTCTAGATATTGGGATTTTAAATTCATAACTGATTCAAGAATTCAGTCTATTATATGTAATTGATCTAAAATACAACTTTCCCGTGCCAATATACGAGGGGTGTTCAAGAAATACGCGGACAGATGCTGCCATTCCCTCAGTTTTTGACTGACGGGCGTGAAACTTGCACGTAATCATACCCAGAGAATTCTGTATGCCCAGTGAAAATTTGATACAATTGACTTCAAGCATGATCAAACGTCCATTGTTATGGTAACGTTGGGTCGTCACACCCGGCCCAACGTCATCCAACGTCACGTTGACGTCGCATTATCCCAGAGTGATTATTGATAGTTTTTTCACATACCTTTCCGTAATTTCTGTCTAAAGGCATTCGTCCTTTCCAAAGTACTCCCCTTTGAATGAAATGCACTTTCTACACCTTTTAATCCATGAATAAAAACAGTTATTGTATGCAGATGGTCCTAGGGAAGCGATCGCGGACTGCACCGCCCTTTGTAAATCTGCAACATCGTCAAATTGTCGGCCTCACAGAATCTTCTTCAGTGTGGGGAACAAGAAGAAATCACAGGGGGCCAAATCAGGGCTGTAAGGAGGATGACCAAGCACTTCAATGGACCGTCTGTCGATCGTTTCCTGAGTCGTAGAAGCACGATGGCTAGGCGCATTGTCATGATGAAACAGCATGGTCGGCAACAGGGGAGCTCGTTTCTTCCGCATGGCTTGAAGAAGGTCTCTGTTCAGTACCTGTTGGTAAGAAATGTAAACCATAGGAAGCGACCTACTAAACATGTTATCGATTGTTTCCATATTATAATAAATTCTTATCTAGAAATGTCAAATGTTGTTTAATTCAAACTTACCTTTGAGTAGTAATTTGCTGTGACCGTCTGTCCTTGCGGAACAGCATGGCTAAGGATGACGCCTTGGATGTCGAAGAACATGATGCACATCTGTTTCTTCGTTGAACGACTGACTTTAAATTTCTTGGGTGATGGAGAACCTGGAGTTTTCCACATTGTAGACTGTTCTTTTGATTCCGGCTCATAAAGACTAATCCACGTCTCGTCTGCGGTCACAATCCTACTGAGAAAATCTTCCCCTTCTCGTTCGAATCTCTGAACAAAACACCAGCATGACTCCACCCTCTCAGCTTTCTGACACTCCGACAGCATTTTAGGGATCCATCTTGCACATAATCTCCTCATATTTAAAGTCTCGTGAATTATAGTATGTACTGTCCCAACACTACAGTCTACCCGCTGGCTAACTTCTCTAACCGTGATACGTCTGTCTTTATCCAGGAGTTCTTTAATTTCCAGAACTTTCTGCGACGTTATTAACGTCGGACGTCCGCTGCGCTGTTCGTCCATCACACTTTCGTATCCGTTTGGATACCGCGAATACCACTTATGCAATGCCGTTCTCTTCATTGCAGCATCGCCGTATGCCTTGACCAACGTTTCCATAGTTTCTTTTCTGTTTGTTCCATTGAGAGCACAGAATTTAATCGCTGTTCTCTGTTCGACGCTCATTTTGATGCACCTTGTATAAACAAATGGCCGCTAATGCTTAAATGACGTCATACGTTGATGTGACGTCACTGACAAGATTTGGCGCCATACTGTGCTAAAGTTTGGAGACGATATTGGATCAGACGCAAGTGATAGACGTCATTTTCGGAGGGTCACACGTTTGCGTTTTGTTACATTTTGAGCTGGGTGTTACGAGGTGACGTTACCATAACAACCATAGATTTGTCATGCGTCAAGATAATGTCAGTAAAGTTACACGCTGAGTACTGAATTCTTTGGGCATCATTGTGTGCAAGTTTCGCGCTGTTCAGTCAAAAATTGAGGGAATGGCAACATCAGTCCGCGTATTTTTTGAACACCCCTCGTACTTAAAATAGTGTTTAAAAGAAATCGCTGGCGCCCTACAAGAACTTTGAGCGAACGAGAGCATGTTGAATATAATACTTGGAAATTATTTTTTTTTATTTCTATTGATAGTACCTGTGTAAAACGCCACTCTCTAAAGGAACAAATATTTGTGTTCAAGCTTATTCAAGTAATGTAGATCATTTGTTGTTATTCATTATTGTCATACCCTGGGGGCAGGGACATTTAACAGGGATTTCACCACAAATATGGCCCCGCAGTGCAGGGCTTTCAAAATTGATTGGTACGGTGACGATGGCTAAGGTAAACCTATGCAAATGTGCAGATTCTCCAGAGCCTTCGCTGCTCGCACAAAATAGCATTAAATCGCTATTTGAGCTAGAACGAAATTTTTAAACTGTGGCGAAGGTCAGACTAGACCAAGAAAATGTGTAGAGTCGCCATAATTTTCTCTGCTCGCATAAAAACTATAAAAAAGCAACATTTGAGCCAGATTCAGTGACGCAGACTTAAGCCAGACGCAATTGTGCAGACTCGCCAGAGCCTTCGCTGTTTGCATGGATGAAACCGAATTTGCCTTTTGAGCCAGCACACTACCAGAGGGGGGAGAAGAGGGTACATGTATCTGTTATCTTGTTCCCTGTACCAAAATCTCATTATGGCACATTGGTGAGAACGTTAATTTCAGTGTGAATTATTGCTTGCAAAAGATAACATTTCCTGAAGTATGTTTTAATAGAAAATGGTCAGTCACTAGTGTGGGTGTAAAAATCTTGAATTTGTAACCCGTGTTTGTTGTACCCAAATTATTTTGATGACCCACATTGAGTAGTGTCGTCACCCGTGGAAAGTTATACCCCCAAAAAAAATACTCGGCTGATTTTTAAACATTGATTTTGAACACCTTAAGAATCAGTCACAGTTAAATGCAAGACAGATACGTCTCATAGATATAGCTAGAACTATGCACGTTAACAAACATAAAAACATCAAATGAAACAGGATAATAGTGGTAAAAGAGCCATTCACAAAAGGAAATCGCTTATGTCTATAGTTTACACAAACCTACAGTTTTGTCGGTTCATCATTTCAAAGAAATGCAGTTTTACACCAACTTTGAATAGCGATGTTCAAAATAGGAACGATGGAAAGGCTTTAGCTGCAGGCTTTCTTACCTTGAGTATTCTCGCGCCGTTACTGTTTTACCCGCGTTACATATAGTAAAACATACCCGCGTTGGATGTATCTGGGTAAACAGTTTGAATCCTCATTTGCATTTCGCTACAATTTACATTGTATTTGCATTTGTTTGTCTGTGTTCCGGTGTGTTTCTTCGTACTCGCTTGTTCTATAACCTTGGTATGAAGAATATCACATAAGTGTGAGGGTGGAATAGAAAAAAAAAACGCCCCGAGAATCGCCGTTTGGCGGAGGGACGGACTTTTATGTCCCACTCTCACATGAATAATGATTTTTTTTTCTTGCTCACCACAAAATACCCCATTTTATGTTCCAAATAAGGCGGCTCCCAGACGTTCCTGAATGTGTCAAGATGAGACATAGCATGATGACATCATTTTAATATAGCTATGACGTCATTTGACGACCATGTGCGTGAGTTCCAATACGAAACCAATGTACATCGTTACGTGTCAGCCTAAATAAGAATTTCTATCCCAGGGAAAGTTCTCAGATATCCTTATCCGGTGTCTAAGAACATCATGGTCAACACAGGATAATAGAAACCCTGTTTTTGAGTTTTCCGAGCAGGTCATACTCTAACCGGCCTGTTAAGCTACAGAGGCTAGCTTGATAGTTAAAATTATGATTGTAGCAAGTGTTTATATACTTTCCAAAGAGCAACAAATAAGTGCGCCAATCAGACTGCGCGGATGTGCCGGCTGGTCTTCGTCTATGCTGTTCGAAAAACCCCGAAGACATGTTTTATCGCGACGAGGCCCATATATCGATCATACTATTATAATGCCTATATTATCAATGCGACATACTATAAGGGGTATTGTTTGATCGGACAGACATCTCTAAGTCATTAGAACTACTGTAACATTTAATTCTCTGTACTCTAATGAGTCTGAAGGTGACATGAATTGAACCTGGCATTATAGTTATTTCAGGAGACGCTTAAAGTGTGAATACAAGTACATGTATACACAAAAGTATTGGGGAAAAGGTTAAGGTTAAAAAATAGACTGCTAGTCATTCTTGTTGCGTAAGCATGGGTGATTTAATGAGTATTTTGTTTTGTGCATATCCGTTAAGTACTCCAGTCAGATGTGATAGCCCATCTTAACCCATTTAAGCCTAGCGCCCTTTTTGTTGGACATCGGCAAACAGTTCAAAGCCAGATCAGGCGACACAGAACGTGGCATCTCATCAGGTTCTCCAATGTTTGCTTACTGAAGTTTTCTAATGTAAAATACAACCCAACAACCATAAAATTGGAAAGGGACTCGTCCAATTCATAATGGTGGGAAATTCCATTAGGCATAAATGGGTTAATTAGCTCTGGAGCGGGAACACATCACTATTCTTCATTATATTGTATTAGATCCTATATAGTCTTGGTTGTATTAGGTTAACTTCATCTATATAGTAAAATTTAATATTATTAGTTTGGCTTCAACACAGGGCTCGGAAAAGTTAGAAAAAATAGAGCAAAAACAGTTCTATCCTATATTGCAGAATCACCGTAGAAACCAACTTGGTGGGCATACATCCCTAATGCTACATGCCTTGGTCGTAGACATTTATGGACCTTAGGAATAAGCGCATCTAACGCCCAGAATGACACTCGAAAGTCATCTGATAGGGTATAACTGGCCAATGCAAAGACAACTTAGCACGTGTCATAGTCCCACAAACAAAGGCCCACTTCGAATCGAACAATAATTCCTACTAAAGTTCTGACGTAATACATGCGCACGCACATTTGCACCCGAACGGCTACAGTTGCAACTTTGGTTGCTTGGCAAGTAAGCAAAGTGAATAGCCCTGTATGTCCCCTTTCAATTCTTCATTGTTGACTATACTGCACACAGCCTACTCTGATTAACAATTGCGAATAAGTGCGACCACGAATAGAGCACAGCGAGGATTTATTTTATAAAACAGCAGATCTTTGTCCCATCTCGCTAGATAGGTCTAGAGGAGGGAACCAGACACGCTACCAGCCTAATGGTGCTCTTACCCACCGTTGATCCCTAGTAGGTTCGTGACGTAACTATAAATGTAGTAGAGAATCGAACTATAGTTACTAAAGTAGGAACTATAGTTCGATTCGAAGTGGGCCAATATCACACGTGTCCAAAACTAACTTAGAGTTACTGGATGGGTGCATGACCGTTTAACTCTTTTCTTCAAGATTTTTTGTCGTCTGATGATTTTTGTCTCAAATTAACCTTTTTCGTAACATTATTTCAGGAAGACCATAAGAGTGTCAAACAGTTTGGACCCAGATTTTGTCGGGCCTGATCTGGATCCAAACTATTTGAATAGGTTATCAGCAGTCGACTCTATTAGACAAAGAGTTGATTAAAGTAGGCTTGATTTTCGGAAAGGTGAATTGACCAATTCTACCGTTAGCAAACTAAAGGTCTCTACGTTAGGCTAATGAAATTACTCTCAAACACAATTCTATAAAGTGACCTTTTAGAGGAGAAAGCAGAAAATTATTAGCCAAATCAATCACATTTATAAGCCTCAAGTAGAAACATTGCTGTATGTTTTAGAAACATATGGCTTAAATTGTCAAGCCTTTGAAGAACAAAACTGGGTTATGCCCAGGAAACAGCAATTCAGGCATATGTGTAGGCAGTATACTTGTACGACCGTATTAAAGCCATAAGGGTTGGTAGGAGCGTATAGGCTCAGTGTAGCGTGATAGAGTGTAAGACTAGATAAAGGGCGCCCTAATTTGAGACTCACCAGAGGCACTTCTTTGCTTCGTTGAGCTTGACATTTTTTCTTCTGTTTAGTATTGGTTTAACACAGGAAGAGAGAAGATAGTCCTGACATGACAAAATAATTGCAGACTATTACGTAGAGCATTAACACAACAACCATAAGCACGCCTACCAAACAATCGAATTCTTACCCGCCGGCTCAATAACGAAAATAATCGAATAGTCATCCTGTTCGGCATTTGAAAGTAAGTAAGAAGGCAAATATCAACAATCGATATATAAACACACCTGATACAGGATACCACATGGGAAAGTGACAAAAAACGAGACAAGTAATAGTTATACCATGGGTTGTCCGCCTGTACGTGGAGATTATCCACGAGCTTTAGCGAGTGGATTATCTTACGTACAGGTGGACAAACATGGTATAACTATTTTATACCACCTACATCAGTGTAGACCCTGCACATCATGAGATATTTCGTGCTAAAGTTGGCAAGGGTGGTATAACATCACATACAAGAGAGCCAAGAGATTAGCCCTTTCCCAGCAGGTGGCCACAAGGCTGCAATGAACAGACAAGAAAGCATGACAAAAACAAAACATAAATAACAAAAATAATTAACACAAGAAGCACCGCCTTGGAACAGTCAGTAAAAATAGTTTTACTGGAGGGCTTAAAAGTCGTAAAAATGTGAACAAATAGTATGTTTTCTTCCATTTTGCATTAAAATATTTTTGAGACAGTTTGCCGAATAACTTTCAGACCACATGCTTTGTGAATATTTGCTGGATCACTTTTCTCGTGGTGAAGAGGTGTCACAACAACCGCCCACAATCGCCCACAACGCATGGAAATTGAAGCAAATATCGTGATTTACTCTGCGTAGGTGCCTTGCTTGAATGTTGAAATTTCAACTGAGTATTCACTGTTTGCCAATGTACCTGTTTATCGGTATGCAAAATGAAAATGGTTAAATATTAGTTGGGTCCTCATGGGCCAATCCAAAGACAAACATCAGATGTAAGTTTTGTTTTATCGAGTCCGAAGCCTGGTCTGCCATCGTACAAGGATCATTGACGGTTTGGGCCTTATACGCCTACTTTTCTGATTCCCAGTACGCTGCTTTTGAGCTTCTAGTGTGGTGCATGTAGTATCATTGCAATAGGTGCTTTTAATGGCAAGAGCCAGCTAGCCAAAATATTTTCAAAACTTCCACCCATTCGAGAGTTATGGCGGGTAGAAAGGGGAGGGGGTCTGAAATGTCATGAAAATAAAAAGTGCTTTAAAAAGTGATTTCTGCACGTTTTCTTGATTTATTTGGTAGGCATGGTGATATCTATCAAACATATCATATGCAGAGTATTAACGAATCACGATAACTGATGAAAATGTTTTAAAAACAAAAGATGTTTTGTTATAAAATGTTTTTGGGGAGATAATTTAGAAGTTACCTGTACATTTTTGACTACATGTACCGTAAATAATACAAAACTGAAAGCTCAACAAAAGAAATAAATATTTTTGAAGGAATGAAATGTCCCATTTAGCATTGGAAAGTAAAACTGATTCTAACTAGATCCTTTGAATATTACTTTTGCTTTTTTTAAAGGGCATAGCGTGTTGAATGTATTTAAAGTGTCCGAATATTTATGGTATACATATGCATGTATATCCCTGTATGAGACAATATATTGAACACTAAAGTATTTACCAGTTATAACTCTTTGCATGCCAGTGGATAATTTTGTCGTCTGCCAATAGCCTTTTGCAAACAGTTTGAACCCAGATGAAGACCAACAGAATGTCGGTCTTGATCTGGATCCAAACTGTATGACACTCTGATGGTGGTCCTGGGTGGTTTATTTTTAAAAACTTAATTTTGACGAAAGTCAGCAGACGAAAATAAAAACATGAACAATTCCCTAGCATGCAAATAGATAAGTACAGGACGTTTGCAAAATAATGGGTCATTTAATAACAGCGAGATTTTTTCTGATGAAAAATGCATAAAACCGTGCCAATTCTACTTTTAATCTTTAAGTACTTTATATTAAACTAGCACAGAATACAAAGCAATTTAGGAGGTTGGTTCTAGAGAACTTCATTACTGTCATTAATTTTTTATTTGGTAGAAAAGGCATTTTTTGGGCCTAGGCCCTGGGTTTTTGGGCTGCTGAACATCTTTCCCCCCCTTGTGCCAGCAAGCCACTTCCATACAATGTGTAAAATATGGTAACACATAAACATGCAAAAGCTTTTGCTGGCACATGGGGGGGAATGATATTTTAAAAAATGTTTTCGGATTTCTATATACAGTCAGGTGCATAACTTCCAAAAGTTAAGAAATATATCACTTAAAGCAGTTATCTTTTTTAGCAACAAAAACAAAAGTAACCTGTTTGAGTCTTTTTTCATTTTCATATTCTGGAGTTACTGCAATTTTCACGGCCACGTGGGTAATTTTATTTGAAAGACATATTACATAACTTTATGATTATGCAATAAATTTGTGTACGCATCGTCTAGAAATTTGTACGCAAGGTCATTGAAAATCAGAAAATAAGCTATTTTTTTAACTTGAATAAGTTATATTTTTATGTCGTCCTAAAATTTGACCTTGGCGTAAATAATTTCAGATATAACATAAATAAGTTACTTTCGATCGCCTCACTTTGAAATCATCGTTGAAAAGACAGAATTTTAACTTCTTCAAGTGATATATATTGTAACTTATACAGGTTATGCCCCTGACTGATATATTTTAATGTAAAACTGATTGTTCTACCCCAAATTTTACGTCTTTGAAGCATTTAATATCGAAAACGGACTTCACAGCCATAAAGTACTCAGGTCAGGGTAGCTTCAAGTTTAAGAAAGGGACGATTGACAAACTTTTATTTTTACTGAAAACCATAGGCATTTACCCATAGCAAGTGTCAATGATCCTTTAAGGGGTGCATTTGTACCCTAAACTATATTTAGACCGTAACGAAGGATATTGACTTAAATCAATATGCTCTAAGTTAAAAAAATCTATACTAAACATCAGCTCCATTCATCAAGTTCAATACTACCCTTGTCTAAATATTCAGCCTGTGCCACCATATACCGTGTCAGTGACCTTCAGACCAATGTCATTGTTTTAAAATGCATCCTTTGATGTTATTTTTAATAAATTAATGTTATACATGTACTTCCGCAAAACGTTTTGAGGCGTGACGGTAAATGAATTGAATGAATCGAGGGGCATTACTTAGAGGTCGTGGTAGAAGTATACACCGTTTCGATACCTCTTATATGTATGATCATTCTTAACCGAACAACGCATATGGTATACTTCATGATTGAAGGAAAATGACAACGAAAGCATAAATAATGTACAAATGATGGAGCATTCTGCCAAGGACAAGTGTAAGGAATGCTTTTTAAGGAACATTAGCTCTTACGGTGCTGTCGGGTCCTAAGAATTGTGTAATATTTGTATGCATTATTAATTGGTAGTTTGGCAAACGGCCACATAAACATGATAAACTATCTATACAAACAAAATGTCATTTTCTTGCTCAGAACAGACGGCAATGTCATTGGTCGCAGTCATGAATTTTAAAATGCTAGCAATATTTAACATTGAAATTTCCTGACCAGGACCCGAGGTTATAAAACTTTTTCATGCTCAACTCAACTGAGCACGAAATTCATCATGCATATAAATGTTAAAATGCCAACAATGGTTGGCATTTTAACATTTATAAGCATGATAAATACAATATTTGACTGTTTGAAAGCAAGAAAAATAGTATTTTTACAGCATTTTTATAAGTAGTCAAACTTTCATGCTCAATTGAATTTAACATGAAAAAAGTTAATAACCTCGGGGCCGGTCTTTGGCTGCTGTGAGATGAGCATGAAAAACCGTTTTGATTACCAGCATCATATGGACAGGTTCTTAAATGAGACTCGACCTATATACCCTGTCTTCTGGATTTTTGACAATGTCATACTCAAATAAGCATGCTCAGCTACAGAGACTAGCTAGAAAATTGTAATTTCGCTTGCAACAAGTTCCAATAATACGCGAATAACAAAGGCTTCTTTCGTCGAGGCCCAATTATTAAAAGTTGATAAATAATCTGGTTTAGGGGCTATATCCTCGATACGCAAACTTCCAAGCCAATGAACATCATGAAACGTTAAATAGGCTGAACATTTGCTGAACACCAACTCGGACCAAGTAATACTGGGTTCGAGACACCAATGTGGTGGTACAGATTTATTATTGTTACGGTAAAAGTTCAAGCTCTTCATTTATCGCATTCTGTTTTCAGATGCACTGTTACATGTATCAGGGCAATCGAGAAAGTCCGGCACAATTTGCGAATCGAATCAAGCCTCGGGTGTACGTAAGGCGCATTATCTGTACCCGTAATACTATGTACGAAAACGATCCATTTTGTTAGCCGGAACTGGCGTGAGGAAAACTAGTTCTGTAACATGTGGGATCAGCCCTATTAAAATACATTCTTCTGGTTACCCGCAGAATAAATGAAGTTTATGTAATTTTCAATAAAATATCGCTATAACGATTTTTATTGAAAAACATAAACTTAATTTATAACTGTTTGTTTTGCTGCAATCACACTTCTAATTGTGTTGGCATGGTTTATGTAACGCCAGCGTCACGTTATGTAATACCAGCGTCACGTTATCAAAGTAGATCCTCGATGTACATCCGAGGTCTGATTCCACGGAATTGGCCAAGGCAGTTCCGATCCGTATCAGGGCTGAAATGCACAGAATGTTTGTCAGAAAGCAAACAGAGAAGACCTTGAATATACTGCTTTTCCACAAGAAGCCTGATGTGAGGATGATATGTTTGTGCAGGCCTTTATGGTATTGTTTGAAGTTTTACAACATCTAGCGTACATGTAATATAAAATTCCGTTTTTCATATTATGTATTTACAAGAATGCCCAGTGGCCTTGGATTGCTAGGATTGGTTTTGTTTTGAAACTTCTAATAAATATTATAAAACACGTGGTCCCGGGGCAGGAAAATGTAATACAAGACCCATAATTTGAACAAAATTGCCAAAGGTCAGCTAGGTGATGCTACTTACCAAATATCAAGCTTCTCCTTTCTGTGGCAGGCAAGGGTCACACGAGTCGTTTCTGCTACATGCAAAGATCTAGAAAATTCCGTCGGGGGAGTGGGGCTTGTCCTGAAAATGCTATTAGTCATCAACGTATTTCACAAAGGGCCGTATGGACCCAATTGCTTCTCAAGTGGGATCCTCATCAGTATTTCTAAGGAGACATGTAGCAACTTGTGATTTTCCAGGGGGGGGGGGGGGGGGTCGGATCCCTGCCCGTCCTCTGGATCCACTCATGTGCTCGCCTATGTAAATGTATGAAGCAAAATATAAAGACCTCAAAACCCATGCAACCGTTTATATGAAGTGCTGTCTTATATTGTTTTCTTGAGAGTAATTGCACAACATTGCTTTCTAGTACCTCATAATTGAAATTAACTATCTTTTCAAGCCATAAAAATCCCTGCTAATGTCCCTGTATTTCCAGGAACTTTAACTGCATGTGGGGCATTATCAATACATAGATGGCATTCGTTTGTATGCTTTGTTAAAGCTGCATAGTCTGTAACTTTTGATCTTCTAATTTTAGAAATAAAGTTTCTATTTTTCAAGAATACAGTAAAAATACTCTAATTCAGGTAAACATTTTACCATTTTCGTAAATCATAACACATTATCACTATCAAAACAACTGTATTTACATGTATGTTAAAAATCGACTGTCTAGAATTATAGGAGGGACGTAAATAATTACAAACAAGAGAAAAAACAACTTTTTTTATCAGATAATTCACTTTTCCATGCAGTTTCAGCTGCACTGAACATGTTTATTGTGAAAACATAACTTAATTCTATTTTTACAAATGATTTAATAAAAAAAAATCGAAAAATGTTCATAGTTACAGACCTAGTCTCTTTAAAATCCATTGATCCTGATAAGACGTTATTTGTGAGCGTAAAGAGTTATTATTTTCTTATCAAACATTTTAAACACATGTTTTGGCAGCTGAAAAATGCCAACTCATTGAGATGTGTTGTAAGTACCACAACATGTTCCAGTACAAGATGTGATGTTTAATTACACACTTATATATGAAGGCATTGTTGGCTTTGTTACGGAACCGGTCTCCAAAACATATAATGGTTTCATCCTAGAACTACTGTGCGTACAGGAATTCAGTGAACAACGCTTTTTTGCGTTTATTTCATTATGTGCGGACTGATCGCACAATGACCATCAAAATTTAATGCATCTATACACCGCCTAATTAGTGATATTTTTTTTCGTGATAAAATGTATTGTCAAATTGGCTGTGATACGATGGAATTTGTTGTCATTTGAGCATCTGCATTTTTTAATTTACTCTAAATGCACCTTTGTACGGATCACTGCCTTTAGTTTACTATCGATGAATAATTATACAGTTTTATAAGACGAAGTAACGTGTCTTATCATATCAAAATAGTTGCATCAAATGCGATTTATGGCAATAGTTTGGGCTCACAAAATTTTGGCATACGAGAAAACATTGAGGCCTTAATCCCAACTTGATCCTATAATGAATCTCTGTGTTCCCCTCTTCCTCAATTTAAAATCTTGATTTTCTGTGTTCCCTTCTTCTCTGATCATCAGATTTTAATCATTTTCCTTCTTGTTTTATTAAATAAATTGAATTTTCTATTTGTTTATTTCAAATACTGTTTTGTTGACACCAGACAATGCAAAATATGCATGCCAAAACGTAATTACGGGCAATTATAAATAATAAGAGAAAATAATCACAGGGCTCACCCGTTAGGTGTTATTTAAGTGAAAAAGGACTCATCCTATGAAATAATGCTGAGGTCGGAAGAAAAAACTAGTGATGGGGTGGGAATGTGCTTGGAAATATGTTGAACAATATATCAGCGGATGTCATATTTTGTGTTTGGAGTCAATATAGTTTTGGTGGTGGCTGAGGACTAAATTTTCATGCGAAGTGCATTATAGGCTATAAATAATGCACCAGTCATTTGTAACCACTGCTTCACCCAAGCCCCTGAGCAGGACGGGGATATCCATAGCCTGGTAAATGTGTTGTGTTTTTACTTTTACATTGCATCCACAATGCGGAGGAATGTAGGGGCTTGATAGACCTAGACAACATGACAGTGCAGTATAATAACAGCCTGCGGGGGAGAACTGTCATAGTTTTGTCCGCTAGCTGTCCCTACAGTGTGGTGGTTACTATGGGGAACTGCAGACACAAAGTCACTGTCCTTGACATTCCTCTGAACTGGTGCGTGGTCACAAATGACCAGTGCATAAAGGCGAAAAAATTATACGCACCAGTCATTTGTGACCACGCCCCAGCCGGGCAAATGCGCTGTTAGTGAGGCTTGTATAGGGGTGTGCCAAATATCCCATATTCCTTGAAGTAAATAGGCAAGTATCCCTTATAAATTGGCAAATATCCCTATAATTAATTTTCCTAAATATTCAATATCCCTGAAAGTAACGAAAATATTAAACACAGTATCCCATATCCCTGGAAGTAAAATGGCTAGTATCCTATATCCCTGGAAGAAAAATGGCAAATATCCTGTATCCCTACAACCCCTATAATAGCCTCGTTAGTACAGAGTCATACCAGGGACCCGCAGCCAGGAAATCAGTCCCCGCCGTTCCCCGACTCTGTGGGTCATGGTTACGAATGACTTGTGTATTAGACGATGCAGAGCGCAATCAAATAATGTGACTCCCGTTAATATATTTTGTGAATAGCCTCCTCATTATTTTTTTTTCTAATACTATTATCTGTTGCACTTGTAATATGTGTCCTAGAGCTGTCGAGCAAGCAACACAGGCCACGACGCAAGAAAACCTGTCTTCTGTGTTTCCGACAAAGCGAGTTTTAAACCAGTCTCTTCAGCTAAACAGGCTAGCTAGAAATTGAAATTTCTCTCGTAGCAAGTGTAGATATGATTCATCTAAAAAGCAGTCAACAAAGTTGCAGATGAGACTGCGCGGATGCGCAGGCTGATCTGCGCTTTTATTGTTACAAATCACCGAAGACAGGTTTTTGCAGTCGCGGTCTAATTGCTATCCATGAACGCTTAGAAAACACGGGAAATATAATAACTCAGACATAATTGTAATTTGCACAGTCTTTTCAAAGCATTTGCAGTGTGTATGTAGACACACCGAGAGTTATCATGCAGGTGACTGTTTTCTATATAATACAACTTGATATGCGAAAGTAAACATGGTATTCACTGAACTGTATAAACCACGTGTTACCCATTGAGGGAAAATAAGGAGTTTTCTAAATCGAAAACGACTAAGTTATTTTATTTCACAAGAGATTCCAGACTTATTTTCCTATCGTAAATATTCAAATATTCAATTGTATATTAGGCGGTGTTTTATTATATGTATGTGCAAGATTTTAGTCCAAAATTTTATCATTAAAGACATTTTAAAAAAGAAAAACGTTGTTCACTGAATTTCTGTACGGACTATAGACACTTAAACCTTTGCTTAAGTCTGGCTCATCATAGGAAACGTCTCGATATGACTTGAAAATTGTTAACAGGGACGCAGAGCATCACTAAAAGAAACAACTAGCTCACAGTTCACTGTGGGAATTCAGGGTAACCATAACTTGTAAACTAACTGACCGTAATGTGCACGACCGGCGGTGAGCGTAGATTAATCAGTATCCTATGCCAGTAGGAATTTTCGGAAAACAAATTGGTAATTCCCTGAAGAACGATGCATAATTTGCGAAAATATAACATATTGCTCAAGAGTTATGAGTATTTTCACTCACTGAACACGTACTGTCGAGCCAACCAAGAGTGACAGTGACATCATGTTTTGTTTACAATTGTTTAGTAAAATTTTAACTTGTACACTCCATTTGACCTAACGCGAATCGATAGATCACTTGTGTATTAATCCTATCCTGTGGATAGGATTAATACACAAGTGTTGTATCGATTCTACGCCCCAGATAACATTGTAAACAAAACATGACGTCACTGTCACTCTTGGCTGGCATGACAGTAGTGTCAGGAGTTTACTAATGTTTGTTTTTGACACATGCAGCTGTTCCAGCCCGACAGTCTAGTGTTACGCGTTTTTCGCCAACCTTTTCAAAAGGAATTATCTAAAGGTCATTACTCAGAGGTTGTGGTACATCTGTTCAGATTATGCATTCGCCTACAGCCAACCGTGCAGTACATTTGAAATACAGTACATACAACTACAACTTAGATATGAGCCAGTGCATGAGATTTCCAACAATGTAGTATGTGCGACCAGCAAAGCCTCAGATCAGCCTGCGCATACGCGCAGTCTGATCAGAGTCTTTGCTAGTCGCTTGAGTATTCTATGATTGTTAAGCTACTGACTGAACACCATTTGGAGTTTCTAAGCTTTAAATGAGGCTGCCCAGGCTCGTCTAAGTCTACACATGTCAAAATGCCACATTGTTGGAAATCTCATGCACTGGTCTATATGGAAATACAGTGTAACCGTAAACTACGCCTACAACTACAACTCGCAGTACAAAAATGTGTAAGAATAAAGTGTGCATTGAATGTTTTAACTAAAATACATCAGAAAATATTGCTAAATAAATAGTGTTTCTAGATTCACTGAGCATTTGAATTCTGCAATACACACTTTCTAACTGTTCGGTACATTAACTATTACCTACTATAGAGTCTAGACAAAGAGATGATTTGTTATCACATAGAGAGATATATTCCTGGTCTTATGGGATGTTAATGGGTCATGTTTATATGATTTACTACAGTCTGAGAACAAATTAGGAGCCATTTTTCAGGACTACAAGAAGTGACATATGACAACACCTTTCAGACTATATGAGCAACGTCCAAGGAAAATCGGTTTGTGTTATCAAAGGCGCATATTAGGGCCCGGAATTACAATGCCTCCTTAAAGTTAAGGAAGACGTTAGTTAAGCATTGATATTTCAACATGCTATATATTAAATAGTAAATGCTAAATAAATTGCCTTGATCGATGTGGTACTTGTGGTCAAAGATATCATTGTGATCTTCAAAAATAAAGAAACTATTTTGATTTTAATCAGTGTAAACGTTATTTTTCGCATCCTGAAAAATCAGTTCTTAACTTAAGTCTTCCTTACCTTTAAGGAGGCATTGTAATTTTGGGCCCAGGCAGCTTTCAATTTAATGCAACCATTATTTACTTATAAGATAGAACTAGTTTACCTTTACCTGCGACGCATCCGTGTTTCAATTATTCTATTTCGTCTATGAAGTTGATTTGCGTAGCTCCTATTACGCAGTTACGCACGTGCGTAATAAAAATAGTAACATTCAAGGGAGGTCACCTAATGTGGTGAATGATTTTCCATGACATGAGGAACTGCTCTTAAAGGAAAGAATTCGCTCCCTCTGGGAGCAATTTTTTTCCTTTAAGAGAAGTTCCCATTTTGAAAAGGGATGCAATTGAAGAGAATCACTGCTTGATCCAATAGTCTCCCTTTGATATGCGTAACTATTTCAGCGTTTTTGCTACGCCATTGAAGCTTAGCAGCTACACTGGCATTCAAAAATGACTAATAGGACATATCGTAACGCCCAGTCTTGCTCAAATATCAATGTCGCCCTCTTGGTGTAGTAGGTAGATATTTACTCTATCATTGTGACGTAACTTTGTATCATATGACGTATGTGAATCTTGTTTGTACACTTATCTTTCTTGCACTCACATTATACACACAATCATAATCATTTGTGTAAATTTGCTAGTGCCATAGCTGCACATTGCACATTGTAGCCTAGTGTATTCAATTTAGGTAAATATACTCAAACCAAGTGCTAATCGGTCACGTTACATTTGTACGCTAGTGAAACATAGGGTATACAAAATTCATGCTTTTTTAAATAAAGCAATACTCTGCAAGTTATTTCATTTTAAAGTAACGTGTAGTTCTTGCAGGGACGAAGTTAAAGAAAAGGTACCCTCATTTAATAAAGTCACACTTTTTCTACGATATAAACCATAACAGAGACACCTTATCAATTAACGTGTTTGTTTGTTTGAAGATGTTACTGGCTACCGTGATATAAGAAGAATAAAACTCAAAAGTTTTGTTTCCATCAGGCTCTAATTTTTGCTACTCAACAACATAAGACAAACACTTTCAGCAGGTTAATCATTGAAATTCAGCTTTAAGCTTGCAATTTACATAGAGATTTGCACTGCTCTGTACGTTTTATTTTCAGCGACACGGCATTGAAATTTTCAACGATTATTAACTATCACCAGACGTCGACCTTCTTCTTTGAGAATTGAAAAAAAAACAAAATTATGATGCTATCAAATCGATTTTTAAACTCTCACATTGAAACCGGAAGTGTACAGTAGTCGTAAAATTTAATCGCCAAAAATAGACTAATAAAGTACTACTGTGTTTGGCCTACAGTGTTTAAATAAAATCAAGCGCATTTAACAATTTTACCAGGAGCTACTGGTAAATTTCAAAAATCTCGAAAAAGTAAGAAAAATGTAACATATTAAAAATGTGTAAAAAATCTAACATAAGCAAAATTTCAATTGTTAGGTGTTTTTCAAGTCGGACAGGCCAGTTTTTAACCACCTAAACGTAAATTTTATAAAAACTACTCTCAAAGCCATTTTTTGTCTTTAAAAATCGTTTTTTTTTTTTGCATTTTTAACCCAAAAAACTTTGAAGTAAAAGAAAACTGTTCAAAAACACCGCTAAACGTTTGCCCGTTAAAATGCACATATAAAGGCAAAAATTCATTTCAATTTGATTAGCGTTTGGTCAGAAATAATGAGTTTGAAAAGTGACTTGATTAGAACTTGGTTTTAGTATGTAATTGTTATACCGATTCGCAGTTGATTGCTTTATCTCTTACTTTACTTTTCACAATATTTGGTCCCTTTTTGCTGATCCTTTCTTGTTTTTAAAGACGTAAATATTACCTGTAAATGCCACAATCTCAGACTACAGACCAACCCAGGAAACCCCGAGGAATAGGCTCAGAACACAAACAGCCATGTGAAACAAAAACACAATTAAGTAAGTCCTCAGCAAGATGGTTGCAAAATTAGATAGTACACGGTTAGGTAGGTGGTGAGGTCTGGTTATAACCTTGTCATTAGAGCCCTATGACGCCTGGACGATGTATAAACGGGCGTGCTATGAAGCGATGATGTCTCTAGCTGGAAAATCAAAGTTTAGCATGTAAACTATCAAACTATAATTTTCCCAGACTAATATAGTCTATAAACGCCAATAATATGTAGTCAAAATTCTCATAACATGAGCTTTATGATCATATATGATCGACATAAATTATCAGCATAGGGCCCAGCAAAACAGAAATCAACTATGGTCCATAGCCAGCAAGATGGCTAAAGGTGCCTCAGCTTTATAATAGCGCTGAGCAATTCTAAATGTAGCGCTAAATTGTTGATCGTTTCAAGCCCTGGGTTGAAACGCGTTCCAGCTAGGATAGTAGCTCAGCTGTATTCCTGAGCCAATCTATAAATGTTGTGCTACAAGCATATACCGTTATGAAGCATCAACTCGTATGTGCTTCAGCCTGTCTGATAGCTCAGAACCTGGCTTGGAGAAATAGCGGTTCCGAACCTTCTTATGCTTCCAGCCTAGCTGAAAGCTACAATCATCAAACAGTCTGCGAACCCGGTATGGAGATATAGCGTTTTCAACCCTGATATGTTTCCAGCATAGCAAGTTGGAAACTCAACGAGCATCCAGACTCTTTGAGACAATAGCTCAGAACCTGGCTTGGAAAAATTGCAGTTCCAAAATAGAAAGTGAGTATGATAAGGAAATACTACAACCACAGCAAACAAACTGCAAACAAACCCATGGCATCTTGAAGAAGAGCCACACAACAATCACGAGACACCAGGAAGACGAACAAAGCAAAGCAACCAACTCTCTCTACTTCATCAATATGACTACAGAACAGCATATTCTCAGCGCAGATCGTTCTGATATGCACTAAGAAATACATTGCAAATCAAGTATCCAGCACAAAACTCACACAAACAAAACAGCAACAAACAATCATTCAACAACGAGATAATCATTGCAAAAAAAGAGGAGCGTTACGTTTACACTACAATGTGTATAGCTTTTATTATAACGAACACGTCAATGATTCAAGTCATTATTGTCATCATGTCACAAAAATAAAGTCTTGTTTACCCAATCCAATCCGGCCATGTAAGCTGTTTAACTGGACTGGCGTATAGATAGTCTCTTTGTTAGTATGCTTAGAATGCGACAAAGGGGCTCTAGGCTAGTGTCCATTAAGAATTGGCTACCCTGACACAAAGCATTGGGGATAACAGGATGTCCAAAACCATACATTCCCGTCAACACAAACAAATGCTGCTGTGCCTTTATATTATAAAAAAAGATAGTATCATAAAAGCTACTAGATGATACAACAGAGAGTACCACACAAAAACATGCTGCTGTGCGACTACAAGGTTTGTCTGATTAGCAACTCATATGCTCACATGAATCTATCAAGATCCCATAATGATTAACACACATGCATATGTTGCTGTGATTATACAAGATCCTAAATGAGTAACACAAAAATCATATTGTGTTTCTACCAAGATCCTATAATGATTAACACACATTCACACGTTGCTGTGATTTTAAAATCCTGAATGAGTACCGCACAAAAACACGTGATTTAACCAAGATACCATAATGAGTAACGCACACGTTGCTGTGATTCTACAAGATCCCAAATGAGTACCACAAAAAGACGTTGTTATGATTCTACCAAGATCTTATAATGAGTAACACACGCGCACATGTTGCTGTGATTCTATAAGATCCCAAGTTAGTATCACACAAATACACGTTGCTTGATTCTACCAAGAACCTATAATGAGTAACAAACACGCACACGTTGCTGTGATTCTACAGGATCCCTAATGCGTACCACACAAAAACACGTTGTTGTGATTTAAACAAGATCCCATATTGAGGAACACACACGCACACGTTGCTGTGATTCTACAGGATCCCTAATGAGTACCACACAAACAGACGTTGTTGCAATTCTACCAAAATCCAATAATGGGCAACATAACATTTTACACGCTCACGTTGCTGTGATTCTACAAGGCCACACATAGTGTAAACACGTTGCTAGAATTCTACAAGATCACCAATGAGTAATACATACGCACACGTTGCTGTAATCATACAGGATCACCAATGAATACCATGAAGTATGCCCGGGTGTCGCAAACAAAGCGTACAACAAAGACGCGTGATGTTGTGTGTGTCAAGAGAGCTTTGAATGAACACCACATGAAAACATTGTGCATAAATGAGACGTTTCCGTTTCGCAATATTTTACTTTCAAATAACTATATGGACTAAATAAGGTAATGGGGATGTACAGATTGATATGTGTTTCTGCTACACACCTAACGTAAATTCGATAATTTTCGCGAGAATTTATTTTTATTTTCACGAATAGCGTTAATAGTAAGTAAGAAGGAAAAACTCAGTACCACACCTGACCCAGGACACCACACGGGAAAGTGTTAAAAAACAAAAAAATATTACACACAAGAGAGCCAAGAGGTTAGCCTTTTCCAGCAGGTGACCACAAGGCTGCAATGAACAAACAAGGAAGCATGACAATTACGAAACAAAAATAACAAAGAAGATCCACAAAAGAAGCACCACCTTGGAACGGTCAGTAAAAATAGTGATACTAGAGGGTTTAAACTAGTTTCACAGTGCCAACCTCACCCTTAGTTCATATGTGGATCGAGGCACATAGATGTTTGGTTTGCATGAAGGATCCCAAACTTACATGTATCCATGAACTATCACCTAGAACATATAAGTCAAGATATAAATAGGAGATTAAGCAAAGATAAGGACTCAACAGTACATAAAAAGACATATAAGCCCTGTTAAAAATTCGCAACTTGGGCATGATTTACCTGCATCAGTAAAAGACAGAGTGATTTCGCTATTTCGCGAGGGTTTTTGTCATGAAACTTCGCATCAAAGGTTCGCGAAAAAATAACTTTCGCAAAAATGTCCATATTACAGTATGACAAGGTAAGTTTTCTCATGGTACTGACGGGTCAGCGAAAATTGCCGATAAACGCCGTGTTCTAACTGCTCTGTACTTCACAATGAATAGCTTTAATAAGGCTACCTTATAATTTGTAATTAGAGAAGCAGTTCACAAAGGATATACTTAGATCATTGTGAAAATCATGAGCCAGTTCAAGGGATTTTGGTACTAGTCGTATTTGCGTAAGCTATTCTTTAAGCAGGCATGCGTAGCTATATATTGGGACTAGCTGGCTCAAGTTTGCCCTGGACCTTTATTTAGATTCGTTTCATTAGACTGTACGCATGCGCAGATTTTTCTAAGTATTCGCGGCTCGTTTATGCTATAAGGTCTCAAATATCATGACAAGACTCATATTTTCTTTCACCATCTCGACCTTCATAATGTAGTTGTTCTACTTTAATATTGCTTATAAGCACCCGTTGAAATGTCACTAATGGGTTGCAAATAAATCCTAATTGTAAAAAACAGTTGTTAATCTAACAAAGACAGTTTTATTTCTTCAATACGATATAAACCAAGAAAATATAATTTCCATTTACGAGTTTCCATAAAGTCTATGTTACGCCAAATTAGAATGTGTAGGTTTGCTCTTCTCAAATCCTAACTATTTTGGATTAAGTTCAGTACAGCTAAATCGTAGGCGGTTAGAAAAAGGAAGGCACATACATGCACATGTACTTTAAGGGCTAAAACGTACATGTATATATTTTGTTAGTTTGTTTTGCTGCTTTACGTCCCAGTAATTAGCTATGGTCGTGTCAGAACGGTCAGTTCACCTAACCACACTTTTTTTCCTGGGCAAGCTTGGACAAGCGGTTAACCAGTAATTCGTGCGCATACTTACGCTTGAATGAATCAGCGGAAGGGAGGAGAGTGACCGTAGAAATCATTACATGGTCAATCTCCAAGAAAGTATGGGTCAAGTGAATATATGACAAGAAGACGACTGAGCCGCGACATGATATTTCCAACAATGTGGTATGTGCGACCAGCAAATCCTCAGATCAGCAGTCTGATCGGAGACTTTGCTAGTCGCTTGCATTTTTTATGAGCGGTAAGCTACTGACCGAACATCATTTGGAGTATCTAAGCTTAAAAGCAGGCTGTACAGACTCGTCCAAGCCTACACTTGTCACAATGCAACATTGTTGGAAATCACATTTCGTGACTCAGACTAAACTATGCACGAAGAGGAAGAGACACTAGAAAAAAAATAAACAAATCCCATACAAAAATTGAGACTCGTCACATCTGTCTTCACTATTTCCGACCAGGAAATCCTCAAATCAACCTGCACAGCTACAGAGACTAAGCTAAAATATTGAAATTTTGAATGTGAAGGATTCAATGTAGAGGGGAGGGAATCGATACAATCAAGTACCATACCTGAACCGTAATAACATATGGGGAAATGACAAAAACCCAAGAAAACACAACACACAAGAGAGCCAAGAGGTAAGCTCTTTCCCAGCAGACACTAGAGCATAATTGCGGCTCTGAAAATCCCTGGTGCAAGTACATGTAAGTCCAATACGTAAAGATAATAAATCTTAGTATCGGTGATAAAATTTAGAAAAAAAGTTTTACGAAATTTATGATAACGATATCCTTGTTTCAGTAGTTTCTCTGATAAAAAAATATAATCATTGTCCCTTTGAGTTCCAGAGAGGTCTACGAATAATTTTCAAAAGCCTTACTCTGCTCAGTATTTAGATGTCTTAAATTTCAAAGAAGACTGGGAAATCCTCGCATACAAAGCGCAGTATTATCGCCCTTCAACTCTTATTGGTCGCGAGAGAACGTACATGTACATGTAGCTGCAATCACATGTTTAGGAGGGGTTTGAACATGTTGCCTAGACTCGCCCGAACCTTCTGTACTCAGTCGGATGCGATAGGTACCGACATCTCGTGTACTGGGCCAAATGTTTTCTCAGAACTAATACGATCCTTTTGTTTGTTTGTTTGTTTTGATTCTTTACATCCCATCAACAATCTTTCAACTAATACGATCCGTACAGCTAATAAGATTTGAGCCGCGACATGTGATTTCAAACAAGTGTAGACTCAGACGAGCCTGTGCAGCCTCCGTTTCCAACCTAAGACACTCCAATGATGTTCAGTCAGTGTAGCTTACATTTTGTAACACTCATAGTATGCGCAGGCTGATCTGAGGCTTTGCTGGTCGCACATAGCACACTGTTGGAAATCTCCTGTCGGGGCTCATGTCTATTTCGAATTCTGAAACACACAGACTAGACTTGGTTGGATAGAAAAGATCCAAAGACAAAGAAAACGTTGGAGAAAGTGGTAAAGAGTGAACCATCGAAGCTCGATATGAACTCCATGGATCCGTATTTTTAACTGCTCTGAGTAGAGAGAGAATTGCCGATGAAGTCAAGTCAGACAGGTAATAATAATGCATGCATTAGAAATAAGTAAATTAATGCGATTTTGGTAATAACCGCATATACAATGTATAAACAGCGAAGGCTCAGACGGGCAAGTACATCCAAACATTGCAGCTAACTTGTGTTGGGATATGTTCGCGGGTTAGACATAAAACTGTTTCTTTTTCACAATGCGCTACATGTACAACGATACAGAAACCAATGCCACTCAGCCATTTAATATTGGACAGTTCCAATTCCCAAAAGACGCATCATGGCTTATCGTGGAAGCAAACGATTTTTTCAAGTATCATTTATCCGTGTAAGTATCATGACGGAAATGAAGCTGATCTATATCGTAGCTGGTAACTTAAACATTATTTCATGGCGTACATTTGTACATGTAACACGGATATATTTTGTATTGGGTGTTCTATATCTTACAAAAGTTATATGTACTCTGAATTTGGTCACGGAAAGCAATGATAATAGATGTTAGCATTCTTCTTAATGAATGTTATTGTTCTGTTGCTGCTACACGTAATGCAATATGCGTGACAAGAGGACAAAATTCAATGCATGATGTACTGATACGAAGGAACTACTTATGGGCCTCGACGTGAGGAAACCTGTCTTTGGGGGGTTGCGAAAAACAAAGGCGCAGACCAGCCTGCGCATCCGCGCAGTCTGATCAGCGCCTTTAGTATTCGTTTATTGGAAAGTATCATATCAAATAAATTGCTACAAGTGAAATTTAACCATTCTAGCAACTCTCTGTAGCTGAGCAGGCTGGTTTGATTATGACCTGGTCGAAAATCCCGAAGAAAGGTTTTCTGGCGGCGAGGCCCGTATGTATTAAACAACGTAAATTCGCCTTTGAACTGGCATAGGCTACCGTCACTTCCGTTTCTGTAACATAATGGGTTCAACAGTCAACCCAACTTTCAGTTAAAACTTGAATAATTATTTTCGGTTTCAGTCGATTCATTTGTATTTCGGCATTGTGGTAGCCAATCCACTTTTTATGTGAAAGACAGATACAATGCTTTTTTCTCGTTCGCCTACAATTGCTTCATAACTGACGCAAGGCTCATTTAAAAAAAGAAGTTAAAGAAATCAGCATTTTAGCCGATCGTCTTGCACAAGTGTAGACTCAGAAGAGCCTGTTCAGCCCTCTTTTAAGCTTAGAAATTCCAAATGATACATCCGGTCAGTAGCTTAACAGTCATATAATATCTAAGTGACTAGCAAAGGTTCAGATCAGACTGCGCTTATGCGCAGGCTGGTCTGAACCATTCCACATAGTTGGAAATCTCATGTCGCGGCTCAACTGTGATTGTAACATTTTCTGAGGCTCGGAAAAGTTAGCAGCATGGCAGCATGTACGGCCAAATATCAATTCCATGCTGCCATGCTGCGATCTTTTTCGACATAATTTTCTGTTCATATTCATTAGTTGTAATCAGACTAAGCTGATACACATGTTAAATTGGCAGGCTCCGAGCGCGTATGTGTCATTATTTTGATGGGAGCGCAGTGGCTCAGTGGTAGAGTGCTTGACTCGAGACCGAGGGGCCGCGGGCTCGAGCCTCATCGGCGTCACTGCGTTGTGTCCTTGAGCAAGAACACAAATCCTAGATTATTACGGGTTCAACCCAGGAAGACCCGCCCCTATATAACTGAAAGATTGTTGACGGAACGTAAAGAATCAAAACAAAGAACAAACAAACAAACAAAACAAAATCATTATTTTGGTTTCGCCATGCACTGACTAACTTGTTGTTGTTTTTTCTCGCGAAAATCCATCTTTCAAACGCGCCCTTCATAAAATAAGCAATCTTGTATATTTCATCCAGTTCTTTGTAAATATTCATAGTCACGTGTCCTTAGGGAAAGCTGATTGATTAAAATATCTGATGATCTGAACTCTCTATGCAAACTGATATATTAGTATTTTACAAAATAATGCTTTGACACTTATGTACAGGCATTTTGCCGTGCGTACATGTATCGTTTTTAAAAGAAATTTAATTAACCCATTTAATTAAGACCAATGAAATCGTCCATAAATATACAGGGGTCGCGGGTTCGAGCCTCACCGGCGTCACTGTGTTGTGTCCTTGAGCAAGAAACATTTATCCTTGCTTATATGTAGTACTGGTTCAACTCAGGAAAACCCGTACCAACATAACTGAAAGATTGTTGACTGGGACGTCAAGAATCAAATCAAACAAACGAAAACTATAAAGTAAGACGGGTCAGTTATACATGTACCTATATACTGAGGGGCCATAGCTTATAATTGAAAAAAAAAGTATTTTATTTTCTGAAGATCGATTCTGTCATTAGCAAACAGTGCAAACCCTGATGAATGCCTCACATTCATTGCGGTATTTGATCTGTATCTTCACTGTTAGTTATGGTACTCGTTTAGGGGTTTACAGTACTCGAAGGGTAAACTGCACCATGCCTTTTCATCCAAATGTTTCGATTCTCCATACATACCGCCATAATTGAATCGGCAACAGAGATGAAGCTAACAACATCCTTCTCAGATCAACGCAGTAAGCTACATATACGAACCTTTGAAAGCAAATGTTTCTATCATATATACTTTTTGAGTTTTTGAACGTTGAACATGGTAACTCCATATCACACACAATGTCTCATTTATTTCTGTGACTGTTTTGTTGTGGAAATATTTCAATACATAGCTTACAATAAACCTTCTGGTTCTCTATAGAAAAACACATCAAGTATGCTTAACATAATACACATGGAAAGTGTGTTACATATAGTTTAATATTATGAGTAAAACATTTAGAATAAAGAAAGAACATCAGGTATAAGTTTTAAAACAGTTTCTTGCCAAACTAGCATCTCTTTGCGTACTACTCAATGGGTCAAAATTGTTTTCTAATACAGCTTATTGATGCTCATCAGATTGATCTTCAAATACTTCATCTACCATATTTGTCATCTTAAAATATTCATCATCATCATCATCATCATCATCATCATCATCATCATCATCATCATCCTGATCTGCATCCCCATCAACATTCTGCTCACACAAAACGTTGATGAGTTTTTCAGGGACTCTCAAGTTTCCCTTCACCCAGTCATACTCAATATCCTCCCAATTTATTTTCTTCTACTTTCGTAAGAATTTAAAAGGCCCTGATTGGTTCCATGGGAGTGTATCCAGACACAGACTTGAGAGTTCACTGTGCGTATGTACATATCGATGGCAAACTGGCAGGGGGTAGCAAGCTTACGTCCATGCCATTTAAAATATTCAGTGTATTTGTACAGCTTTGGTACTTTTTCATGAACATGACTTACTGAAGCTTATTTAAATTTAAATAAAAAGCATATGTGAGGACTACCATGTCACTGATGAGCGCCTCAGAACAAATTCTCTATTTTCCTATCCTGCTTAGAATTTCGATCAACTAGGGGGGGGGGGGGGGGGGGCTCTATCAGTTTGATATGAGCGAAATTTTTGTGACACAAACGCACTGGTAGGGTCACATCTTGTTAAACAGTGTATGGCTGTTAACCCCTCCTCTCCCGTGTTCTGGCCGATGTTGTTGGCATTCAGAAGGCGCCTTTTGTTGAACAAAACTGGTATGTGTATATCCTTGCAGTATCGTACAAGTAGTACTGTTATATCTGTGCCTTGTTACAATAATAGTGCTTGCATCTCAGACAGTAATGTTCTGATATTCAGGCGGTGTAGTATAAAAGCTTGAAAGCGTGGTAGTTCAGTGGTTAGCGCAGTTGCCTCTGATGCTAGAGGTCTGAGGTCGATCCCCGCTTGCGGCAAGGAAAAGTTTTGGTGTCTGAACACGCTTTCCTTAATGTCATTTGCAGGGATGATACTAGATAAGTGCACCGTCTTTCGGGTCTGGACGTTAACTGGATGTACCCCGTGCAGGGAAAGTCACCCCTGGTGCAGGTTAAAAAACCCTATGATAATTTATGTATGGTTACTAGTAGGCTTTCATCCTACAACCCGGAGTGCACAAAGTACATCTGTCGATATGCTGCAGCTCGTGAGGGCGTCACGCAGTATATAGAGAAAGAGAAAGAAAAAGAAAAGTATAATAAAAGCATAATAATTTATGTATCTGCTTCCTCCTGTATATTTGGATACAGTGGTTGTCGTCTTCACGGGTAAGAAGTAACATCATTTTAAAATAACATAGGATATGTTTCCATTTCTAAGTTTAGTAGCATACTTGTCATTTGTCAATTGATCCAGAAGTAGGCTAATGAGTTTAATCCTGTTTTTGTAATTGGTCATAAAGCTCTTCCAGTCACGTGGTGTCCTACTCTTAGCACCAGACAACAGAAATGTTGGTGCTGTTCCTCTGCATGAACGTTTGTAAGACTTTATAGGCTGCTGCTTATACAATGTATTTACATGTATGTATATGTGATGATAACATACTACTATACCTTTAGTAACTGGTTGAATACTGATTCGTGACAGGAATATAATTAAGCTCTGTAGTATGACATCACCATCAGTGATATATGCAGCACAGGATGGCCAATCGATTGTTGGTTCAATGTGTGATTCCAAGAAATGCAGAAGTTTAGAATTGTCAGTTTTGGTGGGCATGCCGTTAAGAGTTGACAGTTACCATAGAACAGGAAAAACATCAACTCAAGGTCAACATTATTTTCAACAGAAAGAAGGACAAGCTGACCAAAGACGTTCCTTTCAGCTCTTATCTGGCTGTTATTGTTTTGTGAACTGGTCAATCCAGGGGTCGTGAGTTCAATACCGGCCTGACCTCATACTTCCGTGGCGATTGATCATGAAATTTTTTCTAAGTTCATTCTCCTCCTTTCGCTGATTCAAGAAAGACTATTGTCAGTTACACGCGAAAGTATGTGCATTGTCTAAGCTCGCCTAGGAAAGAGAATGTGGTTAAGTCAAATGTCTGACCGTCTGGACATGACCATAGCTGTTGACTGGGACCTTAAACCACAAACCAAACAAAGAACTCAAAGGGCAAAGCCATGTGTGTGACGTTTCATAATCCTTAAGCCACACCTCACCTTGACTACGGAAACGTGGTATTTAACCCAAACAACTAAGAAGTATAAAACAATCCTCCTGGATGATGTTCGACGTAAAGCAACACGTTATGTTCCTGGATTGCGTTTAATTGAGTAAAATATTTTTCATTGGTCAACCGTAGAAAGAGATTTTGTAGTATGCAAGATTGTAAAATATATACATGTACTAACATTAAAGTCATTGACACGAATGCATTATTTACCTTCACGTAAAAGTCAGCTAAGAGGCCATACTAACTAAATAATTCAATTGAACTACACTCATTTGCAATGAGCAATATCCCAATTTGGAATAGCTTACCATGGTTTTAAGACTGTAATGGAATTAACGACACAATTGCTTAAGCTATGTGGGGACATAATGTTCGATCATACCAGCATATACAAGAATAGTAATTCTCAATTAAACGGAAAAGACGACATAATAAATAAGATTTGAGGGAAATTATAAGCCGTATGGGCTTAAGAATTTTGCCAAAGGAAAACTGTAGGAAAAAGATATGAGTTAATTAGACAGTCAGTGATTTTTTTCAGAGAGTTCCTATGCTTTTATATGTATGTGCACATGTTTTACTATTTTTCTATTTACTGGTCTGATACCAGTCTAGCGATTTTGGTACTTATCGAATCTACACAAAAGTCGTTTCATATCGCTATTCCGCACCCACTACGAATTGACATTTATGTCTCCCCCTGGAAGGGTCGGGAAACATATTGTTTTCCCATTGCGTCCGTCTGACTGTCCGTCTATCCGTCACAAAATCGTGTCCTCTCTATAACTTGATAACCGTTAGAGATCTTTCAACAAAACTTCATACATGTGTAAAGCACATTAAGACGACGTGTCATGCGCAAGAACCATAACTCTTGCATGTTGTTTCCCAGAGTATTCCCCTTGTAACATAGCTAATTGCATTTTTGTCCGCTCTGTAAGTTGACCACTGCTAAAGCTATTTGGTTGAAACTGCATACACTTCTAGAACACACAAATGCATCATGCACAAGGACCATAACTTTGCTTTGGATATTTTTGTAGTTATTTCGCTTTGATCATTTGCAATGCTATTTCGTGTCCGCTGTATAACTTGATAACCCTTAGAGGTATTTCAGCGAAACCTCATACATTTGTAGAGCACATTCAGACGACATGTCATGCACAAGTGCCATAACTCTTGTATGTATATTTGTCAAAGTATTTCCCTTGTAACATAGCTAAATGCATTTTTGTGATTGTTTTCATTCCTAACTGGAGGATACATATGTTTTCGTAGAAAAAAAACGATTCTATTTATGGATTTGTAGCTGAAATGTTATCAGTATGTGAAGATCTCAACTGAATCGTACACTTGCACTTACTTTATTGAGTAACTGGTCTGATCACATTCAAAGAGTGACCAATACAGCATGGGCAAGATTAAATATTATGAGAGCATTCAAGGTCATTAGACAAGTACTAGAAAAAAATGTACTTTGCATTCACACGTCCCTTACTTGAGTTGGGACAACTGTTTTAATGAAGCAAAAAGACAGCTTGATTCTATACATTACGAGGAGGCAGCTAGAATTATCACTAGAGGCACCGAGCTATGTAGCCTTGAAAAAACTTTAACCTGTGCAGCCTCCTCTTAAGTTTAGAAACTCGAAATGTTGTTCGGCCAGTAGCTTAACTGTCATAGAATATTCAAGCGACTAGCAAAATGCTCTGATCAGGCACAGGCTGGTTTGAGCCTTTCTGGTCAAACATATCACATTGTTGGAAATCTCACGTCGCGGCTCATTTGTCAGTTAGGGATATGGAGACGCGAGGTAACAGGACTGCAATTCGTCATTTTGCTGCACAGTATTAATACATAGTTTGTGGAAAATCCTCTTTACCGATTGGTCAAAATTCTGCATGGACAATAATGATGGAAGCAAGTGTGTGCGGTGAAGGTAGAACGAACGTTTTTAAACTATTGTATTGCTGAACATGACAGATGGTGGTCAATCTGTTATGGTAGTGTGTGTCATTTCATTTGATGGAAGTCGCCATTCTCTATGTAGACTGGCTCCAGTCCTTAAAACAATTTTTCATCAATGTGTCATAACATATACTTGTATTAGTCTTACTATGATGGCTCTGTTAGAGCCATCAGAGTAAGACTACCTTCAAGGATATGATATGGAACATTGATGAAAAATTGTTTTACGCACTAGAGTCAGTCTATTCTCCAATCATGCTATACGTAATGGATCACTGACAGACGTCCGCTATAGAGACGAAACTCTAGAGTTCTAAGTTCGACAAGTTTGCAAGTTCAGTCGATGATATATTTGTTTTAATTGACAGTAATGCACTTCCGCATAGGGATATCTTGAGTGTGAAGGTATCCAGCGTTTGGACTGACCATCGCGCTTACATGTAATTGACACCAACCCTATTGAGAAAGCCTGTGTCGCTCTCCAGAAAGAAGAATTACACGTTTGACACAACTAAAAACGGCCCAGCAGCTTGTAAATGACGAGTTTACTATGTGAAAGGTGTGTGTTTCAGATATGGCCTGTTAATTGTTTTGTAAAACATCTTGACTAATGCTATGCTTTACCAATGGAATTGCGTTAGCATGTTATCTTGCCTCAATAGCAAATTGGGAATAAACATTAGTAAATAATTGTTTGACCCTTATTGTTTTGAGTACTAATATTATAATGTCAATAGCGATTACAACGTACAGCTATTTATAGTTCATTTCAAATTGAACATGTCATCATATTCTCATATATAGGACCAGCAACGAACAGGGCCGAGGACTTTAAATGCATCCATAATTTTGATTTTTTTCCATAGGCATTACGTATGATTATAGGGCAGAATTCTTGGCCTATTTAATGTATTCAATAGATCACAGTGCCACCATCGACCATGTGTACTGCACAGACTTGGTAAATTTAACAACAACAACAAAATTTAGGGCGAATATTTGGTTTTAAGCTCCCCGGTGGCTTAGGCTGTTGTCCGTTCAAAGGCGGTGGTTCTGTTGCTGTTGATTCGTCGTTTTTTGTTGCTCTTATTGTTTGGGGGGGGGGGGGGGTTCTGTGTTCGGTCCTTGTTTTGTTATTCAGTACTCTGTGTCCCCCTATTAATCTTGGTGGGGTAGAGAAAATCGATTGCTTTACATTAATTGCCCTCATAATGTCTTGTGACTGTTAGTGATATGTGGTTCTTCCTCACAATACAGTGGGTAAGTCTGCAGTGTGAGGGTGTGTTATTTCCTGATCATACTAACTTGCTTTATTGGCAATCAATTTAACATTTAAACTATATGGTTGAGATATCAATTTACTCAAAAATAGTAAGTGAGTATGATCCAGAAATACCACAATCACAAACCGCAGACAACCCCGTGGCACCGTGAGGAAGAGCCGCTCAACCATCACGAGACACCAGGAAGACAAATTAAGCAAAGCTACCAGGTCTCTCTTCCCCATCAAGATGATTGCAATTCTTGAATGGACATAAAGTAACATTCAACAATACATAGAACAATTACAGACCCCCACAATGGGAGTAACAATAAACAAAAAGTCAACAACAACAGAACCACCGCCTTAGAACGGACAGCAGCCTAAGCCACCGTGGGGCTTAAATGCATTTTACTGGTACAAAATCTTCGCCCTAGATTCTGCTGATGTTGAAGTACAAGAAATGTTTAGCTCGCATGGAGGCCATCTAACTAATGCAATGTATCATCATGGAGAAACACTCTAATCAAATTAACACTCCATGATGAAACAAGAAAAGGGCTCATGACTCACAGATAGTCAGAGCTAAAGAAAACCTCCAGTTGAGCCACGGTGGGTCCAGCTACAGATACGCATCAGGCACCAACCCACCGATTAAAGCTTTACGTCAGAGCCGTCAAAGAGTCTGAGGCCTGACCCACCGTCGTGCAATTAAAGAGGAAACCATAGCTATAAACCGTGATTGGATTGTTTTACTGACCGTTCACAGGCGGTTCTTCTTTAGTGGATCTTTTATGTTTTTGTTCTAGCTTGTGTTTGCTATGTCTTTGTGCGCGTCTGTTTATATATGCTTTGTGGTCACCTGCTGGGAAAGGGCTGACCTCTTGGCTCTCGTTTGTGGTGTCTGCTGTGAGTTTGTCACTTTCCCATTGGTACATGTATCCTGGGTCAGTTGTGGTACTTGATTGTATCGATTCCTGGTCTTTGCACCCTTACTTACTTTAAATCTAGGCATTTAGACTGTCGCATGATATCCAAATTATATCCAACCCTTATATAATGTTTTACTATCTTTTTGAATTGATCACTAAAATTAGGTTTTCCAACAATTCGTTTGAATTTATAAACTAAATCACCATAAAATATAGGTTCTGATAAGCCTTGTTGCAGAAGAGTTTTTAACCCAATGTTGTATTTAACAATCAACTCTGAGTGTCTGTGGTAGAATTTAGAAAATGCTGTTCAAATTTTATGATATCTATAACCTTGTTTTAATAACTTAGCAGTTAAAAGTAAGTTTCTGTTGTTGAAGTCAACAACATTAGAACACACTCTAGCAAAACGAATACGCTGAGAAATATATACACCTTAACTCTTAAGACCATTAAAATTATGTTGTAGTTATAAACCCAGTTTACTATGAGGCGGGGTGTGATAAACTTGCGACGACAATCCGGAATGTGTTTACACATAGACTCGTAGTCGGACATAAAGACTGACATGATGGAAAAACTAACATTAAAAGTATTTCCCTCGAAAGTCGAGATACATTGACATTTCCCGTCTGCTATAGTATGGAATTAAGATGTTTTGATTTCTAATTGCATGCATTGCAAATATTTTAATTTCAGACGGCTACATCCTATAGGGCTTCCCCAACACATTCTGTTTGCTGGAACCTTTAGCTGTCGCATACAAACATTAACAACAATTTTAAATGACTTGGATAGCTACCATTCAATCTTCAACCCTTTACTCCATAGGATGTTTTAGATCATGACATCATTTTCTATTTTTAGACAAAATTGACAAATTTTCAAGAAATATTTAAGTAAACTTTGGAATACTTTAATTTGAAAATATTATGGAAAATGGAGCATTCGCTATAAAAGAGCAAATTCTCCATTTTCCATAATATTTTCAAATGCATGATATTTTAAAGGTGTCAAAAGGCATATTATTGAGTAAAGGGTTAAGTGCTAATGGTCTCAACCATTTTTGTACTGGATTAACTCGTACATATTACATGTATTATAAAGACAGGATTGTCCTTTTCTAAAGGGTCACCGGTCGAAATCGCCAAACGTCAATAAATAATAGTTCATCTTCAGCGAACAATGTACCCCGATATAATGTCATTGTCCGATTGTATTGTTGGAAGACTTGTCACAATTCTAAACATTATTTCGGAAAACGGATCCTTCAGAAATAGAGAGAACTTTCAATATTAGAAATCAGGAGAATCGGATTTATTCAGTGTGTTCATGAGCACTAATGTAATGTGAATTAATTCTCACGCCCCTAGCACCAGCTTAAGCGTTATTCTTTTTTCTTTCCGCCGGAAAACAATATTCCCTAAGGACCAGAATATGAATAAAATATCAAAACTACGAGGGGCATTTGGAAAGTTCTTAGCATGGTATTTTACCTCAGTAACTGATTTACAAACCCTATCATGTTTGGTATAACTGTAAAGAGCTATATTTCCTCAATGTTATGGCACACATTTTACGAGGATATTATAATGCAGGCAGGAAAATATTATTGTGAATACATGTACTGTTTTTATACTGGAAAATGCAAAATTTCAGTGGAAAATGTTTTACCTTTTGAAAAGTATGCAGAACATTAACAATAGTTCATGAAATTAGATAATTTTGTACCATTTGGTAGGCCACAATGATTATTTATAATTGATGACCGAGTTGAATGTTTCAAATAACTAAAGACTGGAACAGCAATACCAAAACCGTCTAGAAAGCAAAGCAATTTGCTATTTTTTCGACTAAACATCGCATATCACAATGCATTTATTTTGAAAATATATATCCAACAGTAGTTCGAAAATGCCATGTGTTGGTATTTTTGTAAAGCACACTCTATGCTCTTTGTATTGAAACCATAAGAAATTGTGAAAACCAGAACAGTGGGTAGATAACTCTTATAATCTTCCCATGGTGCAGAGTAAGTTTAGCTATGAGTTGACGTTCTGGTTCATTTCAATTGAAAAAGATGACAAACAAAAGAGTAAAAATACGTTGAGAGTAGAAATGAATCAATTTTATGACGATTAACTTGATGCCATGAGAAGTTATCCCATCGACAAATTGTGAGGGGTTAAGTTACCCCACCCACTTCATGAAAAGTAGGGGTAGTGTTATAAGGAATAATTTTCTTGAATACAAAACTAAGCAAACCACACTTTTGCGCGACGAAATGATTTTTATGCACTGTTTGCTACAAATAAAGCAAAACATGTTATTAAAAAAGCATTTTTCATGCTCCTGTAGTGACACAATTTATAGTAAAATGATAAAGAAATATCGAAAAAAGTCACATTTTTGAAAGTATACCATTTCTCTATTAGTCAACATTTTCCAAATGTAAAGGTGTCAGTCGTGCAAGCTGTGATCGTATAATATATTTTTATAAAAATAAGTTGGCACTAAATCGTTACTTTGTTAAACCATGATCGTAAATAAGGTCCCCAATTTTCCTTCGTTTTTTTAACCATATTTTGTTTAAAATTTCAGCCAGTGTATGAACCCTACCCATTTTGAGCATGCGCTGCACGTGCACACAAAGTCCTTTTTCGACAAAATTTAAACCATCAAGTAGCCTTTGAATCCTAGATTCCAAAAATGTATCATTTGGTAGCATTTTATAAACTCATTATGGAGCTATGATGCCATGCTAAGAACTTTCCAAATGCTCCTCGTATATCGATGCACGGGGAGAAATTTACTAATGCTAAATCCAAACGAAACGTTTAGATTTAGCGTTAGTAAATTTCTCCCCGTTATTCAAAGCGTGAGATTAAACAGGAAATGCTATAATGATCTATAATTGTACACTGCAGACCAACCCTAAGAACAGTGAAAAAAGGTACATGTATCTATATCTATATGGACGTTCTTTCGTACCGTAAGATATAAAATTTAAAACCATCGACACAGATATTTCTTGACATTACCGTAATACAAGAATTTATTATAATTGTAAGGATGGGATCGAAAAATCCGTCCCGAGGATCACCGTTTGGCATCACGAGGTTTGTCGAGTGATGACAAACGGTGATCACGAGGGACGGATTTTTCTATCCTATCCTCACACGAATATTGATTATTTTTCTTGCTCACCATTTAATACCGCATTTTATGTTTTAAAAAAGGCTCTTAGAAAATTCCTGAATACTCTGAGATGTGACATAACAATGATGTCACTTAACGACCATGTGCGTGAGTTCCAATACAACAAATGTACAGCCCTGTGTAAGATAACATGCCCCGTTAAATAATCTGGAAAAATGGATCCTTCAGAAATAGAGAGAACCTACAACATAAGAAAACAGCAGCCTCGGTTTTATTGAGTCTGTTTACGAGAACTAATGGAAAGTGCAACATTTCTTATGCCTCCTAGCACCGGCCTAAGCGGTAAGATAAGATTTTCTACCCCAGGGTAAAATCTCAAATAATTTATCAGTATCCGGTGTGCAAGAATTGTACTATCTACTATTGTATATTTCAAAGTCCCTTTCTAATACTATGCGCTCTTAGATTATTATGGTTTCTGTTCATGGCCTTTTAAAATATCCTTCATAAAATATCAAAATCAATTCTAGGTTTAATCACAGCACGCAGATTCGATCCCCAATCTATCCAATCTGTCGGATGATATTTTAAGCCATGGTCCTGCCTATATAAATGACTGTAGCTGTTGGAGGAACTGTAAACACAATTATCAGTTACCTCTCATATTAACTGCATTGCTGCACGTTGCCTGATAAACGCTGTCTATCTCACGCCATGTGCATTTATCAGGTCATGATGACGTTGTACTTTTTGAATGGCTTCGCCAATGACAATGAATCGACACAAAAATCAAAAGTTCGGCCATGGTAAACTGATAAATAGATTACCATGTTCGCGTCTTTTGATATCAAGTTTTCCAGGCTCGGCTTTGAGAACGCATGTTGAATCGCTCGGCAAGCCTCGCGATATCAACAAGCTTTCTCAAAGCCTTGCCTGGTAAACTTGATATCAAAAGACACCCACTTTGTATTCACTATACGTCCTACTGGTAGTCAGTTTATCTTCTTCCTCGACTAAAGTACATGTACGTTTATATGACAAATGTATGACATTTTGGATCAGAGATAAAATAGATTTGAACTTACGGATAACCCTAGGTAAGTACGTATTGGAGGAAAATAACAGATACATGTATCAGATTATACTAAGAAGGAACTCGTATAATGCCGGCATTTAATAATCTGTTAAGAAATCAGAATAAGATTTTAAGAACACCGCTCGTACATGTACTGACAACTGGTCATTTGAAGGAAATGGAAATACATACTAAAACCAACTGCTAATTGGTCACCTTAAATTTTTACGCTAGTTCAGAAAGTGAAACGTAGGGTATACAAAATTCATGTTTTTTTTTTAAGTGAAGCAATACTTTGCCGATACTCTACAAGTTATTTCATTTAAAAATGACATGTACATCTTGCACGGACGAAGTTAGAGAAAAGGTACCCTCATTTCAAAAAGTCACACTTTTTCTACGATATAAACCATAACACAAACTAACGTTTTTGTTTGTTTGAAGATGCTACTGGCTAGCGTGATATAAGAAGAATAAACCTTAAAAGATTTGATTCCATCGGACTCGTCGTTTTTGCTACTCAATAACATAAGACAACACTTTTAGCAGGTTAATCATTAAAATTCAGCTTTAAGCTTGCAATTTACTTAGAGACTTTGCACTGCTCTGTACGCTTTATTATCAGCGATACGGCATTGAAATTTTTAGCTATTATTTATTATTACCAGACGTCACCGTCCTTCTTTGGAAAATAAAAAAAAAAACAGAACTATAATGCTACCAAATCGAGTTTTAAACTCCAACATTGAAACCGGAAATGTACAGTAGTTGTAAAACAATAATCGCCAAAAATGGACTAATCAAGTTCTACTGTGTTTGGCCTACAGTGTTTAAATAAAATGAAGTAAATTTAACAATTTAACCAGGAAATACTGGTGAACTTCAAAAATCTCGAAAATTTTTGAAAAATGCAACATTTTAGAAATGCGTAAAAAATCTACCATGAGCAAAATTTCAATTGTTTGGTGTTTTTCAAGTCGGACAGACCAGTTTGTAACCATTCAAACGTCAATTTTATAAAAACTACTCTCAAAACCATTTTTTCCTACGAAAATACGATTTTTGCATTTTTTAACCCAAAAAACTTTGAAGTAAAATAAAACTGTTCAAAAACACTGCTAAACGTTTGCCCATTAAAATACACATATATAGGCATAAAATCATTTCAATTTTATTAGCGTTCGGTCAGAAATAATGAGTTTGAAAAGGGACCAATTAGAACTTGGTTTTAGTATACTATAGATTAGACCAAATAAAATAAATGAGTGTGTTTCGGGTAACGGGTCTGAAAATTTTAGGTAGGGTAGGCACGCATATGTTTTTTTTCATTTTTTTCTGGAAAAAATATAATTTAATGCATTTTGAAAGGCAATCGCCTTTCAAAATGCATAAAATCATACATTTTCCAGAAATCCTGGAAAAAATACAGGTTTCACCAGTAAATTTAGGTAGGTTCGGGTTACCCTAAACACATTTTTTTTTATATTTTGGTCTTAGCTCCCGACACAAGATGTAACAGTTGGATAGCGGCATGTACATGTACATTATTTGCGTGTTTGCTTGTCTGTGACGGCATTTGTTGACTGCTGATAAAATTTGCAAAATGTTTGAAACCAGTCCAGGCCTACAAAAGTTGGACCTTAACTGGATCCAATCTGGTCGACATTCATAAGGCATTCATGAGAAATACTTGTTTTAAGTTGTATTTCAAACAATCGGAAGACGACAAAACAACATGCATTCCCCCCGCCCCCAACATCGAGAGTGAAGCACTTATTGGGAGAAAAAGATGTTTTTTTTTTCAGCTGATAGGGCTCAATTGGTGGTTTCCTCCTATATCGTGTACAACTTGATTATCATGGCAGATATTCAATATTGTGCTGTCACATCCTAGATCGGCGAATTATGTATGTACTTTAAAGAAACACTTGATGAACCTTAGGCTAAAATGGTTTCCTCCGTCAAGTTGTTTCGTGTTCATGCGCAGATCCAAAAAGTTTCTTTAGGTGGGGTACAGGTTTTTTTAAACCCGTATAAGCCTGGCGTCCTTTCTATGGAACATAGGCAAATAGTGAAAACCCAGATCAGACGCCGCAGAACGCGGCGTCTGATCAGGCTTTGTACTGTTTGCTCACAAAATGTACTTTTAAAACTTGAATGAAAATAAAATTGACCACCCAACAAACCTTAAATTCAACTTTTGATTCGTCCATATGATAAGGATAAGGACGGGAAATTCCATTTGGCTTATTTGGGTTAATTAACAGAGGGAAGAGGGGTTCCAAACCAGTATAATTTAGGTGGTACGGGACCCATGTCAAAAGATAACCGAGTGTTTTTAAAAAAGTAAGAGTTATCTTTATTTATTGTCTTAAAACGTACAAGTATTGGCGTTCACAAAAATATCATTTATCAACACATCTGTATGACCAAATATATTTTGACCGTCTTGTCCACTTTCACCCCTCAATGCGTTCCGAGTTATATTCTTTGACTTTTCGCTCACTGTTAAGGCGGCGCCTCATGAAATCGTAATTAGGACTGGTCAACCTTAGGCATAGGTAAAAGCTGAAAATGAGGCGTGGTTTTATTCAAAAGTAACTGTATCATATTGCGCCATTATCGCAGTATAGACGCAAAACACATTATTTAGTCCTTAAAACGCCAGCAAAATAACTGCATCTGAAAATGTCTATTTAACATAAGCATAGTGGCAAACCTTGTGGACCCAGATCAGACTGCTCCTATAGGGGCAGTATGATCTGGGTCTGCACTGTTTGTCTGTAAGGCTTCGCATATTTTAGTGGACGACAAAAACATACATTTTGTGATTATGCGCTTTAAGAGTTAATAAACGTGAGTTCAGTGTGTATACGGTTAGGATTTTCATGAAATGCACGCACGTTTTTGCGCGGCCCAAGCAACTTACTAATTCTTCACCAAATTATAAATAGAACCTGATTTCTCTTGCTTAGCAGATGAACTAGCCGAACAACGCCCAGATATGAAAATTAAAGTTACCGCCTTTACAGTAAGCGAAAAGTCTATTAATACCTGGTCAGGCAATTCTGGTCAGAAAAGTTAATATTCGAACGTATTCAATGTATGTACTATTTGCTGAAGAGGGTCTTGTCCCATGACACAACACTATGAGTTTCGTGATTCACAAATTAGTAATCCTCCAATCCCTAGTTTAACACTACAAACTAAGCCACTGTGCTTCTTAAGTCCATTATCTTTGTAAATATGGCGTCGTAGGTGGGAGGGCTCCCTTTTTTAGCTTGGATGAAACCCAAGGGCAACATATTGGACACTGTGAGAGCGCTCGCCAAATGCTGGGGCGTGCCTTTGCCCTACTTTTAGCTAGCAGGTGGAGAGTTTTTTTTACTGAGGCTTATTTTGTATTATATATGCGAGCTGTGAATAATCTTATATGGCCGCTCACATGTGCATGCTTGTCTTAGAATTAACTAATTGCATTTATGAAAAGAACTAAACTCGTGTATTATCCATTCTTTACCCATTGCCGCAGTGGTAGAATGTTCAACTTGAGACCAAGTAGTCCCTGGTTTGAGCCCTATTGCTTGTTTACTTATTTGTTTGTTCGTTTGTTTTTACCATGGGAGTGACATAACGACATGTACCACTAGTGGTTTATAAATTTTGGTAACGCTATGTAATGAAGTCCGTAATGGTTTCAAATATAATTATATGGCACCATCAAAGCATAGTTCTACGCAATTTTTAAACGCGATTTAAAAGTAGTTTTAGGGTCATACAATAAATAGAATCTAACAGTCGTGCTCCTGTATTATTAAATTTATTAAGCTTGTCACGAATAAGTGACAAAATTCTTGGCAAGCCTCGCATTTCATCTCTTTTTACAGCTCGTTTAAAAACTTTAATATTGGGATCAAACGTGATTTTCTATATATAACCACCTGCTAGAACACCAGGGTGGTGTTGAAACCCAAACCAGTAAGGCGAGGGTTATGACTACCCCTGAGGGGTCTAGCAGATATTAGTGTACCAGAAAACTATTATTGCATAATATAAGGTAATTTTCTCGCCTTCAGAAAACTTGCAACAACGTTTTCGAAATAGAACATTTTTCCAGATCAAAGACTTGCGTCATCCTGACGACACTTCTATACGCGTTACTGCTGATGATATCAATTTTGTAACGAATGCAGAATACGGATACTGTACGTAAAGTAAAGAGAAAAAGAAAAGAATAAAATCAACAACAAAATTACTATGAATCAACAGCACGTGAATTGCCATTCTCTCTCTCTCTCTCTCTCTCTCTCTCTCTCTCTCTCTCTTTCATATTCTCGCCCTCATTTAGGCACACAAACACACACACACACACACACACACACACACACACACACACACACACACACACACACACACACACACACACACACACACACACACACACACACACACACACACACACACACACACACACACACACACACACACAAGCGCGCGCACGAACGCACTTATAAAGGTCTTAAGGGGTCATAGAACATGCAAAATGAGGGGTAGACACATAATAGGCTTTTCGCACACGGACCTAAATTATACAACATCAACTCAAACAATACACTGTCTACGCACACGGACCTAAATTAAATAATGAAGCAGGCATGGCACTCCATGCCTGTTTTTATTTCAGAGGTAAAAACGAAAAATAGCACAAAAAAGACAAACGAGCACGGTGACATATGCTTTTTAATTAATTATAAGTTTCTATGCAAAATTTCCTTCAAAATAATAAGTTTTTTGTTTCTGTAGTTACATTGTGTGACATTTTTCATTCAAGATTTAAACAATTTTTCGGCCTTAATGTTTTTTTACAAAATAGATTTTAGCTTAAAAAATAAGCTACATGCCTTTTTTTCGCTGTTTTTTTGTGTTCATTTATTAGCCAATAGCATGTAGCGTATTCCCAGGAAAAAATATGGCATTTCTCACTTTCAATTTTTTTAAAATATGAGAAATTGATATTTTGAAAAACTCGTATTTTACGATTTTTAAAGTTAAATAACTTTTTAAAAAGCACGGTAAGGTCCTGTTATTTTTGTCAAAATAGATGCGGTTTAAGCTATTTTTTAACATATCAAAAGATGGTAACTTTTTACTACCTTAAGAAAAACAATACCCAGTAAACAAAGCGCACCAACATCGGCCCGCCTTCCAAACGACATTTGATTGCCCGACACTGAATGCTGGCTGGGACAGCATTGTGTTTTTTTTTTGTGAGCAGCCCAATAGTTTTATTTTTGCAAGGGTTTGAACTCGTTTTCTCATAGTGTCATCTGCTGATAACCTTTGCAAACAGTTTGACCCAAACTTTTTGACACGCTGATGGTATTTCTGAAGCATTTGTTTTAAAAATAATAACAGAAATGAAAAAAGTCTGCCGATGACATAAAATAATGCAAAATTACCTAGGGTGCAAGGAGGACACACAAATACAAAGCTACAACTTTGGTGCAATTCAAGTGCATTGTATATTAGTGATGCAAAAACCCTTCTTTAAATCTCGGACAACTATATTATATTATGCGATCTTTACTTGAAAGATCGCAGTTCCTATTGGTTTGGAGCATTGAAATAAATTAAGATGGACTTAACTTCAAGTTGTTGTCGTTCGTTTGAAACCCCTTTTGACACTAAAGTAAAATGCAAAACAAAAGGCCACAGAAAAATCTGTCGCACATTATTAAATAGAAAATGAGCCGCAACACGAGATTTCCAACAATGCGGTACATGTATGTGCGACTAGAAAAGCCTCAGATCAGGGTGCGTATACGCACAGTCCGATCAGAGCCTTTGCTAGTCGCTTGAATATTCTATGAGTGTTAAGCTACTGACCGAACAGCATCAGTGACCTATATAAGAGTGACTGGACACTTCATTTTTCAGCCATATAGGTATGTCGTGGCATGTGTCACGTGACTACCGCCTGGTGCTCCTTTTATCGTACACACTCAAAATGGCGATGCAGCTTGTGAGACCGCTGCATTTATAGGTACTTTAAAGTACGTACTTCGTCGTAAATATCGCTTATTGGAAAATATTGTTTATAACAAACGAAAATACATATATGAAATATTGCTAAATGCTTTGTTTCTGCAATGTAAAAACTAATCCGATTGAGTTATGACCGTGTAAATATCGGCCGATTTTAAGAAAGTTGCGGAAATCGGCAAAAATGGCTTCAAAATACCTCTTTCACTCTGACGAATAAAGCTTTAAACATGGCTATATCTGTGTCTCGATTTATCAATATTCATAAACTTAGATGTCCAGTGATTCATAATTATCGTTATTATATAATTTCGGTGTTTATAAAGGTGTTAAAAATTTAGGTAAACAATAGAGAAATTACGATGTGTATTCCAAAACAGCGGTAAAAGCCAATAGTGTAGATAAATGGCATCGAGTTTCCCTCATTTACCTGTGTAAGATACACGACAGTGTTATTTGAGTTGAGTATTGGTATTTTATTGGAGTTTCTAGTCACTCTTATATAGGTCACTGACAGCATTTAGAGTTTCTAAGCTTGAAAGGAGGCTTCAAAGGCTCGTCTGAGTCTACACTTGTCAAAATGCCACACTGTTGGAAATCATATGTCGCGGCTGAAATGTCGTTTTAGAGTACATGTGTATTTTTACTTTATGAAAAGTATGTTAACGGGAACCTACTCAAACTACTCGCTTGTTTGTTGCGTCTCAGAGCTTCTTTTGGCATGTCTTGTATATCATCGATTAAGACAAAAACAAGCACAATTTAAAAAGCCAGACTTCAATATTCATTCATTACATTTGCTATGCATTGCAATCTTAGAACAGCAGATACAGGCAATAAACTGTCGTGACTGCATGCAAATCTTCTGCACTTCGCCAGAATGACATTTTCTAAGAAGCGAATCTGCAAACAATCAACACTGAAGTGCAATGCGACCAGACTTAGCTGTTTGATTATTCATTCGAGACAGAAGCGATTGCATGTATACAAGAAAGTCGTTTAGCACACGAATGAGTCCCGTGTCCTTCTCCCGACCATCCGTTCAGCTATTCGTCAACATATGAAACATCTTCTCATTTGACATCACTGGACCGATTGAACACACATTTGATACGGAGCCACCTATGTACTTGTGTATTGGGAGGTGGGGGGCAAAAGGTTCATGGTCACATAACCAAGACGGCCGCCATGCCTGTATATGGTACAGTCCCTTGCCATTGTCTTCATACTAAAAGGCCACCACCGGGCACCATAGCTGGGGTCGATAACGTGTCTGGTTGCAGATACGTGTCAGACTGCAGATCTAGGGGTCGCGAGTTCGATCCCGTCCCAGTCTCATACTTTAGTGGAGATTTATCATGAAATAATTTCTACGGCCATTCTCCTCCTTTCCGCTAATTAAAGAAGGGCTGCTGACAGTTACAAGCGAAAGTATGTACACGAAGTACTGGTTAACTGCTTAGTCAAGCTTGCCCAGAAAAAAAAGTGTGGCTAGGTGAACTGACAGTCCCGCCATGACCATAGCTGTTGACTGGGACGTAAAGACACAAACCAAATCAAACCAAACCAAACCATAACCAAAAAGGCCAATTATCTCAGACATTACAAGTTTATTGTCGCACTTGCTTGTACATGTACTTTGATACGACAAAAGACATTTGATGATGTTTTGAGCAAGTTTATTTTCGTACTTGTTAGTACTTTGATATGACAAAAGACATTTGATGATGTTTTGAGCAAGTTTATTGTCGCACTTGTTAGTACTTTGATACGACAAAAGACATTTGATGATGTTTTGAGCAAGTTTATTGTCGCACTTGTTAGTACTTTGATATGACAAATGACATTTTTAATCTTCTGAGCAAGTTTATAGTCGTACTTGTTAGTATTTTGATACGACAAATGACATTTGATGATGTTTTGAGCAAGTTTATTGTCGCACTTGTTAGTACTTTGATATGACAAATGACATTTTTAATCTTCTGAGCAAGTTTATAGTCGTACTTGTTAGTACTTTGATATGACAAATGACATTTTATTATGTTCTGAGCAAGTTTATTGTCGTACTTTGATACGACAAATGACATTTTGTGATCTTTTCAGCAGATTTATTGTCGTACTTGTTAGTACTTTGATATGACAATTGACATTTTTAATCTTCTAAGCAAGTTTATTGTCGTACTTGTTAGTACTTTGATATGACAAATGACATTTTATGATGTTCTGAGCAAGTTTATTGTCCCACTTGGTAGTACTTTGATATGACAAATGACATTTTATGATCTTTTGAGCAAGTTTATTTTCGTACTTGTTAGTACTTTGATATGACAAATGACATTTTATGATGTTCTGAGCAAGTTTATTGTCATACTTGGTAGTACTTTGATATGACAATCGACATTTTATGATGTTCTGAGCAAGTTTATTGTCCCACTTGGTAGTACTTTGATATGACAAATGACATTTTATGATCTTTTGAACAAGTTTATTTTCGTACTTGTTAGTACTTTGATATGACAAATGACATTTTATGATGTTCTGAGCAAGTTTATTGTCGTACTTGTCAGTACTTTGATATGACAAACGACATTTTATGATGTTCTGAGCAAGTTTATTGTCCCACTTGGTAGTACTTTGATATGACAATTGACATTTTATGATGTTCTGAGCAAGTTTATTGTCGTACTTGTTAGTTCTTCGATATGACAAATGACATTTTATGATCTTTTGAGCAAGTTTATTTTCGTACTTGTCAGTACTTTGATATGACAAACGACATTTTATGATGTTCTGAGCAAGTTTATTTTCGTACTTGTCAGTACTTTGATATGACAAACGACATTTTATGATGTTCTGAGCAAGTTTATTGTCGTACTTGTCAGTACTTTGATATGACAAATGACATTTTATGATCTTTTGAGCAAGTTTATTTTCGTACTTGTCAGTACTTTGATATGACAAACGACATTTTATGATGTTCTGAGCAAGTTTATTGTCGCACTTGGTAGTACTTTGATATGACAAACGACATTTTATGATGTTCTGAGCAAGTTTATTGTCCCACTTGGTAGTACTTTGATATGACAAATGACATTTTATGATCTTTTGAGCAAGTTTATTTTCGTACTTGTCAGTACTTTGATATGACAAACGACATTTTATGATGTTCTGAGCAAGTTTATTGTCGTACTTGTTAGTACTTTGATATGACAAACGACATTTTATGATGTTCTGAGCAAGTTTATTGTCGCACTTGTTAGTAATTTGATATGACAATTGACATTTTATGATGTTCTGAGCAAGTTTATTGTCCTACTTGTTAGTACTTTGATATGACAAACGACATTTTATGATGTTCTGAGCAAGTTTATTGTCCCACTTGGTAGTACTTTGATATGACAAACGACATTTTATGATCTTTTGAGCAAGTTTATTGTCCTACTTGTTAGTAATTTGATATGACAAACGACATTTTATGATGTTCTGAGCAAGTTTATTGTCCCACTTGGTAGTACTTTGATATGACAAATGACATTTTATGATCTTTTGAGCAAGTTTATTGTCCTACTTGTTAGTAATTTGATATGACAAACGACATTTTATGATGTTATGAGCAAGTTTATTGTCGCACTTGGTAGTACTTTGATATGACAAACGACATTTTATGATGTTCTGAGCAAGTTTATTGTCCCACTTGGTAGTACTTTGATATGACAAATGACATTTTATGATCTTTTGAGCAAGTTTATTGTCCTACTTGTTAGTAATTTGATATGACAAACGACATTTTATGATGTTCTGAGCAAGTTTATTGTCGCGCTTGGTAGTACTTTGATATGACAAACGACATTTTATGATGTTCTGAGCAAGTTTATTGTCGCACTTGGTAGTACTTTGATATGACAAATGACATTTTATGATCTTTTGAGCAAGTTTATTTTCGTACTTGTCAGTACTTTGATATGACAATCGACATTTTATGATGTTCTGAGCAAGTTTATTGTCGCACTTGGTAGTACTTTGATATGACAAACGACATTTTATGATGTTCTGAGCAAGTTTATTGTCGCACTTGTCAGTACTTTGATATGACAATCGACATTTTATGATGTTCTGAGCAAGTTTATTGTCCCACTTGTCAGTACTTTGATATGACAAACGACATTTTATGATGTTCTGAGCAAGTTTATTGTCCCACTTGTCAGTACTTTGATATGACAAACGACATTTTGAATCTTCTGAGCAAGTTTATAGTCGTACTTGTCAGTACTTTGATATGACAAACGACATTTTTATGATGTTATGAGCAAGTTTATTGTCGTACTTGTTAGTACTTTGATATGACAAACGACATTTTTATGATGTTCTGAGCAAGTTTATTGTCCTACTTGTTAGTAATTTGATATGACAATTGACATTTTTAATCTTCTGTGCAAGTTTATTGTCGTACTTGTTAGAACTTTGATATGACAAATGACATTTTATGATGTTCTGAGCAAGTTTAATGTCGAACTTTGATACGACAAATGACATTTTATGATCTTTTCAGCAGATTTATTGTCGTTCTTGTTAGTACTTTGATATGACAAATGACATTTTATGATGTTCTGAGCAAGTTTATTGTCGTACTTGTTAGAACTTTGATATGACAAATGACATTTTATGATATTCTGAGCAAGTTTAATGTCGAACTTTGATACGACAAATGACATTTTATGATCTTTTCAGCAGATTTATTGTCGTACTTGTTAGTACTTTGATATGACAAACGACATTTTTATGATGTTCTGAGCAAGTTTATTGTCCTACTTGTTAGTAATTTGATATAACAATTGACATTTTTAATCTTCTGTGCAAGTTTATTGTCGTACTTGTTAGAACTTTGATATGACAAATGACATTTTATGATGTTCTGAGCAAGTTTAATGTCGAACTTTGATACAACAAATGACATTTTATGATCTTTTCAGCAGATGTATTGTCGTACTTGTTAGTACTTTGATATGACAATTGACATTTTGAATCTTCTGAGCAAGTTTATTGTCGTACTTGTTAGTACTTTGATATGACAAATGACATTTTATTATGTTCTGAGCAAGTTTATTGTCGCACTTTTTGGTACTTTGATATGACCCATGACATGTTATGATCCTCTGAGAGCAAGTGTATTGTCTCACGTGTTAGTACTTTGATATGACCCATGACATTTTATGATCTTCAAAGCAAGTTAATTGTCTCACTTGTTAGTACTTTAGATTTAATATGTCAAATGACATTTTATGATCTTTTGAGCAAGTTTATTTTCGTACTTGTTAGTACTTTGATATGACAAATGACATTTTATGATGTTCTGAGCAAGTTTATTGTCGCACTTGTCAGAACTTTGATATGACAAATGACATTTTATGATGTTCTGAGCAAGTTTATTGTCGCACTTGTCAGTACTTTGATATGACAAACGACATTTTATGATGTTCTGAGCAAGTTTATTGTCGCACTTGGTAGTACTTTGATATGACAAACGACATTTTATGATGTTCTGAGCAAGTTTATTGTCCCACTTGGTAGTACTTTGATATGACAAACGACATTTTATGATGTTCTGAGCAAGTTTATTGTCGTACTTGGTAGTAATTTGATATGACAAACGACATTTTATGATGTTCTGAGCAAGTTTTTTGTCGCACTTGTTGGTACTTTGATATGACCCATGACATGTTATGATCCTCTGAGAACAAGTGTATTGTCTCACGTTTTAGTACTTTGATATGAGCCATGACATTTTATGATCTTCAAATCAAGTTAATTGTCTCACTTGTTAGTACTTTAGATTTAATATGTCAAATGACATTTTATGTTCTTATTAAGCTTATTGTCTCACTTGTTAGTGATTTGATACGACAAATGACACGTTATGAATTTCCGAGCAAATATATTGCCGCACTCGCTAGTACTTCGATATGACCCATGACATGTTATGATCTTCTGAGCAAGTTTATTGTCTCACTTGCTAGTACTTTGATATGACAAATTACATTTTATGATGTTCTGAGCAAGAGTATTGCCGCACTTGGTAGTACTTTGATATGACAAATGACATTTTATGATCTTCTGAGCAAGTACATTTTAGTACTTGTTAGTACTTTGATATTTACGAAGATTAACCACAGTTCTTGCATTCTCATCCTAAAGAGAATGATTATAAATCGTGTTGATATCCTTGGAGCCAGGCTATCTTTTAATCCATTCCTTCATGAATATTCATGCTTAGCTCCACCCACTAAGAATACTTATATTAAAAAAGATACACGTTTGTAAATCGAGTAAAGAAATTACCTGTCAGGTCCACTAGAATAGAATCCAATCTAATCAAATACAAGCAAACAGAGTAGACCCTGATCAGGCAGCTCTTACAAGAGCTGCCTGATCTGGGTCTGCTCTGTTTGCAAAAGTGTTAAAATGCACATCTATGAAGTAAAGGGTTAACCTGGATCGGTCCTTTGTGAACCCATTTGTTACATGTAATTGAATTAGGCAACATCAATATCATTGAAAGCAAAGCGTCGTCATCATAATTCATTTAATTTAAAGAGGACTTGTGACCTTTGAAAACTCACCAGGGTATCGTGCTGTATTGAATCGCACCATGAAGTGTGTCAGAGCACGCCTCGTTTGCTGTTCGTACTAAGACCACGGCATTCGAAAACGTTAATACTATCGACGAACGAAGTAAAAAATCGTTTTTTCGAGTTTTCGATTGCCATTTGTCGCAATTTACCTGAATGGCGACAAATGGCAATCTTCGTCGATTGTTAAGAGCGTTTTCGATTGCAGCCTACCCGGTGTGGAAACGATTATTCGAAATATGTTGAGCTAGTTCCTTGATTTTACGTTCAGTCATTGGTTTCTAATACAGATCTTTGTGTCCGCTCTAGTTTGACACTCTGGTACTTCTTCCTCGGCCCGCCATGGTATGTTCTGTGTTTCATGCTTTTGGCAATCCTAGTTGGCGCCGTAAAAACGGGTTTAAGCCCTCCAGTAAAATATTTTTTTACTGACCTTTCCAAGGCGGTACTTCTTTTGTCGATCATTTGTGTTATTTGTGTCTTGTGTTTGCCATGCTTTCGCATTTGTTCATTGCTGCCTTGTGGTCGTCTGTGGTATTTGATTGTATCGATTTCTGATCTTTGTCGTCTTTCTTACTTTGAGTACAGTCTGTAACTCGAAATAAAGCACAATGAATGGCTGCTTGCGGACACGTGTCCGCAAGCAGCCAATCGTTGTGCTTTATTTTGAGTTTGAGAATAAACTCAAGTTTATAACCTCGGGGTCTGGTCATATTCACTCATATTTGTAAGATCTGATACGCAATTTTTATTAACTCACGTTTGCATACGATTTGCCCATCGTCAGAAAAACAAGTAAGTTTAACAAAGAAATACAGCGATCACAAACCAGATCATGGTATAACGAGGAGGAGAACACAGAACACAGCCAGTTACACAATAAATAGAACAGGTCCCGAGGTTATAAAACTTTTTTCATGCTCAACTCAACCGAGCACGAAATTTCAACTGCTCATAAAAACTAAAATACCGACAAACGAGGAAGTTTCTTGCTGTAAGTCTCTTAGATGTTGTATTTATCATGCTTATAAATGTTAAAATGCCAACAATTGTTGGCATTTTAACATTTATGAGCAGGATAAAGTTTGTGCTTAGCTGAGTTGATAACCTCGGGGCCATAATTAGTTTAGAGGAACCCTCTGGATCTTCCTCAGCAAGACGATTGCAAAATTAGAAAGGATACTTATAGAGCTATACAACTAAGCAAGGATTAAACCACAAATCTCTACACCTAATGGGGGCAGCTAAAACAATGAATAAACAACAACAGAATCACTGCTTGAGCACGGATAGCGGCCGAGGCATAGGCGGCTCCAGAGGGAGGCGGCAGGAGGTCCGGACCCCCCTGAAAAATCATAAAAGTATAGGGTTTCGTGGCAATACTGGTCCGGATCTCCTGAAAAATCACGAGGCTACCAAGCCAGCATTCAATGTTGGACCATCATCGGCACGCCAGCGAAACGCCGATGTGGGTCTTCTTATGCTGGTATTTGGATTGGATATCCCCTCTGACAAAACTTTTTGGATCCGCGCATACGAGGCTACCCGATGCTTACATGTATTTTAATGTTTTGATGTTATTAAAATACAAAAACAATTTGCTCACATGAAAACTTGCCTGTCTGAGTAACACCCAATCATAGGTACTAAGCTACAGAGACTAGCCACAAGCTAGGAAACTAAGGTGCCACGAATTACAAATGTATGTTATTATACCTGCAGGAAAACGATTAGCAAAGGTGCCCAACATGAAAACCGGTATGAGGTCGTACATGGTGGCCAAAGAGTATAATACGGAGTTGGTTCTGTGTGTTTGTTTGATTTTATTCTTTACGTCCCATCAACACTCTTTCAGTTAAACAGGGACGGGTCTTCCTGGGTTGAACCAGTACTAAGCTAGGATAAATGTGTCTTGCTCAAAGACCACAACGCAGTGACGCCGGTTAGGCTCGAACAGTGACTCTCCCACTGAACCACTGCGCTCCCACGGAGTTGGTTGCTTATTGGATTGATGCCCACGTATGTTTCTTCCCTACGTTTGTTCTATTCTTGTTTGTCTTTTTCGTTGGTTTGCGTGATCTTTAATGACAATTGGGACATTGACTGGTCATTCTCAAATAAAGACAATAATCGGGGAACTCGTGTCAATATAATTGAGCCACGACATGGGATTTCCAACAATGTGGTATGTGCGACCATCAAAGGCTCAGACGCGCAGTCTGATCACAGCTTTTGCTAGTCACTTGGACATTCTATGACCTTTAAGCTACTGACCAAACAATATTTCGAGTTTCTAAGCTTTAACGGAAGCTCCACAGGGTCGTCTGAGTCTACTCTTGTCAAAATGCCACATTGTTGGAAATCACGTGTCGCGGCACAATTATCTTATGATTTCTTATACCATAAAAACAAAGAATGTAACGGAGAAGTCATCTTTTCAGAAATAAAAACCAACAAACTTATTTAACCCATTTATGACGAATGTATTTTTCCACCCTTATCAATTGGACGAGTCAATTTACAATTTAAGGGTTGTTGGGTGGTATTTTTCCTTTTTATTCAAATTTTAAAAGACACTTCTGTTTGTAAACAGTGGAGAACCTGATCAGATAAGTGAAAAAGATAACCCATCTTGAGTTTAATTGCATCTAATTTATTCAAATGTTGATATTCTTATACATCCAGTTTATGCGTTAAAATGAAACTTTTTAAACGATATTTTGATGTTCTCAGGTGTTACATACGTTACTTTATTAACACTGCTCCCTAAAATCATAATATTGAATGTTGTTGTTTGCTTTCATTGTTTCCCCTTCATTGCTTTTTTATCAGTTTGATTTCATAATATACATAAAGCGGTTTCAAATATATCCAGTTTGCGCATTCTATCTGCATTAGCTTGTCAGCAACAGCTCTTTAAATGCATATGCCCCAGTTTACACAGGACAACTTAAAAAATTCGCATTCATCTATATCACAAACGTAAAGATACACATACTTGTATGATTTCAGTCAGTTTGTTAAACATTTTACCGATAAATAATATACGCTTATGATTATAATGATAACTTAATATATATGTTACTTACTTTAATATATATTTCTATTGTTTACTTGACCACATGCTACCTAAAGAAATGTGGAGAGTGTGTTTTGTGCATTAAATTATTGTCAACCGCATTATATATGACAAATCTAATGCATAGTAGATGCATTACCATGCAACTGTCAAGTCAAATTCGTTACTATTAAATAATAGCGGAACTTCTATTATAGTGTTATTATTATTCGTTTCGTTTTTAATATATAACCGTGATCTTTGAATTAAATACAGCTTACTATTAGATTGCTAATTATTAGCGTAGGTACTTAGTATTTCTGTTATATACAATACTTGTTTTAATATTACTATTGTACATCGATATGACTATATCAGCTCAAACAGATACTGGGTGAAAATGAAATTGAATATCATCTAAGTGTTCAAAAATACATATATTGTGAGTATCGTCTTTTTAAAATACCATATGAATAAGACTCAACTTCATAGTTGCTTTAATGGGGAATACTTACTTTTAAATGACATAAAATGCTATTTTTTTCAGAGTCGTTTTAATTGCATTTTAATACCTATTTTGTTTTCATAATCAAATTATGTTTCCGAAAAAGGAAAAAATGATTCTATTATCTCTGTCACTACCTTGTATTTGGTTCTTTCTTTATGCATTGAATGACAGCTACAAGACATTTCCAGTCACTTTCAGCAGCTCAATTCCAATAAACAAGAAGAAATATAGTAATAGGATCCATAGACAATTTTATAAGCCTTCATTTTTGTGTGCATTGATAATCATCTGTTGACTACAACAGCTATGTTCATAACAACAAGTCACAAAAGCTAACTTACACCTCTAAGAACTGTAAGTCATTCCAAGTATACGTCCAAATCAAGACGTGATATATTTAATAATGAATTCCTCCATGTAATATAAAAAACTGAAGCTTTTGCAAATCGTACTAGTTCTGTCTCGCAATTAGCACCCGCCATTATTCTTGTGGTCATAGAATTTTAGTATCTACAGAGAAATCAGTTTGGTAATAACGAAAGTAATTTATGTTGATAATATATATAACACAACAAAAAAGGGAATGCTATTTTATCATTGTTTTGCCTGGCTCTACAATTTAGCAAAGCAATGAAACAAAACCGCAACTCCTCGATCTTGAGACAAGCATACTACCACTAAACCATTGCACTCCCTACTTTTAGATAGCATATTCAACGAATGATATGCTATTCAACAAATGATGTGCTATTTTATACTTATGTATAGCACAATTGAAAATAAAGAAAGTTATATCACTTTCTGAGATGTATCGTGATTTTATTCAAAGCAGAAGAAATATAATATTGTATGGGGACTATGGATATAAAGAGAATGACAGATACATTAAACATGCATAAATTCTCTTTGTTAAGTTTATGCATACTTCATTGGCATATTATGTAAGCCTATTGTTGGCGATGGTTATGATACTAAATAGAATGCCTCTTTTACTGTGCTTCCATATAATTATTAAGTTTTGCTTAAATAGTTGATATGCCTTTGTCTCTCTATCCTGTTAATTTACATCCATCTATTATTTAATGTACATGAAACGCTCCTATGCAAAAGAATCAATTTACAGAACTTGAGCAATAATTTGTTACAAATTAGACTCACCTACTGCAATGGTAGAAATCAACATTGGCTATTTAAGCACTATTTGCTTAGACTTAGTGTGATATTATGACTGCATTTTTACTCTAACATCACCACACTATAAAAATACTTGCAAAATCTATTTAACAGTAGCTTGAATGTCACCAGGTCAAATATGGCCTAAACTTATTTTGTCTGTTGAAGTTTTATAAATTGAACTATTTAATTCAAACAACAAAAAGTTATTAACGAATGTAGGTATTTATATTTATAAAGCATTTAAATTCAGAAGTGAACAGGTAATCTCAAATTAAGTAATACTAATTGGTAACAAGCAAAGTTAGGATTGGTTTATTTAGCAGTAGCTTAAGAAGATACACACATGTGGACACACACAGGGCCAAGACAGGATGCGCATGCTTGCAGCCAGCAGGGATAAGATACCTGCAGACTGCATGCATACATGCACACAGGCATGAATGTGTGTGTATACCTGCGTGTATGTATGTTGCATATTTCTCAACATTTTATTATCTTCTCATGAATACAGCTTATTGAGCGCATGGTAGAGATATATTCACAGTTGTACATCCATTTGTGTAAGCATAAAATACCACATTTATTTGATCATTGTGATTGTATTGTATTTAGATTGTATGTTAAGTTATTAAGTACTCATGGGCCAAAATTGGCTTATTGTGCTATATTTCTGAATATAAATTGAAAATGGTATCGTAAATAATAATTGAACAAATTCCTTGGATATGATCGCATCATTTGTGATCACTGTTTTGCCATGTAAAAACCACCCCTTATGAATGATTTCCACCGCGCATTAGTTTATCAAAAATGTTTCATTATACATAACACATATTCAATATTAAGGTTACATTGATTAAGCAAAAGCCACTCTTTTTAAAGTATGAATAATTACAGACATATATATTGCCAGATATTTATTGTAACATATACACCATTTTACTTCAAATATTAAAGTTAGTAAGGGTGCAAAGATCAGGAATCGATAAAATCAAGTACCACACCTGACCCAGGATACCAATGGGAAAGTGACATACTCACAGTTGTACACCAAAAACGAGAGCCAAGAGGTCGTCCCTTTCCCAACAGGTGACCACAAGGTTCATATAAACAGACGCGCACAAAGGCATAACAAACACAAGACAGAAAAAAAAGATCCACAAAAGAAGTATTGTCTTGGAACGGTCAGTAAAATATTTTACTGAAGGGTTTAAATCCGTTTAACGGCGCCAACCTCAGCCTTAATTCAGATGTGGATCAAGACACATTTTTTTTTGGTTTGCAGAAAAGACCCCTAACTTATCAATGCAACATCTCCAAGAACATATAAATCAAGAGATTTCAAGGAGATAAAGCAAATATAAGGACTCAACAGTAAATACAACAAAAGAAATCCAACAGGTAAACCCCTGTGGGCCTGACAAGCAGCCAAAGCATCAGACCCCTACCATCTCATCAAAAGACAAGTTTTAAGTTGGAGCCGCCATAGAATCTGAAGTCCAACCCACCGGCATGTAATTAAAGAGGAAAGCAAAATGTCAACCGTTATTAGGCTGACCACCATGCATGCTGTCTGTTGCAATACATTAATGTTATAGCCAATATTTTTATAATGGCCAATTATTTTAATGAGCTGCGCTGAAAAACCAACAATCCTTCTCAATCTACACACCAAGCCGTCATAGAACCAAGGCTCCAAAACTTTCTGGGGCAAGAGAGACTTAAGTCCAATTTGCAATTTAGATATCAAATCATAGTATCGTCCATAAAATTTAGAAAAGGTTTTGCAAAGTTTATGATACCGATAGCCTTGTTTAAGAAGTTTCTGAGTTAATAATTTATGTTGAAATCAGTAACAAAGCTAGATGCTCTAGCAAAACGAATGAGTTGAGAGATATGTATAGACGTCATAGGATGTAGAGCCAGGAACATCACCATCCAAAAATGGGAAATTGACAATTTCAAAAATCAAAAGCTTGATGCTATCTAGATTGCCAGCAAACAGATGCTTTCTACAAGAGAATTTGACCAGGAGATGTCACAGTTACGGACTGCTGACCGACCCATGGCACCATGAGGAATTGACACAGATCGGCACAGCTTATTTAAAGTAAAGAAACTAGCCACCTTCTACAGCAAGATGATTGCTGAACGAGAAAGGGCATCAAGAATCAAATTAGAAAACAATGGCCCAAAGCAAAATTCCTATAAGCAATGGGAGCTACAACAAAGTTTCCACCATCCACACAGTATTTTAGTAATTCATAGATATTTTATAATAAATTAACCTGATTTGATAATGACAAACCTGTAATTTACTACTTACGAGGCTCGTAAGTGTGGATTGGTTTGACATAAAGCTTTTGTTGCTTTGAATAGCTGATTAGATTTCTTTTCAATTAAAAAAATGCAAACACCTAAATCTGTTCAGGTTTTTAGGCTCAGTTGTATACTGAAAACAGTTGAGACAAATATATAACCATGATATATATTTCTTTAGTTATACATGCTACTTTGACATATTTGACAGAACAAGGCAATGTATCCTAGCTGAGATGTTCTATCAAATGTATCGTTTTATTAGTTTATGAATTTTATAACAACAACTGAGAAAAAATTAGCAAAGAATGTGTGATTGTTTTGAAGCTAAGAAATATAAAAGTTCTTAAAAATATATATACACCCATATTCACATAGCCTCTAAATTAGAACTGATATATTTTATTTTGGAAAAAATGGTTATTTCATGTCTATCAAACACATTTTCCCTTCTTAATGAAATAAAACTACCCAGTGATGTAAAGTTTATTAAATTAAGCAGTATTTTTTCTTTAACTTTGTTATATACGTGACCTATTGAAAATTGAACAGAAAATGATATTTTACGCAAGTACTATTCTCAAATGTGCCAATATGTTCTTTCAACATGCTAGATAATACCTTTGTCAGACCAAAATAGTTAGAGTTCCAGCTGATTGCAGACCTCGAAGTTACGAAAACCTTTCATATGCAAGCGAGTTGAGCATGACATTAGGGGTGCACTTTGACAAGTGTAGACTCACACGAGCCTGTGCATGCTCCTTTTAAGCTTAGATATCCCAAATACTGTTCGGCCAGTAGTTTAACAGTCATATAATATTCAAGCGTTTGCAAAGGCTCTGATCAGACTGCGCGTATGCGAAGGCTGATCAGAGCCTTTGCTGGTCGCACAAACCACATTGTTGGAAATCTTATGTTGCAGCTCAATTTATGATCAGGACAAATAGCATTGTCTGCTGTTCTGGACAATAACAGTGACTCATTGCTTTTTGCATTTTAATATTTATTCAGAAATTTCATGCGCAAGCCAGCGACGCAGGATAAAGTTGCATTTCGTCGGATCGCGTGTTTCTCCAGAGTGCTGGTATCCTACAGCTGACTTCCGGTTGAGCGAAGGTTCGCATGATGAACCACGACGGTATCCTTTGTTGACACATCATTGTAAGTCATAGTTCCTTTGTTATGAAACTCTGGTGTTTCACTCTTCCAACATGTTAGCACTTCATAACACAGTTTTCTTATATTGGTATCCATGACGCCATAAACAACAGGATTACAACAGTTAGCAACAGCGAAAAACACTGTGATGGCAACATACAAATCGGCGTCTAGAACAAATTGAGTATCAACTGCTCGAACTATTCCATATGGTATATATCCGATCATAATTAATAAGAATACTACTCCAAACATTTTGGTAATTTTAATCTCCCTGTTGAGCCATTCCTTGTGTCTCTTAGCTCTTACTGTTTGTGAGGACTGGTGTACCTTAACGAAAATGAAGATATAACAAACAATGACTATAAGAGATGGAAACAACATCAGGAACACACCCACCAGAATGGTGAAAGGTCCGTAGTCCTTTTTCACAGCACACCGTAATAACTTTGGTTCGTATTCAGCCATGTGCCCTAAGGTGGGTTGGCATAAGAACAGGAGTGGTATAGCTCTACAGAATACCAACAGAAACACCGTGTAGCCTCTCTTTGAAAGCGTCTTGTAGAAGCTGTTGAACACTACCACGACAAGTCGATGTATAGCGATGAGCCCAGTGTGCCACAGCGATGATCCCATTAGAATAACGGTAAGCAAGGTCGATAACTCACACCATAACATTCCTGTTGGCCAAGTACGTACATAATATGAAATCAGAACTAATATGTTATTCATGCTTAGATTTAATAGGTCGTTTATACACAGACTTAGTATAAATATGTTCACTATGTTAGACACCTCCTTTTTTCGTATTATAGCCGTCATAACTAAAACATTTCCAAACAAGCCACCAACGAGCGCCAGCGTCATCACCGCTGACCCAGCATATATAGCGTATTGCGACGGTCCATGAATATCCCGTGTGGTATCGCTTGAATTACTGACTTCAACTGACACATTATACATTACACCCATCGTACTATCCTGTGGGTAGATAACCGAATTGGCCATATCCTTTACAAAGTTATTATCAAGCAAGAAACCAAATCACGTTTATATAGATACTTCCTCTTCTTGTATAAAAAGTATATTATTAAACTCTCACTGGTGCTACCAACGATACAAGTTGTGAAATGACACCGTCCTTATAAAATGACACTTATAGCATATAACTAGTAAATGTACAGTTTCTGGTAGAAAAATAAATATTTATAATAGTTGCTTATGAACTTTGCAAGGTCAAAATGAAAAATTGTAAAAAATAGCAGGAATACATAATATTTGGGTCATAATACTCCTGTATATTGTAGTCAGATTATTGTAGTTCATGTTAATGCAAATAGTTTTCTCTAAAATTTACCCAGCGTGTCACAATATTGCAAGCGATATTAAACCAGGAATAACTCTAAAAAGACTGGTAAGCATGCTGTTGATTGCTCAAAAGCTGTATGTTGGGACGTAAAGTGATCTATGTGTTATGTATAAATTGTTCATACAACAAAGGTATCTGTCTCCTTGATAAAACGCAATTTTTGTTTTTACAGGAAAATATTTATGCAAGTAAGAGCTTTTGAAAGATATATATTCTCTTAACCCTTTGTGTTTGGTTGGTTTTCCAATACAGTAAAATATGTTCTTAAAAGGGTATCCTTTGGAAGCAAAGAATTCACCAAAAACTGAAACTAGAATGTGCACATTTTCTGGGCCAGACTACCTAGTGTGGCCATTTAGGCCTCATCAGTGACCCTCAAAAAATTTTAAAAACCTGTCTTAAGTGGCCACTCAAAAATATACAAAACAAAGATCAGAATTATTATTGGTAGCTTAAAGAAGATCGAAAGTATTGCAGAATGCTTCCCTTGGGGCATTCTGCAATACTTTTGACCAGCATTAAGCGATACTTGGTATTGAAAATCACTTTTTGGTCTTTTTTAGAGTGGCCGTTATAGACATGTTGTACATATTGATACAATAAGCATGGGATTGCACATTTTGCACTTAAAGGGATCATAAATAGACCTTTCTAAATTTAATGCAGTTCTGTCCCTGAATGTTGTATTGATCTTAAATGCTGCATTAGGATACATTTCATCAGGATCTGTGCTGTTTATCAGAGTGCCTGGTTATGGGGTTTCCAGTATAGTTTAAGTGTACATGTATACCAATGAATTATTTCGTCTGGTTAAATATGGTTCATTCGTACATTAAAAATAGTCATAGGTAAGGATTTTCAAATTACATGATTCATGTACTTCAGTTCCGTTCCTTGTGTGTGTGTGTGTGTGTGCGTGCGTGCGTGCGTGCGTGTGTGCGAGAATTTCAGATATGCTTGCTCGGCAAGATATTAACTAGTTGTCTATGCGCTAAGTGTCATTTTGTGGACAGATGTAAACGCAGTACGCATTTGGTAAGCACATTTACCATCATCCAAAAATACTCAGTAGTCTCGTGTGATAAACAACAAATCGTTAATCCAGTACTTGTCTCCATAGATACAATGTCACAACAGTTCCATTTTATGTCCCGAGGGTTGATAATATAATGATCCAATTTGTTTTTTTATTTCAACTTAGATCAAATTTCCACAGCATACTTCAGCATATTTACCATAGTATTGTATATGCGACAGCTGTCAATGATATTCACCCATCAGTCACTTGTATCAATCACTTTAACCCTTTATATTCTGCTGTATATTCCCATACATATGAAAACAATAAGTACAGTGTAATTGTCCATTTTGTTTTTTAGGAGTCGCGGATAGACGTTTCTAATAATCATGATGAATTGTATATCTGTCCCTAAAGGTCATTTTAAATCTAGCAAACATTGTAGACCCAGATGAAATGCAGCATTATGCTATATTTCAATTGGGTCTTCACTGTTTGTCTAAATACCCGTTTAGGAGTTTCCAGTATACAAACGGCTACGGAGGCCATTTCATTTAGCTTAACTGCAAACTCAGATGTATGGGAATTTTACTTGACTTATTTCGATGCCTAATACACTGCAGTATATGCTTGAATTTATCAGTTTATAGCTATTTTATAAAGAATAGAATCAGTGTGATGAGCGCAGGTGCAATTATTAGAAATAACGTGCGCATACACGAATAGGCGCCTATACAAAACCTTAACCGCTTATCAGTATTTACAGTATTATCAGCGAGGGTACATGTAAAGATAAACCAAAAGCTTTGAAGCGTGACTCTATTTACAATATTGATATGTTGTTCTAGAAAAAAGGGTTTCAGGCGTTTATTTACATTCCTTATAAAAGTTTTGACATACACATATGTTCCAGTCGGACTGGCTCATTTTACGCATCTGCATCTATTGTTTGAAATAGAAAGACCCAAAGGTCATTGGTCAGAGGTCGTGGTACATCTGTACATACACTGAACCGAAGTTATAACCAAGTCAACATTCCAATAGCGGGCCGCAGGTGGCCTTCTTTTCTATTGATAGCGGCCCGCCATCATAATTCTTCGTCGGATGAGAAATGCGGCAACTTAGCGGCCCGCCAACAAAACAAATATGTTGGGCCGTCAGAGGGCCGATATCAAGTTTTTGGTTTCACTGTTAGCCAATTAGGTCATTTTCTTCTTTTTCTAAGTTCCTTTCAGTTCCATTTCCTGCGTGCCAAAATATGGCATGGAGCAGTAGCACACGTAAGTAATAGAGAATACTAGGTGAGTGTCTTTTGATATCAAGTTTACCAGGCAAGGCTTTGAGAACGCATGTTGACATCGCGAGGCTTGCCGAGCGATTCAACATGCGTTCTCAAAGCCGAGCCTGGTAATCTTGATATCAAAAGACGCGAACCTGGTATTATATTTATAAGTTTACCCATTGTTGAACACTCTTCAAACTAGCGATTATGACGTATTTTTTGATTTTTGTGTTGATTCAGCGTCATTAGCGACGTCATTCAAAAAGTGCAACGTCATCATGACCTGATAAAGGTAACATGCCGTGAGATAGGAAACGTTTATTAGGTTATGTTGAAACAATTCAGTTAATATTAGAGGTGACTGATAAAAAAAACTTTCTGTGGCTTTTCCATGGGTAGTAACCAGTACTGGGCCGGGAGGGTTTATGATTTGTGTGTTAATTATATGACAGGAAATCCCAAAGGCTCAACCGAAAGTGGTTTTATGGAGAAGCCGTGAATCGAACATGCGACCCCTGGTTTACAAGACATAGGTTTATCCCCTACACCTTTTTGTGGCTTTCCTGGGTATAAACAAGTTTCACCGGGTTGGTTTAAGATAGTATGTTGGTTTTATGTCGGGAACACCCAAAGGCTCACCGAAAGTAGTTTTATAGAGAAGCCGGGAATCGAACATGCGACCCCTGGTTTACAAGGCATAGCACTTATCCCCTACACTTTTTTGTGGCTTTCCTGGGTATAAACCAGTTCCACCAGTTAGGTTTAAGATAGTGTGTTGGTTTTATGTCGGGAACACCCAAAGGCTCACCGAAAGTGGTTTTATGGAGAAGCCCGGAAGCGAACCTGCGACCCCTGGTTTACAAGGCATAGCACTTATCCCCTACAACTTTTTGTGGCTTTCCTGGGTATAAACCAGTTCCACCGGTTAGGTTTAAGATAGTGTGTTGGTTTTATGTCGGGAACACCCAAAGGCTCACTGAAAGTGGTTTTATGGAGAAGCCGGGAATTGAACCTGCGACCCCTGGTTTACAAGGCATAGGCCTCTATGGCAAACAGTGCGGACCCAGATCAGACTGCTCCTATGGGAGCAGTCTGTTCTAGGTCCACACTGTTTGCTTCTGTTCTTACTTCATCAATAATGCTAGGCAATTATTTGCAGCAGACGACTTCAGCAGACGACATTTTTGGAATCATTTTTTTCTTGGCGCTTTAAGGGACAGTCACTGTTTGGTTTTTTATATAAAGAATGTTTCATCTGCACATTGTTTAATAATAGTTTAATTTATACAGTTGCCTCCTTTATTTTAAATTTGGAGCTACTTTAAGTTAACGGGCCGCTGGAGGTCCGCTAACGGTCTCATGGAAACGAAAGTATAAAATGACAGCAATAAAACATATGAACAAATTTTTAGCAATCAAAGAACGAAATAGAAAGAAAATAATACTTATAATCACATTTTTTTAAAAATTTGATTGACAGTGGGCCAATGGTGGGCCACTAACGGTAAGTATTGCTGAAATGCTGCAAACGGGCCCATATAGCAATGCTGACTGGAAAGTGGCCACTTTTCGATTTTATTTTTTCTGACTAAGCGCTAATGATATTGAAATGAATTGTTGCCCACCTATGTGCATTCAGGTGGACTAAAGCTAAGCACTGCGTTGGAAGAGTTTCTATCACTTTACGATTTTTGGGTTAAAATATGCAAACTTTACTTTTTTAAGAAAAGAGGCGTTTTGATTGCAGTTTTAAGGAATAGAATTACAAACCCATCTAGCCGACTTGAAAAAAACACACCACATACTTGAGTTCTTGCTTATGACAGATTTTTATGATGTATTAAAAAAAGTTCATTTTCCAAATTTTCCGATATTTTCGAAAATCATCATTTGCACATAATAAAATCATTGTATTTGTTTTAATTCATATGAAAATGTTTGACCAGACACATTACAGCTTGATCAGCCCATTTTCTAACGATATGTTTTTTTTTTTCAAAACTGGCATCCACTACAAGTTTTGACGTGGAACTTTTAAAGTCATTTAAATGGCATATGCATTTTATTTTTAATTTTCAAATAAAACAGTGACGCCTATTCATTATTTATAATCTCTGAAAATTCCAATGTGGTGCCGCAGATAATAAAACATACAGAGCAATGCAAAGGTTGTATCCAATTTGCATGGTTAAAGCTAAAGCTGATGATAGTTGCAGTCTTCATATTAATGTAGAAGAGAGATGAAGATTCCAATTGTCACAAAACTTTGGTTTCTTTTTCATATTATACCACAGCTGCAAACTAATTAAAATATAAATGGATTACATACCTGAGGTCTATTTATATCACACTAAAAAGTGTGACTTTATTAAAAGAGGGTACCTTTACACAGACATCGTCTGTGCAAGATCTACCAGTCCTTTTTAAATGACATAATTTGCGGTCTCGACAAAGACTTGGAATTTTTATATATATCATCAAAAGTTTGTAAGAGCGATTTTTACTTTGTGAACAGGCGCAAAAATGTAAGGTGGCCACTTATAACTTCGGTTCAGTGTATATACCCCACTTCAACAGACTAATGAATCTATTCCAAGCAGCCCTACGGAACAGGTATTATTGCTTTTACATGTAAACTGTTTCTACAATTGATCACTCTTGTATTAATTGAGCCAGTGCATGAGATTTCCAACAATGTGGTATGTGCGACCAGCAAAGGCTCAGACCAGCCTGCGCATACGCGCAGTCTGATCAGAGCCTTTGCAAGTCGCTCGAGTATTCTATGAGTGTTAAGCTACCGACTGAACATCATTCGGAGTTTCTAAGCTTAAAAGGAGGCTGCACAGGCTCATCTGAGCCTACATTTGTCAAAATGCCACATTGTTGGAAATCACGTGTCGCGGCTCAATATTCTTTAATTATACTTATAACATGGTGTCACGTCTGTGAGTGATATAACGCCATGATTTTAAACCGATAATGGTTTACATATTAATGAGCCGCGGCATGAGATTTCCAACAATTTGACATTTTGACAAGTTTAGACTCGGACCAGCCTCTGCAGCCTCCTTTAGAGCTTAGAAACTCCAACTGATGTTCAGTCAGTAGCTGAACAATCATAGAATACTCAAGCGACTTGCAACGGCTCTGATCAGACTGCGCGTATGCGCAGGCTGGTCTGAGACGTTGCTGGTTGCACATACCACATTGTTGGAAATCTCATGCACTGGCTCATATTTAGTAACACATCTATTAACGCTATGGTAAAAACGTCACAGGCACACTTTGAATCGAACTATAGTTCCTAATATAGTAACTATAGTTTGATTCGAACATCGATAGTCGCTACTACGAGACCTGTTTCATGTTTATTTGAACAATTTGAATTTCACTTTTTGCGGTTGCATATAAATAAAACAATCACATTTTGCTTTTACATGCATAACAGACATGTCTTTGATATTGCCAAGTAAACAAAATGACAATTTAAAGCATAGCCATAACAGGGCGGCCCTTAATACATCCCCACCCCCTTTTACTGATTTTAAGAGGTAAAACGGGTGTATCTTTTAAGAAAATATGTATTTAAGTGTGATATTTTTTTTAAGTTTAGAGGAACACTCAGTCTATTTTTTTAAATGAGAAACAGCCTATCTGTGCCTGTTTTTTGGTTTGAAACTGGGCTTAATAAGTTCTTTCATACAAGTGCCCAAATGGGTATCTCATGTATAAAATGTGTCTTGGAAGAATTTTGAAAAACAAATTCTCAAAACTCACAACCGACTTAATTTTTTAGATATCTTAAGTATCTATCGCCGATAAAACTGATCACCAAATATTGCAAATGAGTATTTTGCATACAATTAAGTGTTGCTATGGAAACTGTAAACCCTAAAATTTGATGTTCAAGTCGCTTCCAAAAAGTAAATATCCAACTACAATGCTTTATTTTCTTACAGAACACACTTTTATTATTTATGAACAATACATAAAAGGTTCCAAGCGAAAATCTTCGATTCTCTTAGAGAAATTGTTCGAGAAAGATTTAGTACATTTCGTTTCAGACAGCATTTTTAAACGCTTAAAATTTGACTTCTCATCTTCAGAGACTGTTTCAAACCAGAAAATAAAAATTAGGAAATGTTTTTTGATGACTGCGTATTTCTGGAGATCAGACTAATCCATGGAAATCAATGATTACCGGCAAATGAATGAATAACGGCATTTTCAAATTTGTTCAAATAAACATGAAACACCTCTTGTATTGTTCTACTAGAGATCAACGGTGGGTCAGATCAACGTTACTCAAGAAGATAGTCTGGCTCCCTCATCTAGCCCTATCTAACAAGATGGGTTCAAGAGTCAGGAGCCTCAAAATTATTTGTTTTAAAAGTGAATCACTCGCTGTGCACTATTTGCGGTCCTACTTATTCGTAAATGTTAATTAGAGTTGGCTGTGCAGTATATGATCATCATTTTGTCTTCAATGAAGAATTGAATGAGCTCTCATTAAGATTCTCAATTTCTCTAAAAATTGATTGCACAAAATAGTGAAGAAGAAGAAAAACTTTACCAGAATTCAAACTTTTTGTATTTTATGTTTTGTATTTAATGGATAATTTATCATTATGTTTCATTATCCATTGACAAACTGATTCTTATGATGTCCCTGACCATTGGCGTAGCTCCCATTACGCACGTGTGTATACTGCAGTATACGCAGTATACACACGTGCGTAATAAAGATAGTAACACTCAAGGGAGCTCACCTAATGTGGTAAAAGTGATTTCCCATACCTTATGGAACTCCTCTTAAAGGAAAGAATTCCCCTCTTCTGTGAGCAAATTCTTTCCTTTAAGAGCAGTTCCCATTTAGAAAAGGGACGTAATTGTAGAGAATAATTGCTTGATACAGTAGTCCCCCCTTGATGAGTGTAACCTTTTCAGCGTTCTGGCTACGTCATTGCTGACCATTCAACATACATAGTAAATGTACCAAGCTAGTAGAATAGGTTTCTTGTTTAAAATACATCCAGACACATAAATATGAAATGGCTTCTATCTAGAAAAAACATCATGCTAATATCCCGAGGGTAAACGATACCAATATTCATTATTTTATACACTTATCTATAATATATAAAATCACGACCTTCTCTCGGGCTGTTCAAACAGCATAGACTGCCAATGATATTGCTTACTTACGAATTTCCCAGTGGATTAACGCGGAACAATTGCTACTGAACAGTGTAAGTGACACTCGTAGAAGCACAAATTGATGGCTATATAAAGTAGCGATTAGAACCGAAGAAGTAGAATTTCACATCACGACTTCTCATTATTGTTCGTTTCTAAACGCTTTCCAAGGATAAACATGACTCCGATACCGAAATGATATTCAGGTTTCTCGTCAGTAAATAGTTTCAACTGCGCACAATCAAAAAGGAAACCTATGCAAATGTGCACATGTTTCATATTCCATACATTTTCTGTGTATGTAGCAGCAAATTACACTCATTTTGAGACGTTTAGTGTTTAAACATGTACATGTAGTATTCTCATTCTTGAAAGCATTTGTAAACAGCATCTGGTTTTCCACTGACCTTTGGTATGGATATACTGAGGACATATCAATATTAAAGGAAACCAAATTATCCAAGTAGAAAGAAGCATGACTTCAGTGGCGTAAAGAACGTTTATACACAACATCTGGTCTATGCATCACAAACATTGATATATACACGCTCAATTCGGGGCATGCTGGCGATTATGGCATGTACGAGTTTTATCTCCCTTCGTATTCGTCATGCCCGGTCAAGCTGTTGCAAATTATTTCAACGCTGCGGCCCATTACTCATCTGGCGACCTGTGTCACCCCAAATTGGTCAATTGGCTACATGTCAAGAGATTCGGCTGGCTACAACAGTACTCTTACACCTTGCCGGCACAGAAAGTGGGTTGCAATAATCAAGCAGCACGTAAAATAATGGGGGCGAACTTTACATGATCTAAGGCGGATATCAATGGAATCAAATGGCAGTAATATTCACGGCCCACGTTGAATGTTTGCTAATTAAAAGGTACGTGTAACCCTAGGTATTTAAAGGTTATGTGCTTGAAAACAACGTTTAGGTAGCTAAACTGAGTGTTTTAACATATCTATCAAGGCGGACGGATAGCCATTCTGAAATGGGTTCTGTACGAAACATTGGTATGGACCACCCCTCTCCCCCTGTAGAATATGATGACTAAAGCAAACAAAAATCTAAACTTTTTAACCCCTCTCCCTTGACAAGACTTTCTGGATCGCGCCTGTCACCACTGTAACTAATCATTGAGACATATAAAACAAACTGTTACATATTTCATTAAGTTCTATATAGTATACTAACGTGAAAATTAATATCCCGCGAGCGACCATTTACTTTTACTTTGGAAAAGCACATTTAAAGCATATAGATTATCGAAGTGGACAGTATTTTAATCAACTAACAGTAATATGCACGACCCGTATTGAACGTATGCTAATTAGTATCTGGTGGCAGGGGGAAATATATTGAACCAAGTAATTGGCAGAATGATTATGTTATAGCTCGCTTAAGATCTTATGGCTATATTAACATTTGCCTGTTTGCAATCATTGAAATCAAAACATTTGGGTTGCATATTCAGAAGTCAGGAGTAGTTTTGAGAATTATTGGTGTCGGCATGGATAGCTCAGTAGGTAGAGTCGCCACCAGCAGAAAATCCATTATTTTTCCATTATGGGCATGTTCGAATTCCAACACTTTATTTTCTTATCGCTTTTTATTGTATAATATTTTCATATGCATATTCTAATCGTGTTTGGACAGCAGTTTTAGCATTTATACAAAGTGTCCCTTAAATGGGATATTAGCACACACGAAAACGGTTTGCTATCATTAAAGCGAAATTCAGCAATCGAGCCGAGGGTCAATACAGCAGACCAAGCATTTGTAACTGGGTTAAACGAACTTAAATACTGTCATTTTGTTTAATTGACTTTTTAGTATATATTATGTTCACATGCATATATACTGAAACAATAAAGGTATGTCCGCTTGACGTTTATGTCTGCCAGTTCTTAATGTGTGAACGCATTTCATTCAATTTTTTTGCATCACAATTTGATATCATTTAGAAACGTTATGCACCTAAACGAAGTTCATTTGATAACCAGTAGAGCCGCTGACAACTCAGAGAACACGAGTACCCTTAAAATCAAAAGTCACAACATCAATAGCTTGTGTGTCCATCATAATTCCGAATAGTTCAAGCACATTAAAACATCACTGAGCAAACTCTCTAGTAAGATGTTATGCATGTTAGCTCTATGCATTGCTTTTACGACCACATCCATTAATCTGTAACATACTCTGACGTCACAAACGTCGGCCAAGAGCGTGGGTGAAGACACTCAGAAAATTCATTTTTGGTCCAGCATTTTGATATTCAACAAAGTCAGTCAAATTTGAATTTCTTTTTCGTCATCACAAGCATTTTAACATTGATTAAGACTTATCAGCATTAAAACAATCGATACTGGAAATTCACGTGCGTTTTTTCAGTAATGGGTGGGGTATACAACACAGATTTAGTGAACATGTGATGACCGATATCAGCCATGCTTTTTATTTTTATCTTTGTGTAATCTTTGTCTTACACAAGTACAATAAATTAAAGCAAAAACGGTGTCAAAATAATGTTAATTTAAGGAGAATCGGAAGTTCTTAAATTGTTATTTGTTTAATGCAAAGGGAAGTAGTTTCAGTTAACTTCGTAAATTAACGATTTTGAATTGCAATGCCGCTCGTTTAATAAGCACATTTGGAATTTTTAAATGTTTTTTTTTTCATCGTTGGACGTTCGTGGTTGCCATTTAACGTAAAATGTGTCACGTTTTGATGATCAACATGCTGTTGATAGTGGAATGAGCTGTTTTCACTAAAGGTCCAACAACTCTTCCAGATAAGAAGATAAAATCAAATAATTACCAACTTTTGTGTGTCGGAAGTTTGATAAACATTTTGGTATATTTTTGCTGAGACATCTTTCTTGGATCAAAAGATACAGTACCATGAAAATCGGACGTATCTTTTTTGTTTGAGTATATGTCTGTGTAAAACTGATATGACCTCAGCTTAATACAGATGACCTGCGACCAAAGACCAAAACTATAGTATTGGTCAAGTGAATATTGATTGAACTACGATTAATACAGGAAATCCTGCAGTCTCGGACACAATCACAGTACTAAAGCCAATCAAATTGATTTTGAACATATCCAAGATTATAAGAAGTTATTCCCGTTGTGTAAAGTTGAAATATTACAAGTCACAGTAAATAAAATTGAAGTTTTATCACATTTTACGAGGTTGATTTCTGACGATTTTCGGCTAAAATGTCGAAAATAGCTAAACAGGGTACCTTGGTTTCTTGCCAATGTTCATAAAGACGGATAAACTTTCTATAAATATAACAATACATTCTTAAAGATAGTACATTTAACCATTGTTTTTGAAGAACAATTACAGATATGCAGAGAAATTATGGAGATATGATTGTTTAATCTTCAACATACTTCAGTTTTGAACGTTCAGCTTTGACAACGCTCTTCCAATATATAGATTTACCTTGACATTTTTATGTCAGTGACCAGTCCGGTATACTTGGTCCGAGATGCAGTGTACATGTAGTTTATTTATATTGACAAATAAGCCACTGTTGTCATGTTTGATCGATCAATCTATTTTACATGTAACTAACTTGTGGTAACACATGTTTTTCGTGATGCTCTCGATACCTATACTATCCTGCAAGCCAAAAGTGACAGTGACGTCATATTTTGTTTAAAAAGTTATCATGGGCTTATAATCGATAGATCACTTGTATTTTACCCAAAACATATGTTATCATAGGCCGTCATAAAAAAAAACAAGAATATGACATATGCTCTTAAATCAGTGTGTCCCTAACAAATTTCGAATGAGCGAGTATTTCGCAAAATCGACGTTCAAAATTTTGAGATTTTACTGTACATTACATACATATACTGTACATAACATCCATACACTGTACATTACTTACACGTACTGTACATTACCTACATGTACTGTACATTACTTACATATACTGTACTTTACTTACATGTTCTGTAATTACTTACATATACTGTATATTACTTACATATACAATGTTTTATGATAGAATAAAAGACATAGAAATTTTAGCAATAATACTGGTACTACTCATTATGACTCTCTCCAGGGGTCATACTGGGCAGATCAAAATGACAGTCAGGGAGCGCAGTGGCTCAGTGGTAGAGTGCTAGACTCGAGACCGAAGGGCCGCGGGTTCGAGCCTCACCGGCGTTACTGCGTTGCGGTCCTTGAGCAAGACACATTTATCCTAGCTTAGTACTGGTTCAACCCAGGAAGAGCCGTCCCGCATAACTGAAAGATTGTTGAGTGGACGTAAAGAATCAAATAAAAAAAAAATGACAGTCATAATGATGTGATTATGACTTCCCTACCTGGGCAATAAAGTGGTCCCATGAAGGGATATATAATTCTCTTCGTTTGAAGTATGAATAAGAAGAGAGTTTATTTCCCTTGACTCGTACCTAGATTCCACCAGGTGTAAAGCATGAGAAGCACGGGGGCGTAAAGGCGGTGATTGTATAATTGCCATTCAGCTTTGGGAAGCCGTACACAGCACAAGTCAAATTTTATTTTGAAAAGTTACGTGAGATTTTTGACTTCTTGCAGATCTGGTGAAGTTATCTTAGATTACCTTGAAGTTCACGTGAACGTTTACATATGGTAAAATTAGAGCAAATGTTCTTGCACATGTATACATGTTCATATTGTCACCCAGCCAGTGGTCAGTCGGCATCCCAAGTGCTTATTCCAAATTATATTAATATAATTTTGTTATCAGGTGTTGTTATTTTCTGGTGGAAATGTGGAGGTTTAAGGGAATAGGTAATTTATGATAAAACATTGATCTTTATCTTAGTGAAAGAAAGTGTGTTGTATACAGGTAATTCCCCACTTGAGGTCCCTTTAAATTTGTGAGATATTGAAACTGTCCCTTATCAGTTAATCTTTTAATGAGCTCTATTGGACAGTAATCTATGCCTTTAAATGAAGATGAAAATTGTTCATGTAAACTATTACATTCCCCGCAGATCACCGTTCAGGCTAGGATTCCAAAAAGACATCATTGTAAACAATTTAAGCCGAAGAAAGAACTTAAGACTGACTCCAGAAAAGTGTAAATAAAGAGAAATGTGCGGTTTCTCGTTCAGGATCCACATTTATTTATTTTTTTTTGCAAACCCTCACATACATTCCAGAAGCATTTCGGTAATTTGTTAAACCTTAAACGTTTATACACGTTGTTTTATTACAAGCAAGTAAAACTACTTGTGGAACAGAACGTGAGCGTTGCTTATTTCCATAATATTACATACTGTATTCACCAACACGTTATGTGTATTTTTTCTGAAGCTCTGTTGAACATATTTCAAAAACATTAGAATCTCGTAAATTGGAAGTTCTTAGGGCCAGCGATCTCATTTTAAAATATCAGTAGTTCGATTTATAGGGAGGTAGACATGAAATATAAACCCGCGGAAAATCAGTATAGCCCAGTTTGTTTTCTATCAAACTTAAGTTTTAGGCGCGAAAAAGAAACGTCTCAAGGAGACGTTTCGTTTACGCACCCAAAACACATGTTACTATAGACCGTTATAAAAATAGAACAAGGATATGACATATGCTCAAAAATCAGTGTGTCCCTAACAAATTTCGAATTAGCGAGTATTTCGAAAACTCGACGTTCAAATTTAGGAGGTTTTACAGTACATTACTTACATATACTGTACATTACATCCATATACTGTACATTATTTACACGTACTGTACATTACTACCATGTACTGTGCATTACTTACATATACTTACATTACTTACATGTACTGTACATTACTTTCATATACTGTACATTACCTACACCAACAGTGCTTTATGATAAAATTAAATGAAACTGAAAACTGTTCATGTAAACTATTACATTCCCCGCAGATCACCGTTCAGGATAAGATTCCAAATAGACAGCATTGTAAACAATTTAAGCCGAAGAAAGAACTTAAGACTGACTCCAGAAAAGTGTAAGTAAAGAGAAATGTATTGGATGAAAACGGGCTTTTGCTTATACACTGTAAAGACGAAATATAGACAATAGAGAATCTTAAATGAGTGTTCATATATAATTGAATTTATCAAAAGAGTTGTGGAAAAGAGATAAAATGTGAGGCTTGCCGAACATTTTATCGCTTATCCACAACGATTATAAAATTAGCAATAACACATGTGCATGTACACAACACATGTTTAAGGAGCAGCGATGTTAGATTCTTCTTAAACCATCATATGCCATTAAAATTATTAAAATTAGCATTTTTGCTTGAAATACTTTTTGTCATTTTGCACGCAACGTGATTATGGACGTAAATACAGAGCATTACTAAATATGTACATGTAAACCACTAGTACTATTGTTATAGGCGATATATCACCCCAGACGTGACATCATGTGAACTATAGGCAATAGTTTAATACGTGTAACATTTTATGGACGTGTAAACTCCGGCTAATCACTCATAAACCGATCATAACTTGTCTTTATAAAATAGCTATAAACTGACCATGTTCTTACACGATTTTCGCCGTTCTCCTATTTTGTATCAAAACATGTGTTTTTGCTAGAGCACAATGGAATACCTATCAGAAATACTGTTGTACGCTGCCGTTCAATACGTAAATTATTATACAATTATTATTAACCTTCTTGATCGCCCTTGTTTTAGGCGGACAGACAAGTTTTGTTAGTGTTAATGTTGATGTTTTACGTCCCAGCCAACAAGTTTTCAGTCATGTCGGGACGATATTAAAGTAATGTCTCCATGGTAGCCTATCACTCTCACTTGTATGTTGACTCAGGTTGTAAAATCCATAGAAACGGCTCGACAGTTACTTATAACGTCAGAACTGCTTAATTTGTCGTTCGTAATAATATTGAATACAAATAACGACAAATGATGTAGATCCATATGAGTCGCCGCAAGGTGCGGTGTCTCATCAGGATCCACATTTTTTGCAAATCCTTACATACATATCGGAAGCATTTCGGTAATTTGCAATTTGTTGAACCTTAAAGCTGCATAGTCTGAAACTTTTGATCTTTTAATTTTAAAACTAATGTTTCTACTTTTCAAAAAAACAGTGAAAAAACTAAAATTCAGGTATACATTTTGACCAATTTCGCAAATCTTAACAAATTATCAGTATCAAAACAGCCGCATTTATGTTAAAATTAACTGTCTATAATTATTGGAGGGTCGCAAATAATTACCAACAAGAGAAAAACACAGTCCTGTTTTATAAGATAATTCACTTTTCCGTGCAGTTTTCAGCTATAGTGAACAGATTTATTGTGAAAGCATAACTTAATTCAACTTTTACAAATGATTTAAAAAGAAAATAAAAAATTTCGAAAAATGTTCATAGTTGCAGACTTAGTCTCTTTAAACGTTCATACACGTTGTTTTATTAAAAGCAAGTAACACTACTTAAAGATATGAACAGTGGAACAGAACCTTAGCGTTGCTTATTTCCATAAATACAGCATTAAAATCCTCTTTAATACCCCAAGGGAAAGTAACAGCATTATCCAAAACTTTTATACGCGTTCCGTTGGAGACACGCAAGGATTCTGCAGCCTTATGTTAGACGCACCAAATACAAATCCCGATATGAACCGCTACTTCAGAAAACATCCATTCAACCATTTGCATGATCTATAAAATATACAAGAACGCATTGCGGGAATTATTCTTTCAAATTTGGCGATCCTCGTTGAACATTATACATATAGTAAAATCTCTATAGGTCGAACTCTGATAGTTCGAAGTGTCCATTTAAGTCGAATTGATTCAAGGATACATAAGATCCAGACTATATGAGCCGCGACATAAGATTTCCAAAATGTGGTATGTGCTACCAGCAAAGGCTCAGATCAGCCAGTGTATATGCGCAGTCTTATCATAGCCTTCGCTAGTCGCTTGAATATTCTATGCATGTTAGGCTACTGACCTAACATCATTTGGAGTTTATAAGCTTAAAAGGAGGCTACACAGGTTCGTCTGAATCTACACTTGTCAAAATACCACATTGTTGGAAATCACATGTCGCGGCTCATATATGCTTAACAGCAAAAGAAACGTAACTTTACTGATTGGGTATTTTGCATATACCGAACAAAAGTGAAAACGCTACACTACAATTATCTATATTTTAAGAGAAAGTGTTAGACAAAAAGAATTTAGTAAAGCTTGATAATATTGCCCAGACATCCAGCAAACGATTCGTTGAAACTCCACCAATTTGTCTCGTTTAATGTATGAGTTATGCTCCTTTAAGTGTTTAAAGCTTTATTCACTAGAATTTGCGATTGCGCATACGCAAATTAAAATTGTTATGCTTATCAAAATAGGTTTAAATTGTGTTGCATAAAAACACAAGAAAACTGCTTTATCACTTGAAACAAGCTAAAAAGTCAATTTCGAATTTAGCAAATTTGTAAATATTGAAAATTATCTCCCTTTGACAAAAACAAATAGGGAATATTAAATGTTTGGTAATTTTCGATTTATATCACGATTTTCGATAATTTTCTTTTGCCAAATCAGGTAGACCTCTCAGCACATTGTTTCTACTATTTCTCGACTAGTAATGTCCTCATACTAAGATGCAACAACACATTGATTTTTCTATGGAGATTTCAGTGTTAATTTTTTAAACTTGGCAATTTGATGGGAAATCCGCTTTTTAAGATTGCTTTTCTAAGGCGATCAAAACACACTTGAGTTAAGTCCTTCACATTTCTGGTTGCCCTATGTCTATACTACCATTTCACGCAGTCGGATCTCGTAGGTAGTGGATTTCTGAAGGCCTAAATTGTGTTAGATTTCCATTCAAATTGGCAACCTGAAAAAATGGACCCCTGTCACATTTAAATGGCATTCATGTGTTTCCTTGTGACAACATCCGTAAAACTTTTACTGTTATGCATTACCCAGTATTTGAACATTAAGATACACTTTCAATTGCATTCTTGGTTTGCATAAATTTGTATATAAGTGGCAAACAATTCAGGTGTAGCGTTTTCACTTTTGTTCAGTATATATTGAGTTACACTTGGAATGCAGTGAGCTTGACTCGAGACCGATGGGTTGCGGGTTCGAGCCTGTGTCACTGCGTTGTATCCTTGAGCAAGAGACACTCAACACAATCAACTCAAACAAGCAAATACTGAGTTCCAAAGCCAACGCAACCATAAGTTTAAACTTGAAAAATTATTAACGGTTTCAATCAATTCATTTGTAATTCAGCATAGGCGTAGCTTATTCATGTTTAGAGATGGCATGTGAAAGATGGACATTAGACTCTTCTCATTCGCCTTAATTGTTTCATGACTGACGCAGGGGTAATTTTTTCATAAAAATTAAAGAAATCAGCATTTTATCCGATTTCTTGTCAAATGTACATATTCCAACAAACAGCTCTATTCTTGAACACTCCATCATCAAGTTTAATTTTTCTATCTCACTTCACATCTTCATAGTACAAACCATTCTCTTGACAGGGATTTGCTTTCATTCCTTCACCCGGCCGCGTAGCGCAGTCGGTAACGAGTATGACTGCAGATCCAGGAGTCACAAGTTCGTCCCCGACCCGGTTCCATATTTTCAGCGAAGTTGTGAGATCATGAAATCATTTCTACGGCCATTCTCATCATTCCGCTGATTCAAGAAGGGTTGTTATCAGTTACAAGCGAAAGTATGTGCACAAAGTACTGGTTAACCGCGATTCAAGAAGGGTTGTTATCAGTTACAAGCGAAACTATGTGCACAAAGTACTGGTTAACCGCTGAGTCAAGCTGGCCCAGGAAAAACGTGTTGCTAGGTGAACTGACCGTCCCGACAGGACCATAGCTTTTGACTGGGACGTAAAGTATCCAACAAAACAAATAAAACATTCATTTCTTCCACTCGGCAATAATAGAAAATACTAAAAGTAAAATAAGAAAGAAGACAAAAGATCAGAACTCGATACTACCAAGTACCACACATGACCCAGGAAACCACATGGAAAAGTGAAAAAAAGAACACAAGAAAACATCAGACACAAGAAAGCCAAGAAGTCAGTCGATAACAAGTCCGCAAGGAACAGACAAGCCAGTATAACAAAGACGATCACGAAACACAAATAACAAAAAGGATCCACAAAAGAACGTTCAGTAAAACACAATTTACATTTGTACTGGTGGGTTTAATCATGTTTAACGGTACCAACCTCACCCTTAATTCAGATGTTGATCAAGACACATAGGTGTTTGGTTCGCATGTAAGATGCCTATCTTATCTATGAATCATCACCTAGTACATACTAATCAAAATATAAAAAGGAGATAAAACAAAGATAAGGACTCAACAACTTTTACAGTGCATGCAACTGAATACCGGAGCAAAATAAATCTAACAGTTAAACTCTGTTGGGCCCGATCACAGACACGACACCAGGCTCCAAACCTCTCATTTATAGTTAAGTCGTTTAGTCGGAACCGTCATAGAGTCTGAGGTCCGACCCGCCGTCGTGCAATTAAAGGGGAAATTTAAGCTATATTGCCAACCGTGATTTGGTTGACCACTGTCGCAATACATTAATGTTATAACCATTTTTTTTATAATGAGAAATTATTTTATCATATGACGTCGCGTCTGGGAGTGAAATAACGCCATGCAATAAAATCTGTAAACCACTAGTGGTTTATCGATTTACGGGAAACGTTATTACGTCCACAATAACGTTGCGTACATGATGACAAAATCATAACGTTTTTACGTCAGAAATGAGATTTCAAAGTATTTGTCATATGATAAATAGAATCTAACATTCGTGCTCTTGTATTATTGAATTTATTAAACTCGTTGCGAAAAAGAGATAAAATGCTCGGCAAGCCTCGCATTTTATCTCTTTTCCCCAACTCGTTTAATAAATTCAATAAAACATGAGCACTCATGTAAGATTCTCTATCTAATAAACTGTGCTGGAAAATTATCAGTGCCAACTATTTTCCATAATTCATACACTAAGTCGCCATAAAACTCTGGCTCTGAAAGTCCCTGGCGCAAGAGAGATTAAAGTCCGACATTGAATTAAGATATTAAATCATAGTTACTGTATTGGTGATAAAATTTGGAACATGTTTTGCGAAGTGCCTTGTTTAAGAAGTTTCTGAGTTAATAGTTTATTGTGAGTGTTGAAGCGTGCAAAATGGCTAGATTCTCTATCAAACCATATGAATTGAGAATTATAAACGCCATAGGATTTAGAGGGAAGAACACCTAATTAAAATTGGAAAATTGAAAATTTCAAAATCAAAATCGTCACGATTATCATACATTTTGGTAGAAACATTATCAGTAGAAATGGTCAATTATGACAAAGATTAAATTTCCTTATGGTGCTTCTCATAACACATGGGACTTACATTTGCCAATGACCTTTTGTAAAATGAAGACTGATTCATCAAAACAGAAGCTAACACATGTTATACGGAAGCTAAAATTTCTAATTAATAGGAAATGACTACCTACATGTAACATATAAGACCTTTGCTTGAATGCAATATGGTTGTATTGGATAATTGCACGTAGACAAATGAATAAGTAAAAATATAACAACATACAAATGTACAACAAGAAACTACAAGTATTGTCCCCGGTGCTAAATGCCTTTTTGTCCTCGAACATTTATTAAAATAATATTGAGGGAATTCACTTCTTTGTATGAGATACAATCATATATTGTTGATTATATTCAGTCTATAAAATGATAATTGGACTTTGACTACTTGTCTTCACTAGTTCCCCAATGTGGAAAACAATACTGACAATAACCCCTGTTATGCATCCGATTACAAAGTTATACGCTAAAATGCTCAGCTAGTTACATGTTTCTTGCACACCAGATAAGATATCTGAACTTTTACCCTGGGATAGAAAATCTTACCTTACCCATGCTATGTTACCCAGGACGTCAAGTAAGGTCATCATGTGAAATTGCATCTTAGCGTATCAGGGACTTCTGGAAGCTTATTTTAAAATAGATAGATAAAAAAAATAAATAACAGTGTTGAGCAAGGAAAATAATCTATTATTCGTGCGAGGATAGGATAGAAAAATCGGTCCCTTGGGATCACCCTTTGTCAGTCGGAAAGCCTCGTGATGCCAAACGGCAATCCTCGGGACGGATTTTTCTATCCTAACCTCACACTCATGATTAAATTCTTATAATCTTCAGTAGTATGCGATAGATGAACTGCCGCAAGTTACTGTGAATGCAAAAAAGAAATATATGTGCTTAGTTTTCAATAAAGATATATTCTACCACAGACACTCAGTGTTGCTTGTAAAATACACTATTGGTTTAAAAACTCTTCTTCTATAGGACATATCAAAGCCAACATTTTATGATTTAAGTAATAAATTCAAAAGTAATGATAGAAAGCCTAATTTTTGGATGATTTTAAAAAGATAATCAAACGTTATTAAATTAAGGATTTATTATGGATATCATGCGACAGTCCACAGACCTGGTTTATGGCTATGGTTTCCTCTTTGAATGCACGACCGTCGGTCAGGCCTCAGACTCAATAACGACGCTGGCCTGACTGAGGTATTAGTTAGCTCTGACCATCTCGGAATCATGTGAGTTTTGTATTTCCTGTAAGAGAGCTGGTTACTTTGCTTTTATTGTCTTTCAGATGTCTTGTTACTGTAAATATCCAGTGGCTCTTCCTCACGGCGCCGTGGGTTGGTCTGCAGTTTGTGATTGTGGTAATCACTTAATCACTTATTTGTTTACTATTCCCTTGCGTAAGCTCCGACTTTTGCTATCTGCTGACAATGTTTGCAAACAGTTTTGGTCCCATATATTTTGGATTCAACCTGTTTGACACTCTGATAAGGTTCCTGAAAGAATCCTTTGTAAAAATAGATTTGAAAAAAAAAAAAGTTAGCAGATGACAACAATAGTAATTCTACATCTCTTTTGTTATTGCCGTATTAAATACATGTAAAGTATGGAAAACCACAAAAGATCAGTGCAATATTAAAGATTATCAGAATTTCATTTTTATAGTTACAGAGTAGATAGTTGTAAAATCTATTATTTTGCCTATTGAAACAGCCTACCATATGCATCAACTACATTTATGCATCATGACTCGGGGTGTACTGCTCGACAGCAAATGTACCTGGAAGTTTCTATCTTTCTGCCGCCACTAAATCACCAGTAGAAACAGATATGTTAACTCTCAGGCCAGAATATTGTCTTTTAGAGTAGTTGACCGTTACCTACACATATCAGCAATTATTTCCCAAGGTAGAGTTATCATGCCATATATTTTTTTCTAAACCATCGATGCAGATATTTCGTTAGATTTCTGGCGTTTTAACTATCATTCTACTAGCATCAACTTATGAAAAGTGCAAAAAACCCACAAAAACATAATATACTGCTAAATCTCTGTGATAGATAAATAACAATTTCATGGCATGTACTTTCTTCCATACAGAGATCAAGTCAGCTTCTTAGGTCAGCAATGAAGTTATAATACTTTGTCTAAAAATGGTCACCCAGACAACGGTATTTGGAATAATACATTTTTAAAATAACATACTTTGTCGAATGGAAAACATTAATTTTGTGGTGTTTTGTGCCATTTTAAATTGGCTAAACTCTTTTACAGAGACTGCTGACAATTCCAAATGCTTTACATTTACATGACCGAGAAAGCTGCTACCCTAAACTAAACTAGCAACTTTTCGAGCAGACGAAAAGGCCTTGTTTATCTGATAATACATGTGTACGGATGGAGCACAAAATGAGCGAGTTTGTAAACTCGTTTGGCTGTTTTATCTAGAGGCCTGCCTATCAAATGTAAGACTGTACCTCTCAGTGAGACAGAATGTCATACATTTTCGTAGCGATGTGGCTATTATAGGGAAAACTGTCAATGAATGACCATCTGAAACATTTCTCGGGGGAATATTTTGTAACAGCCGTAGCTTAACGTGTATCGCATCGGGCGACAATATACCTCGTCGCGTTCTGTCGAGTTATTTTCTCAGCTTCCGCAGAAAAAAAAACACATAAAGATACTTTTGATAATTCAATAGGTATACATGCATAACAAAATCGCATAATTATGTACCGAACCTGTAAAGAGTTTCTTTTACATGTATGCTTTGGGTTCTACAACTATTGCTAATTTACATTCTGTCGATATGAACTGAAATCTGGGAGTTATAGATGCAGAACTCTCTCAAGGACTCGTAAACTGCTCTATCAAGGTATTTCAAACATGGATACTCGTATGTGAAAGGAATTTACACTTTAATTTTGTAAATCTCAGTAGAAATCGCATTTTCTGCCATGTGCTTATTTGACCATTTTATAGGTCGAAGGCTGTATATCAGAAATTGCAGGACAAACTTCGATGTAATGTCAAAACCACTCAAGCTTTGGGTTCTACAACTATTGCTGATTTACATTCTGTCGATATGAACTGAAATCTGGGAGTTATAGATGCAGAACTCTCTCAAGGACTCGTAAACTGCTCTATCAAGGTATTTCAAACATGGATACTCGTATGTGAAAGGAATTTCCACTTGTCCAGCCATTAATTCATAATTACTCTCTCTTATCTGTAATTCTACCTTACCGTTTTCATCTTGAACTATTACAAACATGGTCAGCATGTGCAGAACGCTTAATAGACAACAATACCAATCGTACATCACATTGAAAACAACAAATAATTTAATGTATGTACATTTAACTAGCCAGTAATCCTGTTATTGAACGGCGGTCTATTCTATTCGATTGTTTTATTCCAGATACATTAAACAACTAATTGGTCGCATATTTTGGTAACATAGAAAATGCGTAAGTAACAGTAAGTCGCATATGCATGGCGAAAACTGCCATTTTCACGCCAAAAAGAGATTGATGAGCCAGTGCATGAGATTTCCAATAATGTGGTATGTGCGACCAGCAATGCTCAGATAAGCCTGCGCATACGCGCAGTCAGATAAGAACCTTTGCTTCTATCATTGTTAAGCTACTGCCTGAACACCTTTTGGAGTTTCTAAGCTTGAAATGAGGCTGCAGAGGCTCGTCTGAGTCTACGCATGTCAAAATGTCACATTGTTGGAAATCTCATGTCACGGCTCATTTCAAAGTACATGTACTTTTAGTGTCATGAGATCAATGAAATATACTATTTCATCTCCTGTATTACAGCATTTATTAAACTCTTTGCCAATAAGCAATGCACTGCAAGACAAAGCGTCGCACTTAATGTTCATCCTGTTGTTTCATAAACTCAAAAATGTATGAGAGCTCTTGTAAAATTCTCTATCTTTCAATATTAAATACCCAAATTGGTATACTGATGTAATTCACTATATAATACCTAAACTAATCACAATTGAAACAAAGTAATATGTAACGGATATTATGTTCGTGATTTATTAAATGTACTCTTTGATGTATGATTTACAGTAAAAGTAAAGAAGAAGGACAATATCAGGAATCAATACAATCAAGTACCACACCTTCCCCGAGACACCATATAGTGGGACAATGACAAAACACAAGGGAACATCACACAAAAGGAGAGCCAAGAGGTCAGTCCTTTCCCAGCAGGTGATTAAAAAGCTGCATGGAACAGACAAACAGTATAGTAATGACAAACGTGAAACATAAATAACAAAAAAAGGATTCATAACAGATGCAACGCTTGGAACGGTCAGTAAAAATACTTGAGGGCTAAACATGTTTATCGGTGCCAATCTTACCCTTAATTCGAATGTGGAGCGAGACACATATAGGTTTGGTTCGCATGAAATATCCCTAGCCTATCGATGCATCATTTCATAGAACATACATATCAAGATACAAAAAAGAGATAAAACAGAAATAGGGACTCAAGAGTACATACAACTGAATACCGGAGCAAAGGAACCCCAAATTTCTAACTTGAATTGCTTGCTAATTGGAACTAAATTTTGGACAGATTTGACTAAAGAATAGGGCAAATCTATGAACTGTTTTAATAACTAGCTTTAAAAACATATGTTTTTGTGTGCTTACAAAAGTAAGAAAGAGGGCAAAGTTCAGGAATGAAAAGCCTTATTATTTATGCTATAAAAGCGGTACCACTGCCTGAGGGATATACCAAGCAGATCTAAGGCTAATCGCCACGAGGTGATTGTAACCTCCTTACAGGGGTAATAAAGGGGTCCATCAAGGGTTCGGGTATTTCAGATAAAATATTGATATTTATCTTAGTGAAAGAATTTGTGTTTCATACAGATAAGTCCCCTCTTGAGGCCCCATTAATCAATTGAGATACTGAAATTGATTTAAATTATCCCTTATCAGGGTTTCCGCTACTAAACTCTCATGGACAAAAATAAATGTCTTTAAAAGCCAAAAAAGTGTGAACGTTTTAAAGTTAAAACCACCTTCCGTAATGTTATTTCTGCAACATTGTCTGGTGTCAAATTAGCATAACAAACAAATAGATACGTGCAAAGCTCTACCTGCCTGCGCAATGGTCAACAAACCTCTCATGAGTCTACCTCATTTCTGGTACAAATGTCTATTTACCGAGTCTTCTTTTACATTGTATGTGCTAGCAGCGTATACTCCTGCGAGACTACTTGGATATACAATATGCTAGTTTATTTTAGCTGTTAATGGTCGTGTATAAAATACATGCGCGAATCCAGAGGGGGAGGGGGGTTGGGCCCAAACCCCCTGAAAAATCATAAAGCTTTAGGGTTTCTTAGCAATACTGGTCTGGATCCCGTGAAGATCACATAGCTACCAAAACGCTCTGGATCCGCGCATGAAAAACGTACTCAAAGGTCATGAAATGGATCATTTGTACTATAAAATTAATGTTTCTCTACGTGCAGAAACCTATAATTGCATTCAATCGGACAACATGAAAGGCTTCGTTTACCAATTGCAAGCAGTGAAGAGGTAAAGGTTAGCTGTACTTTTGGTCCTGCACGGTGTACCAATTATAACATATTGTAAACTTTGAGACATATAAGTGCAGAAAGTAATTATAAAGAATCCTTGTGTATTTCATGTGTTTCGTGTTTAAGTTGATACGGAATCGCATCAGCTTCTGTACTATCTGTAATGCATACAATCTTAACCAGTGAGAACACTCTGAAGCTTAATAAAAGCACCGCAAGCACTGCATAATACCCCGCCACTGCTGGGGGCACCAAAAGTTATTTTGTGAGATATATAATGCCTAAATAGCAACAGAACTGAGATAGACAGTGATATGACGTCCTTAGTCACAATATGTAACCTTTGATGGTCAACATATCTGTGAAGTTTCATTCAGATATTTCATATAGTAAAGGAACTACAGGTCAAAAACATTTTCCAGATTAATCAAGGGCGGATAACTCATGAACTGGAAAGGTAAGAGTGACGGTCCTTCGTTGTAATATGTAACCTTTGCTGTTCAACATATCTGTGAAGTTTCAAGAAGATCTCATAAACAGTAAAAGAAAAACAGGCCAGAAACCATTTTTAAAGGGAGAAAGGGCAGTAACTCCATCGAAAATGGTCGGATTTTGCCCATTAACAATCCCATACCACTCATCCCCAGAACAATATGTATGCAAAATTTGAAAAAAATTTGCATAAATACTCAAGTTATCGATTGGAAACAGTGAGCACAGACGGATGAAATGAACTACAGGTCAAAAACCAATTCTCAAATCAATCAAAGGTGGATAACTCACAATCTGGAAAGGTAAGAGTGACGATCCTTACCCACAATATGTTATTTTTGATGGTCAACATATCTGTGAAGTTTAATTCAGATACTCCATATAGTAAATGAACTACAGGTCAAAAACCATTTTTCAGATCAATCAAGGGCGGATAACTCATGAACTGGAAAGGTAAGGGTGACGGTCCTTACTAAAAATATGGAACCTTTGATGTTCAACATATCTGTGAAGTTTCATTCAGATATTCCATATAGTAAAAGAAACTACAGGCCAAAAAACAATTCTCAGATCAATCAAGGTGGATAACTCACAATCTGGAAAGGTAAGAGTGACGATCCTTAGTCACAATATGTAACCTTTGATGATCAACATATCTGTGAAGTTTCATTCAGATATTCCATATAGTAAATGAACTACAGGTCAAAAACCATTTTTCAGATCAATCAAGGGCAGATAACTCATGAACTGGAAAGGTAAGAGTGATGATTCTTTGTCACAGTATGTAACCTTTGATGTGAAACATATCTGTAAAGTTTCATTTAAATATTCCACATAGTAAAGGAACTACGGGTAAAAAACATTTTTTGATTCAATCAAGGGCAGATAACTCACAGACGGGAAAGGTAAGAGTGACGGTTCCTAGTCACAATATGTTACCTTTGATGTGAAACATATCTGTGAAGTTATATTCAGATATTCCATATAGTAAAGGAACAATAGGTCAAAAACCTTTTTTCAGACCTATCAAGGGCAGATAACTTACAAACTTGGAAGGTCAGAGTGACGGTCCTTAGTCACAATATGTAACCACTGATGTGCAACATATCTGTGAAGTTTCATTCAGATATCATGAACAGTAAAGGAATAACAGGCCAGAAACCATTTTTCCAATACGAAAAAGGGCAGTAACTCCGTTAAAAATGGACGGATTTTGCCCATTAACAATCCCATACCACTCATCGCCGATAACAATATGTATGCAAAATTTGAAAAAAATCCGTGAATAAATACTCAAGTTATTGTTCGGAAATGGTGAGCACGGACGGACGGAAGGACGGACGGATGGACAGACGCTGAAAGGTATAACATAATACCGCGACACTAAAGTGTGGCGGGGTATAAAAAATACACACACAATTGTTATTGACCATATTTAGCATTACTCCTTGTACCAGAATGTTTTCGAGCATACTCGGGTGCTAAATCGTATTTTTATTTATTCTGAACTGGATAAATTCTTGCTCTTATACACCCACTGCCGTAGGCGAAGCTACCACAACACAGCTAGGTATTTATATAATGAAAATTTGACATATGCTAGGGAAAGTCTCCTATGGTGGAGTTATTGTCTCCCACATGGAGCGAATTATTTCCTTTAGGAGAAGTTCTGACTTTAAAAAGGGACTCAATTGATGATAATCACTCCTAATTCTGGTAGCCTCAATTTGATAATTACTCTTAATTCTGGTAGCCTCAATTTGATGTGCGCACATGTTCTGGTTACACCCTCGACGTCATATGATACATGTGTTTGGAATGGAAATGACTGTTAACATATTTAAAACTGTTTATTGGATACCGACCCACATAACTGTCTTAAGCTAATGTTTAAATTTTCTTGATCTTCAAACATTTTAGAAAATGTTTCCATTTCATTCAAATCGTCTCTGTGTCATCATTTTGATAAGTTTTAAGATGGGAAATTCAGCATGGGAGTAACAAGATGATACTTAGTTCTAAATCTTTATTGCGCTGAACGTGTATATGTCCATTTTTTAAAAACAGTGAAGATCCGGACCAGCTGCATGCTCAGAAACCTCCTGCTCAGTATGCACATTTTTTTTCCGTTCAGCATGTAAACCATGTGTATAACTTAAACATTGTTATGAACAAATCGTCCCACCTAGACAGTAAGGTATAATATGCTCGATCTATATATCTATAGGTATTGGATATGCTGTGTTGCAGATATGCCTAAACTTTCATAGCGAAGACGTTAAATTTAGGCGTAACTTGTATACATGTTCGCATGTATGTTTATTGTATGTTACTGTATATTGCAGGTTAGTATAGGTGTATACTGTTTTATAATAGTGTATTAAGGGGTCACTATGCGTGATTTACTCAGGTCTGTTCTTACATTTCTGTTCTTTGCTGAAGTTGAAATCAGATGACGCCAATGTCTTCTGAGTTCAGTTTCGCCACAAGAATAAGTGTTGTATGCACCATGTCGTAATTTATAGCCATATCATATGTAAAGCATCAAAGCTCTTGTTTACTTCTAAATGGAAGTTGTTTACTTTTACATGGAAGATGTTTAATTTACGTTGTTCCTGTTTAGTATTCATGTGTTATCCCATGTCTGTAATAGCAATAACAAATATTCAATCATTATTCTAAGCATTATCAGCATATCTGCACAGGTAGTTGATACGCTTTGTGGACAGTGGAGACAATAAATTTAGACTTCACTTTTATACACGTGTGTCATGTATATGTATTGTATGTTACTGTATATTGCAGATACCATCTAATCTACATGTGACCATCATCATAATAAAATAAGTCACCAGCAGTTATAGTGTAGCTTTATCCTCGTCCAAATAACTTTATAAAGATGACCCCATGAAATACTGGTCTGTTGTGAATGGCTATTATGTCTATACATGAAGCATAAATGGATAATGGATGGCTATGTAAATGATAAAAACTGATGAAAGATAAAATAAAATGATGAGCACAATAATAAGGCAGTTTGACTTAGTGTCTCTGAAGATTAAAATCACAGTGTGATCCTGTGAGTAGAAATGTGTTGTAAATGTGGTATTGAATGAGCATGCAACTAGACAAAAGCACCATCTGTGGAACCCTGTACTACCAAGGATCGCAACTAGACAAAGGCACCATCTATGGAACTATTTAATACTGGGGATTGTAAAGTTTACAACTTTATGGTTATATTATCCTAAATCTAATTTATGCATCACAACTGAAGTGAAACATATTTCTGTACATACGCAATCAGTAAGTAATTATATATAAAGAGAAAACCACTGTCCTGATAAGAAGAGAAAATTTAATATATAATCAGAGTCTGATTTGGAAAAAAATGCCAACTGTTGATATGTTTTTAACTGCTAGGTAATGCAGGGACACTGAAACCTCACAATACCACTAAGTATAAGCTAAGCATAACAGCTTAATTGTCATACTATTCTAATGTGAAATGATAAAAAGATGTAGACACAATTTCATTTGATAATTTCAATTTAGAAATGCATTACAATCACCAAACAACTCAGGTAGGATAAAACTGTTTAAAGTATGAAATCAGCAGACAAAAATGACTAAAAGACTATTTACAAGATAAAGTATTGCTTCTGCAACCTCTCGTGGCATATAAACAGATGGTCGACCCTGCCTCTGGGTCTAAAAAATCAAATGGGACATTTTACTTGGTCCACTGTCCCAATGTGAGCCATCAAGGAGGCTTCCCCTTTCGCTGTGGTCTGCACAGTTATTAATTCCTAGGATGAAATGCCAGCTTTCCATGGATTTTACGCATTTACTTTTCATGCAATCACTTAGCACCCTTCACTGTTAGCAAGTTCAACATACAAAAGTCAAAACCAAGACGATTATTCCATAATTTTGCGTACAAAGACGACATTAGAGGAATAAGGACTCTGAGAAGTTATAATGGCATCTGCCTCCATCATTTCAGAGATATGCTATTGGGATTCTTTAATTAGGGCTAAGGAAATTCTATGAAAAAGAATTTTATGAAAGGTTTATTATCAGAGAGATTAATTTCATGCTTTACTAAGTCAGTATGCCCCAGATCTAATGATCCTCCTAAAATACTGACTGCCATTTTTCAAAGATGGCCTCTGTTTCTTTCTTCTGTTCACTATTAATGACAAAATATTTTAGATCAACTTAAATATCAGCTTATTAAAATGATTACTTCTGGTTGCTGATTGCTGATTAAAAGTAGCAGTTTTATTATCTGTCAATGGAGTGACAGACCCTAATACATTGACCTCCTCAAGTTGACAAAGGATTATTCCGGGAGGGATTTTCAAAACTTCAGCTGACGTATTGAATATCTTTATTGGCACTCTTGAGCCCTTGCCAACTTTTTTTACTTGTACTATTCTTGAACAAATGCCAAGTTTTGTGAAGCATAAGCTGATTGTTCAGTTATTGTTTCATCAACATCCTTTGTCTTTCTCACAAAACCAGCAACTGCTCTAACTTTCATCGTTTGGAGAGATATACTGTTTTATTTGTTGATCTTACTGATCCAACAAATCCATTTTGTAGAAAAAAGCAGCTTTTCATTCTGGTGGCATAATGCCCTCACTGTTGAACATGTTGCCATATTGTTCAATTATTCCTGCTTCATTTTCTACGTAGCTGGTTATTCCATATACTTCATCTCTCTCTAGCTGCTCTTTGTCATCTTCTTCCTTATCATACATGGCCCAAGTGAAGTTGTACTCCGCTTCTTCAAATACAAATTGATTTGTCAATGATGATGAAGGGGAGATAAGTGGCATATCTCCATCTGTCGGTAGACATCCTAAGCCCCAAGCTGACTTCTTTGTTATCTTTTTCACACTATGTCTTCTGCTTATGCTTTGTTCCTCCTTTCTTTTATTCTTTGCCTTCTCTCTTCCTCTATTCTCCTTTCTACTTCTTTTACAATATACCACATTCAGATTCTTTCTTCCTGTGGATTTGGTATATATTAAACACCAAAATGAAAGTTTGATTCAATATGGACTTTACTTTTACGTGAACTGACCACGTTTAGACGTCAGTTTGCACAAACAAATTGCGTACATAAATACAATTCTGCAAATTTTGGTGTGCCTTGTGACCAAAATCAGACATAAGCTTTTTTTTAATATGTAAGCTCTCTGACGGTTGGTGTGTTTGGCTGTTACAACGTTTAACTACATTACCTCACGTATTTCACACATATTTCTACACTAGTGGGGTCTGTACCAGTATTTCAAAGGAAACCTATATTTAATTGAAATTTTACAGAGTGGGTCTGGGGCCTGAACCACCTGCCTTACTATCTTCTGGTTCCGCTCATGCTACAGTAAGCATTAATTTCAAACAAACAAGTTGTTCTGGTATCTTTTCTGGAACTGTTAACAGCTGAAAATGTAGCATGTGGCATAAAGTTTAATTGAGTTTTAACGTACTGCAATAAACATGTCTGTAGAACTTTTGACCTGATCATACGCAAACTTGTCTTTTCAGCTACACAGTCACACACGCTAAAGTGTGTACATTTAGATGATGCTAATATAACTGCGCTAGGAGCGAAAACAAAGGACACAAGAAAAAAAAAGCGATTACGCATTGGCAAGTTTTCTTTTTATTTCTACGCATACAATAAAGGTTTTGTTCTCTTATGACGTGGCTCATATGCAATTTTAAAAATTCTGATTGGAATAATACAGACATAAATATTAATACGCGTTTTCTTGATCAACAATCTATTACGTCTTTAAACTGTTGCATATACTCAACATCAATAGAAACAAACAATTAATTGTACCAGCCATTCTTGTTACTTCTAACTTCGCTAAATAGAAAAAAACTACTTTAGTCGAACTACATGTACGAATGGGATTTCTTGCACACTGGATAAGGATATCTGATATTTTATCCTGGGTCAGAAATTCATCTCATCCATGTTTCCCAACCCAGACTGGCACGTGTGCGCTGTTTATTGGTCGTTATTTAACTCAGGCGCATGGTCGTCAAGTGACGCCATTGTTATGTTAAAGTAACGTCCTTATGTCATGCTGCATCGCAGCCTATCCATGAGCCTTTTAAACATAAAATGCAGTAGTTAATCGGAAAGCCTCGTTGATGCCAAACGTTGATCCTCGGGTCAATTTTTTCTATCCCACCCTCATACACATATTATATTCTTATAATACATGTAAAAGCTAAACTAAGAGGTTACGAGTCTGAATGTTTCTCCTCCTTCTCTAACATAATGATGCGTTATGAATATGAATGGTGGCATTCAGTCATAATAGATAGATGCACATAACATTCAAAGAGAGGCGTTGTGCTTATGCTGTTATTACAAAGGCCATATCTTTCCTATGGTAAATCACTGAAATGCGCACCTGCAATACGATAATGATTTAATTATATTTTTTTACTGCATATCTCTACAATCATCATGATTTAACGATTTAGAGCATAAACGTTCTTGCCAAGCATGTTTTTACATGTATACGAGCCAAATATTTGGGAAATCGTACCGCAAAACAACGGATATGTTCAGCTACGGAGAATTTAATAGATAGAGGATATTACATGGGTTGAGGAAAAGAGATAAAATGCGAGGCTTGAAAGATTTATTAAATGCACATTTAGTCTTGTGAAAAATAACATTTTATTAAACCCAAGTAATAGATGAATACAGACGATAATCATGTTCTGCAAAAAATTGTTAAAGTAACATTAATAACCTTATAGAATATATCATATGGTTCTACCTATGTTTGTCCAAATATTGTCAAAGATGAAATGATTAGCATGAAATATTGTAAGAGAGTATGATCAGGAAATACCACAATCACAAACTGCAGACAACCCCGTGGCACCGCGAGGAAGAGCCGCTCAACCATCACGAGACACCAGGAAGACAAATTAAGCAAAGCAATCAGCTCTTTCTTCCCCATCAAGATGATTGCAATACTAGAATGGACATAAAGTAACGTACAACAAAACATAGAACAATTAAAGACTCCCACAATGGGAGTAACAATAAACAAAAAGTCAACAACAACAGAACCACCGCCTTAGAACGGACAGCAGCCTAAGCCACCGGGGGGCTTAAATGCATTTTACTGGTACCAAATCTTCGCCCTAGATTCTGCTGTTGTTGAAGTACAAGAAATGTTCAGCTCGCATGGAGGCCATCTAACTAATGCAATGTATCATCATGGAAAACACTCTAATCAAATTAACACTCCATGATGATAATGCTAGGATACGGTGGGTTTAGATTGTTGTTATATTTATTTGAATTGATTGATTGATTCAGTTAGGGTTTAACGTCCAAGTCAAAATAATTTCAGTCACGCCGGGGCTCCTCCCAGAGGATGGGAGAAAGATAATGATAGGATAGACTAAGAGGCCCAAACCTTGACCAAAATTTGCCTCAAGTGAAGCAAATTGCTTCCTGTCAACAAGCCAACTATGACATGGCCATTTCTCTAAAGCAGAAGCAGAGAGCGCACCCCCTGCCATCCACAGTATTTATCTGAAGGGATCTAAGTTTTATTCAATCAGCTATTTAAAACTTTATAAACAACTGAATATTTTTGTGTACTGTGTTAACTGTTTCTCACATAGTACAAACATAGACAGTAACATGATACAGGCTAATTTCCTTGCATATATAAGTTCAATACGATACAAAACTGCTAATTACTAAACGGGGTAGCATACACATGATATTTACTTACAATATATCTTTACGCTGGTAGAATAAAACAAAATGATTCGTGTACGCTAATTTTGATGCTATGCATAATAGCTATCTGTAATCAGTAACTGTTTTAAAGAGAATGTCTTGATTATTTCAACCCTGCATCCTTCCTTTTTTGCCATATAAAATGATGGAGACCCCGATAAGACACCATAACATATGGCTTCTGATCGTGATCTCAATTATTTTGCTGGACCTATAAAATACAAAAAAAACAAAAAACATTACCTTATACCTCCAAATTTGAAATGGACTCACTCATTTAATTAGGATGGGCAAATTTATTCTGCTAAATTGGTTCGAACGGAATTGACTCTGATGCGAGACTGGTTCAGGTTCTCATCTGGATCTTTACTGTTTCTGATCATAAGTGACTGAAATATTTCCCTTTTTAAATGTTTTAACTTATTTTTGGAATGTCACTAAAATATCTCCCATAATATTTCGTATCTTTTTATAGACAGTATACTATTTATGTCCGGGCCGTTTCGGGTGATAAGGGTTGAACTATTTTTTGGCAGAGCATTATCTTGCCCTTGTTCAAAACATTATCTCACGCCCGTTGAAGGGTAGAATGAGCCGTTTTCATATATTACTTAGAGCAACAATAGGTAGCTTTTCCAGTGGTGTGGATATATGTCGCATGAAATTATTGCAGGGTAACAGATTAGCACTCACCACCTGACGTGTCTACCGAACACGGTAGTCTTCCTTTTTGTATTTATTATGTGTTACTTGACTTTTTACTGTAGGGGCGGCAACTTTAATATTCATATCTTTGTGTGATTCGGCTGTTTCATCTGCTACTGTAGTGCCAACCAAGAGTGACAGTGACGTATTATTTTGATTACAATTGTTGAGTAAAACTCTAACTTGTGCGCTCCACTTGAGCTGGCGCGATTCGATAGATCACTTGTGTATTAATCATATCCTGTGGATAGGATTAATACACAAGTAATCTATCGATTATAAGTCCCTGATAATTTTGTAAACAAAACACGACGTCACTGTCACTCTTGGTTTGGCAGGACAGTAAGGAAGGGAAATCAGGTTTTATTTATTATTTGGTAAAGAGTTAATAAGCTTTTTGAGGCGAGCAGACGTGCGTGCATTTCATGAAAATCTTAATCGTATACACACTGAACTCACATCTATTAACCCTTAATGAGCATAATCACAAAATGTATGTTTTTGTCGTCCACTAAACTATTTGAAGCATCGTAGATAAACATTGTGGACTCAGATCAGACTGCTCCTGTGGGAGCAGTCTGATATGGGTCTACAATGTTTGCCTCCTTGCTTATGCTAAATAGACATTTTCAGATGTAGTTATTTTGCTGGCGTTTTAAGGTCTAAATAATGACTCAGGTTGTGGCACAAGATGATACAGTTACTTTTGAATAAAACCACGCCTCCTTTTCAGCTTTTACCTATGCCTAAGGCGCCGCCTTTACAGTAAGCGAAAAGTCAAGTAATATAATTTGCCCAATAATGGTATAAACTGTAGACCATGGTGAGTTGCTGTTACTTGTGAAGTGTAGCTGTGACTCTTCTTAATACAGTCTTTATAAAATATATTGTTACACTTGAATACATAATGAGTCGTAAATTTATCCACGCACCAACCCAGCTTGACCTTTTTCTGGGCGATGGCCGAATCATGACGATCCTGAGATGTCGCAGCTTTTTGAAGCGCCATCTCGGGACCTTCGTTTTTCGTTATTAATTTATAAGATACTAGCCCTGATATTATTCTCAAGTTGAAAATTGGTAAACAGTGGTTAACCTATGCAATTCAATCCATAACCGTAGTCCAAACAGTATACAAAAAACGAAGTAAATATTTTCACCAAAATCGGTGGCAGCTGAATTGCCACTCTCCCATTAAAAACAAGCCCGGCTGTCATCTGTTTTGGTATCGACTTGTTTCGCATTTTCCCAGCTATTGCCAGGACTTGCCGAACTGTGTAGGTGTCTGTCTCAGGTTCTTAGTCAACCCATACAAGATTACTGTCCCTTTTGTGGGTCATAGGCAAGCAGTAGAGGTCCAGATCAGACGGCACTAAACGTGGCGTCTGATCAGTGTCTCCGCTGTTTGTTTTAAAATTTGATTAACAATAAAACTACCACCAAACAACCCTTGGGGCAGAGGTGGTCCAATTGTTAACACCGAGAAATTCATTTTAGCATAAATGTATAAATGGAGCCATATAGCTGCACATGTGCGTTGAAACAGAATGAAAGCGCCTCTGTGTCTTAGCTGATGTTGTTTGTATACTAAATATCTCTGATTATAGGCTGCCGATGATATTACTTAACAGCCTGAACCCTTGCCGGACCCCACAAAGGTGGTGCCCGACCAGGATTTGAGCTGCCGACTCCCATTAAAACAAACATAATGCGCCCTTTCATCATCAGGTATTTTGCTTCTCGATAAAGTGTATTTATATTCCTCTTGTTACACCTACTGACATTGCAAATTGTATAATAAATTATGTGGTTACTCTCGAAAGCTCGACAGTATAACTTTTATTTGATCGAAGATGTACCTTAAAATTGATTTTATCCTTCTTTAACAGGGCAACATTTTGAATGCGTAAACCCTTTAACTGCTATATTTTTGTGTCTGATGATGACCTTTGCAAACAGTTTCGATCCAGATCAGGTATGGAAAAATTCTGGCCTGGATAAAATCGCGGACTTTGAGCTTTTGCGAGTGCCTGAATACAAGGGAGATTACTCTTAGGGGAAATAACTCGCTCTTGGATAGAGCGAATTATTTCCCCTATGAGGTCGAAAAAAAACTGGATTTCACTTGAAGGATATCGCACATGCGTACCTGCGTAGCGGAGTTACGCACATGACTGTATCACCCCTTGCATCCATTTAATAGTCAGCATTACGACCGACGTCAATTTTATTATTATACCATATTTTTGAAGTGTTGATTATTCTCCTCCCTTGTCCTAGCTCTTCTTCGTCGTTTAAACATTTAATATTCCAAGCCCCCATATGTATCCCCCTTTCTTCAGCATGTATTTTTTTCTTTTCATGTTTATGTATTTCTATTCTAGTTCATGGGATCGACGGATTATGAGATTGGCATTTGGAGAGGCTGACATGACTTTGTTCTCATACAGTTTGATAGTCATGACAACCCTCCAAATATTACTTCTATTTTTAAACACAATAACATGAGACAACCCAGAAAGGAGAATAAAATAGTTGTCATGGCAAATTATCGTCGCATCGTAGCCTTTAACATGTGTCTACATATGCTTGTTCTTTGCTCAATCTATAACCAGTGTACAGATACTTTCTCGCTTTTACTTCATGCCACAACCACTTGTCCCATCCAAATACCTGCTTGTTACAAGAAGCGTGTTTTGGCAAGCACAAAGTCTATATCTAATTCACTTTTTTCTAAGATCCTCATATTGATCATTCTAGTGGCAGACTTTTCACTGTGGCTTTCAATTCTCTTACTCTATTGTGGCGACATCCATCCAAATCCTGGCCCCTTTTCCTCATCTAGTGATAGTTTTGACTCTTCAAATACCCAAGGACCTTCTTTCAGTTCTATAAGTCTCAATCAGAATCTTTCATTTGTTCATTATAATGTACAGAGTATTGTCAACAAGCTCGATATTTTGCATGCTGAGTTGTTAGATCTTGACATCTTAGCATTTACGGAAACTTGGTTAAGCCCAGCTGTATCAACCAACGACTTAATGTTACAGTCATACAACATTCCAGAAAGAAAGGATCGAACTGGCGATCCTCATGGAGGAGTCATTGTATATGTCAAAAATGGAATATTTTATAAGCGTAGGGAGGATTTAGAAATTAAGGGTTTGGAATGTCTTTGGATAGAAGTAATTAACCCACGTAGACGAATTCTCTTTGGTATTTTCTATAGAGCACCTAACTCTGATGCTAACTATTATAATAACATCGAAGATTCGGTTTCTTTAGCTGTTGATACTGGAATAAAAGATATTGTTATTACTGGTGACTTTAATCTTAATTATCTTAATCACACTTCTAGACTATTTCCAAAGCCAAACAATACTTGATGATAGTAATGTAAGACTTCCTGATCTACCACCTCCAACATACAATACAACACTCAACAGAATTGTTATTACTAACCTTGAAGTAAAATCTGCTCTTCAAACACTAAAAACTGGTAAGGCATCAGGGCCAAATGGCCTTTCTAATCGCATCTTGCGTGAACTATCTAGTGAATTATCTCATCCTCTTTGTTGTCTTCAATAAATCTCTTCAGTCAGGCATAGTGCCATCATCCTACAAAGAAGCTAATGTTTGTCCTATACACAAAAAAGGGGATCGCTCTAATGTCTGCAATTACAGACCTATATCTCTATTAAACTCGGAAAATAAAGTTTTGGAAAGACTTATCTTTAAAAATCTTTATAATCATCTTCTTGATAACAATTTTCTGTCTTCTTTTCAATCTGGTTTCATTCCAGGAGATTCAACTGAAAATCAATTAACTTTCTTGTATCATACATTTTGCGAGGCTCTTGATGCTGGTAAAGAGGTGCGGGCTGTCTTTTGTGACATCAGCAAAGCTTTTGATCGTGTCTGGCATACTGGCCTTTTATATAAACTTCGTACTGCTGGTGTCACAGGTAATGTTCTTCAATGGTTCAAAAATTATCTTTCTGATCGGAAACAAAGAGTTGTACTGCCAGGTATTTCTTCTGCTTGGAACTTTATTAAGGCAGGTGTTCCTCAAGGCTCAATTTTGGGCCCTTTGCTTTTTCTAGTTTACATAAATGACATAGTAACTGATATTGGCTCCAACATACGTCTTTTTGCAGATGACACTAGCCTTTATATAGTTGTCGATAACCCATTGGTGGCTGCTGAAACTCTGAATGCTGATTTGGAAAAGATATCACGTTGGGCAGCTACATGGTTGGTGACCTTTAATCCCAATAAAAGTGTAGCCCTGTTACTTTCTCGCAAAGTCAACCACCCACTTCACCCACCATTTTTTATGGAAAACACACCCATTAATGAAGTTGAAGCTCACAAGCATCTTGGCTTATTTCTCTCTAATGACTGCAGTTGGCATCAACACATTAATTATATCAAAGATAAGGCTTGGGCTAGAATCAACATAATGAGGAGATTAAAGTATAAACTTGACCGCAAATCACTTGAATCCATATACATATCTTTTATAAGACCTCTATTAGAGTATGGTGACACTATCTGGGATAATTGCACTCAATATGAAAAATATGAACTAGATAAAATTCAAAATGAAGCAGCTAGGATAGCTACAGGAGCTACAAAACTTGTTTCCCTGACCAATCTATACAAAGAAATAGGCTGGGAATCACTCTCAAAAAGACGAAACAACCATAAATTAACTCTTCTTTATAAAATGATTAACCATCTCACACCTATCTATCTGTCTTCCCTTATACCAGCACAAGTTAGTTCTGCTTCTAGATACAATTTACGAAATGCACAAAACTATCAAACAATACGAGCAAGAACAAATCAATACAGGGATTCCTTCTTACCATCAACTCTACATCTCTGGAACAATTTACCACTTGAAGCAAGACAATCCAATACTCTAAACTCTTTCAAGCTCTTTCTAAAAAAAGACATTCTTCCCATTCCTAGATATTACTATCATGGAAATAGAAAACCTCAAATACTTCACTCACGTTTACGAACAGGCTGCAGTGCACTTAATTTAGACTTATTTACTAAAAACATAACCGATTCACCATTATGTAGCTGTGGTAGTATTGAAAACTCTCAACATTACTTCTTCCACTGCAGAAACTATCAAGCAATCAGACATGAACTATTAAACAGTATATCTTTAATTCAAAACCCTTCCTTACATCTTTTACTTTATGGTGACCCAGCTTTGCCTGAAGAAAGTAACAGGAGTATATTTGACCATGTACACAACTATATATTAAAGTCAAGGCGATTCTGATGCGATACTTATATGTTTGATCTCCAAATGCTAAACTCACATCCAAATGATCCCATCTTCCCTCATAAGTTTTTTTTTTTGTCTTAGTATTTTCATCAATTTACAAGTTCACATAGTATATTAAGTCATTTTCAATTAAGTATGTACGGACATAAAAATCAAACTTGCTTGACAGGTCAATGTGTGATCATATTGACTACAAATTGATATGATACAGTCCGCCTTCCATATCACAGTGTACTCTATAATAGGAGAAGAACTCTATAAGCTTACGCTTTCGTTCTAATCCTAATTTCCTTATGAATTGTATGTATTGTACTGTATAACTTGTTATCTGTTGGAAATAAAATATGTTTAAACTAAAGAGAATGTCTCAATATCATATTAATAATTATGGTGAACTTTACATGACAATGCTCACATGTGATATGATCATATCAAGGGAAACAGGTCAAGTGTAGCTTATGATGCCAGTTTAAATGTACAATATAAGGCTGCTTTAGCCAGAAATAGGTTAGACAAAATTCGAATGACCAGATTTGGCTAGGTAACATAAGAGTTAATTTAAATTGGATTTAAATGTTTTTTAGAATATTGGGTAGAAATGCATCAACATAGTCACCAGTACCAAAGTATGCAGGAACTTAACAAGTATCTTTGCATTTCTATTTTACCATAAAATTATGTCCTTTTATTAAATGACCTCCATAGGAATTAATTTCTATCACATTGTAAATGATATCGTTATACATCTCAGATGTATATACAGCAGTGGGTTATTAATGTTATGTATGGTATGGTATACCAAATATTGAATATCTCACCACAGATTTATTATTTGAAAATAGCAAAGTAATAGTTTCATTGCCAGTGGATGTAAAAAAGAACATTTTTATTGTTAAGTATAAATGCTCAAATGAAGATTTGGACCAGCACATTACTTTTTGGTACTTATCACATATGGGCCAATGCTGACACAATGGGGTTAAATTCTGACCTGAGTCTAAATCTACATAAACATTCTTGTGTGTATGGGAGCAGTGATGGCTCTGGCAAATCTACACAGGCTCGACTGATCCTTCATTGTGTCAAACTGCGATAAGTACCAAAATCAAATGTCTTGCATCTATCAAATATCTTTTGACAATTAAGCAAACAAATATGAGAGTTGGAGAGATAAACAATATCATTTTTCCTTTTAAGTAAAATAATTTGACCATTAAAATAAGTAGTTCTTTAAATGTTTTTTACATATTTAATAAAAATAATCTTCCATTGTGTTTTATATGCTAAGTTCAAGTACCTTCCTCTTTATCACCCATGCTTCAATACGTTTTAGTAATATGTTATATATTAATATAGACAGTAGTCATCATTTTTTATATAGCAGCAATTTATATTCACTAGCAGTTTAAACTCATAGAGTTTTTTATTACACTTAAATAATTGATCTGAAGAAAGTAACTAGTCCAATAATTCCAATGTTGGCTACTATTGGTTGTAATATGTATTAATATATACTGCAACCGGCCAGCTATACCATTTACAATTTGACCCACCGTCGTGCAAGTAAATACATGCAAGTCATTTGATGTATTGATGCAATTTAGTCTTGGTATAATCACTGTGCATATACGCGTAGTTTAATGAAACCCCACAGAAGCTTGGATATACTAAAGTAGGCAGTGTAAATTAAATTTAATGACTAACTTTTTTCTGTGAAATACCGATAATACTTAGTCAGAACGCTGGTCCCGAGGACTTTTAATGCCGCGATTAGAGTGTAACATACGCATAAACGGGTACACGACTCAGTAAAAGACATGACAGTTTCCAAACCGCTCACGGTGATAGTTCCTAGGAGAATGATAAACAAATGGAATGACCTATATGGACAGATATCCATATGATTTGGAATGGCTTATAACATGTATCACTGATTTGAGTTTCTAGTTCTTTCTACCGGCTGTATCATAATGTTTTATTAGAAATATAATAGTATCATTATCAATTATATGGCAATATATTGCCATAAATCCAAGCAACAGCGTCGTTTAGTTCCAGGCAAAACGATCAAATTTCCTATAAAAATCCAAATTTATGAAAATAAGTCAATAAGACATAGCTTCATTATCCAGAAACTTTATACAGAAACAAATTGAGATTTCAAAAGAGATGCTCATCTCTGTTGGAATGAAGTGAAGTCGCATCTCGTTGATTCGTAGTCGTCAGGACCTGAGTTTTATATCTTATAAACGAGTACGCACCCAAAAACATACTGTGAAGGTTTTGCCTTGAAGGTTTGTAGGTTTTATATCTAACACTGTACTGTCTTCTTACCTGCTTATCTAGTTCCCAATGAGATCTCCATGTATCTAGAAATTCTTGTCGCATTATAAATTTACACCTTTAGCATGCTTCCTTGTGAAGTACCGAGGGCATGAGTGTAATATGATTATAGGCCTGTTCCCCACCCTGTTTTCTGTGGGTGGTGCAGTTATTCTGTCTTAACTGCCGTTGCGTCGGACCCGGGTTGTCCTGGTGGGCCGTTGGCCCCTTTCTGCCCTGTTTGGCTGGACGCTGGGTAATCCAGGCTGACCAATAGTCTCCCTGTTCTGTGGGTAGCCCTGTTGGGGGTTGGCTAGTATGCAGTGGTTGTGATGTGCTGTAGGGGCCATCATTTCCTAATTATCTATAACAATGTCTGAATTCATCCTGAACTGGATCCCTTTGGTATTGTTCAATATGTTCTTAAAAGGGTATCCTTTGGAAGCAAAGACTGCACCAAAGAACTAAAACTAGAGTGCATATTTACTAGGCCAGACTAGCTAGTTTCTGCCATTTATGCGTCATCAGTGACCCGCTAATAGTTCCAAAGTTCCACAATGAAACCCATGAACCCAAAGGACAAGAAAGTAAAATCTACACTTTAGTGAAGGGCAGGGAGACGTTCTACCGCCGCCACACAGTCTCAGTCACCAGCTGTAGTGAAGTCAAATATGTTCTTAAAAGGGTATCCTTTGGAAGCAATGACTGCACCAAAGAACTGAGACTGGAGTGCATATTTCCTGGGCCAGACTAGCTAGTCTCTGCCATTTGGGCCTCATCAATGACCCTCTAATAGTTTTAAAGTTCCACAATGAAACCCATAATCCAAAAGGACAAGAAAATAAAATCTGAACTATAGTGAAGGGCAGGGAGACGTTCCGCCGCAACACAGTCCCAGTCACCAGCTTTAGCGAAGTTAAATATGTTCGTAAAAGGGTTCCCTTTGGAAGCAAAGACTGCACCAAAGAACTGAAACTAGAGTGCATATTTCCTGGGACAGACTAGCTAGTTTCTGCCATTTATGCGTCATCAGTGACCCTCTAATAGTTTCAAAGTTACACAATGAAACCCATGACCCAAAGGACAAGTAAATAAAATCTACACTATAGTGAAGGACAGGGAGACGTTCTACCGCCGGCACACAGTCCCAGTCACCAGCTGTAGTGAAGTCAAATATGTTCTAAAAAGGGTATTCTTTTAAAAGCAAAGACTGAACCAAAGAACTGAAATTTATGTGCATATATCCTGGGCCAGACCAGCCAGTTTCAGCCATTAGGCGTCATCAGTGACCCTCTAATACCTAAAGGAACCAATGTGCCCTTCATGTTAATGATTTTGTCTTTATTTAGCACACTTTTTGCTTTGCTATTTTGGAGGAATTATATTTTTAGAGTATGAATCAAGTCTAGTGGTTCATTGAACATTACCATATTTGGGGTTCAGCCACTGTATCAGGGCCGTTAAGGATAATACAATTGCAGCGACTCCTTGCTCGGGGTGGGGGGGGGGGGCTCTTACGGAAACACCTATGATGTGTTCCCACGTTGGATTTTCCTGGAAAATTCGGGACTTAGCTATGGTTTAGTCAAGTGGAAAAATGACTGTTTGGGCTGATAGTTGGAATTAATGGGGATATTTTCTAAGAAGATAATTATGGATATATTCCATGTTCGTGTGTCTGTGTGCTATACAGGACTGTATATATTTAACCTAATTAATCAGTAATATCATGTTGGACTTCGTAGTACTTTGCTAGGTCACATGTGAGTCCTCTCATGTGGAATAGACTGTTCTAAGAAGCATGAGACGATTCGAATGAGTAGTTTATATAGTTAAATGAACAGAGAAAGCTTCACTTTTGAAATTTAACAATTGGTGGCAAGCGATTGGATAAATGACTTTGAATTATCCGTTGCTGAGCGTTTCTCAGTTTCGAAATTTAACAATATACCTTGATAAGAAATTACTAAAATGGTAACTAAGTATGTTTATTCTCTGAATCGAATGTAGCCCAATATAGAATTGTGCTGGAGAAAGCTCATCAAATCTATAGCGAGATTTGTGTAAAGCCAGAAAACAAGACTGAGTTACTATACACTGCTAATTGTACATGTATGAATCTATAGAATGTTTCTATTTCTTGCCAACGTGTTCTTGGTGGTCTTAAAGATGCTAGAAGGGTACAAAATGTGTTAACAGTTTGCATAGTATTACTGAAGATTGCAAACCACGCATTTTAAAACCAAATTCACAGATCTGACGCATTTTACGCGTCTTTTCTTTCATGTTCTCTCGAATTCATAATGCAATGCGAGAGTTAATGTGAAAGATGACGCTAACCGCCGACCGTATACGACTACACTTTGATATTTTGTACACATGCAATTCAATTCCAGGGTGCTATTCCAACTACCAAACGATAGACGTCCTAAACATAGAGGATCTTACATGAGTGCTCATGTTTTATTGAATTTATTAAACGAGTTGGGGAAAAGTGATAAAATGCGAGGCTTGCCGAGCATTTTATCTCTTTTTCGCAACGAGTTTGATAAATTCAATAATACAAGAGCACGAATGTTAGATTCTATTTATCATATGACATTAATTTTACTTAGAAATCTCATTTCTGGTGTAAAAACGTTATAATTTTGTCATTATGTACGCAGCGTTGTTATGGACGTCATATGTCCAACGTTGTTATGGACGTCATAACGTTTCCCGAAAATCGATAAACCACTAGTGGTTTACAGATTTTATTGCATGGCGTTATTTAACTCCCAGACGCGACGTCATATGATAAAGCATGTAAGGGGCTGTTGGGTTTTATTGTTTTTTTCCGCACCGTTTGGCCTTGTCACTGCAATAACCCAATTCAATTAAATACCAGTGAAATGACATGCTAAACCATCAACGTTGACAGATTATCGAATCTCAAGGATCATTAACAGGATCCAATTCCTTCATGTGTTCTGCTAATGGTGAAATGGTTAAACCAGCTTTCCATGCATTAATTCGACACTCTCACGCGAAATCGAACCTTTTACGACAATCGATTTATCCATGCGCTATGCTAATGGTAAAATGGCAAATCAGCATCCAATGCATAAGTTGAGCATTCTCACATAAGATCGTACATGTATCATAAAAAGGTCTTTGAAAACGAAGTTCAATACATTCATGTTCTATATGGAAGCTCTGTAGCACGGTTGGCAATGTGTCAGACCTTTGACAGAGGGACATAGATTTGAGCCAGCGGTCGAAGCCGGGCCTTTAGCTATACCATTTGTCTATGTTGCTTTGTAGTGGGTTCTCAGCACCAGTAAAATCTGTGCGTAATGTTTAAAACTTGCAGTTTAAACTATTGTATTACATGTGGTGCAATTGCTTCATGTATTTATGATTGAAATGCATATGTGATAGCTTACAATGGATGATGCAATAGTTTATTTTCATGTGTAACATGGTGTTCGAACAGCCAGCATGCGAAATTCTTGTACTCACCGTCATAGTAGTACGGTAATCACGTCACGTACATTCCGATAAACAAAGAAAGTTATTGGCTACCGTTAACTTTAGTGCTGCCAGAGGCACGCAACTGATACCGTGATTGTTCAATGTTTTTATCGAGAAAGGTGACCAGCTGAAAGTTTGTGTTACATTTAAGGCAATTACAATGGAAAGGTAAATATTCTGAATTAATGTTTCATCGCTTATGGTAGAATATTACATACATAGTAAATCATTTAACAATTAGTACCAGTATGCGAAGCTGGCTTTCTTTTGTGGATCTTTTAATGCTTGTTCTGTCTTATATTTATTATGACTTTGTGTGTGTCTGTTTATTTGTGCTTTGTGGTCATCTGCTGGGTAAGGGCTGACCCCTTGGCTCTCGTTTGTCACTTTCAAATTTGTATCCTGGGTCAGGTGTGGTACTTGATTGTATCGATTCCTGATCTTTGCACACTTACTTATATATGTGCCATCTTAAAAGTTGTTCAATCCATAATTTCCCTTCCTCACTTAAACTTCCGAATATTCTGCCATAAATAATAAATATTCAAAAGTCTTCTGTTGACCATTATTCGTCTATATTTAATTTTACAACGGGAAACAAGATGGTTTAACCAATATATTTAAGAATGAGTAGACAACTTCTTAAATAAAATCAGTGCACCGGTGCTAGTTCTAGATGTATATAGTTTGTTGTTACATCCATGACAATGTAAAGCAGGCCCAGGGGTTATAAAACTTGAGTCCATACTCAAAATCAAAATAAAGCGCAACGATTGGCTGCTTGCGGACGCGTGTCCGCAAGCAGCCAATCATTGCGCTTTATTTTGAGTTTGTGACTGTACTCTAGTCTGGTACCCTGCCTCTCCGACTCTGTCTTTGGAGTCAGGCACAAGCGTGCAATGGGACTACACACTGTGTTGTTTAAAAATGGCCGCCTGCGTAAAAACCCCTCGATTCACTACATGTTATTGTAAATATCTTTGCTCGTAAAGCCGGCAAAAGCTTGAAACTTCACAAAATCAATCTGCAAAATGTATTTATTTTTAAAATCCTGAAATAAAGCGAATTCGGCCAGTAAGCGTTATTTTAATGAGAATTCGTGGCAATTTTTGCCTTACCGAGATCGATAATGAATCAATAGAATCTAGAATTATCGTTCACGTGATGAATACGGTGGTGGCCGCAGCTACCTGGCATTACCAAAATGGCATATCTGATCTCAGGAACAAAGACTAAACTGGGGCCCAGTATCCCATTCGCAGATCCAGGGATTTTTTTTTTCGGGGGGGGGGGGGGTCCTTGCCCGGCTGCTGGAAAACAACTCTGACAACGTTTTTTTTTCTTTTCTTTTACTCCTCAACTTATTTAAAGTTTAACAGAGGGTGTCCAATGGTTATTTCAAAGAAAACTATTATTTTCCAAGGTTTCAGAGGGGGGGGGGGTGGGTCCAGCATTTTCCAGGAGTGGGGGGGGGGGGGTCCAAATGCTATACATTTCTAAAGAAACCCATAAAATATGTGATTTTTCAGGAGGCTCCGGAGCCACTATCCAACCTCTGGACCCGCGAATGTATCCTTTTGCCCTAAATTTTGGCCTGGGCCCCGGCAGTTGGAGAAAATGCCCTCAGACCCACGGCTGCTAAATGTATTATCTACATTTTATGTTAAATTTTGAATTTTGCCAGTTTTGACCAAAGTCAAAACTGTTTGTTGATCTGTCTCAGAACCTGTAGCTCACACTCGAGCTGAAATTATGCCTTCGTCAAGATAATCATGCACGGAAGATGTCCTTCAGAGTGCCAACAGATGGTGACATCACCCTTTAGAATTTAGAGCCCCACAACATGCCTCAAGAATAAATTACATATCAACCAAGACTTATGTTTCAGATACTAAAGAGAATCATTTCAGTGGTTCAGTTCTTTTGGGCGCCCAAAACAAATGTTAAATCTGATGAAATAGAAAATCTCAATTTTATGCACATTTGTTTACCCCCTCTCCCTCCCACATGTCAGGATAGCAACTTCATATGTATTACACAATCTTACATTCCCAGCACTGCCCATTTTAATGCCAGACAGCAAATAAGCTACTAGAGAATGAAACACCAGCCTATAATCCCTTAACATAGCTACAAGGGAATGAAACATCAGCCTATAATCCCTTAACAATGTTAAGGGATTATAGGCTGATGTTTCATTCCCTTGTAGCTTATTTTCTGTCTGGCATTAAAATGGGCAGTGCTGGGAAAGGATAGTTCACTACCACATACAAGATATTGTATTACAAATCTCCTATTTGCTCACTCACACTGATCAGCTAATTTCATTGGGGTGAAATTTTCTCAAATAGTGATGAATTTAAAGATTTTAAATATTCATGGAGACCAGTAACTGAGGAATAGCCATTATTTCCAAGACAAGGTTTATTTATGTAAATAAAACAGAGCTCTCACTAGGATTTTGTAAACAGGAGTCCCAGAGCTCTCTTTGCCAAAAAGTGGTAGTTCCACCCCCAGGGGGGTGTACTCTTATTTTTTCCGCATACTTAGGCTCGGACCCAGGGTCTACAGTTCACCCCCAAAAAATATCAGGAATATCAAGCACCCCAAAAAATATTTGAAATCTTAACAACCCCAAAAAATATCCCAATTCTGTACCTTTGACTTTAAAAAAAACCCCTAAAATGCATAGAAATTACCCTTAAACTAGCCCAATTTTGTGCTGACCCCCCAAAAAATATCAACAAAATCTTCATATCCCAAAAAATATTCATTTTTCTGAAAACCCAATAATTATTGAAATTCAGAATTTTGAACCCAAAAAATAGCCCAAGCCTACGTATGTGTGAAATATCAGAGTACCCCCCCCCCCATGGGGTTCCACCATACAATAGCCTCCTTCAAAAATAGGGATCCAGCACCAAAAAATAGGAGTTCAGGACTGCTAATCAGCAGTTAGTGAGAGCTCTGTAACAGATTTTAAACTCCAAAAGAAGATAGCATATTTAAGGATAAAAGAGAAATAGCAAGTAGATATTTGATAAATATATGGTAACTGAGTGATCACCAGCATGCATTATTAAAATTTCAAGACATATATAAGGCCCCCCAAAAAGTCAATAGTTTCTCAGGCCCTCCCTTATTTGTTTCAAATGCCACTCAGGTGTCTTTTTTCAGACTTGAATTAAAAAAGTGGCTTCCTTTATTTTATTTAGATGTCATAATCAAAGTATTAGCATTTTTATGAGGGTCTGGATGGGGTATAATGATTAGTGAATAATGGCCCTTTTTTATAATGAATAGTGAATAATGAGCCAAAAAAATAATGAATAGTGAATAATGAGGGCCTAAAAATAATAAATAATCCTATTTTTTAATGATTAGAAGAAAAAAATACTGAATAGTGAATAATGAGATTTTAATGAATAAATGCTAAAAACTCATTTTGTCGCGTCGCGACTCCTTTTATTCTAATAAAATAATTTTAATGAATAATTTGTCTTATTTTAATGAATAACCCCAAAAAAAATTATGATATGAATAATGGGCTAAATTTTTAATGAATAGTGAATACCAGACCCCCCCATCCAGACCCTCTTTTATGCTTAAAATGAACAAAAAAGGATACCTCATTAGGGTTTTTTGTAAACTAGAAATCCATAAACACAGTGGACCCAGATGAAATGCTGCATTACTATTTTGTGGCTAACGAACAAATTCCAGAGATAGAAATACATCATTTCTTGGTAATTCCAACCTGTGAACCCTTAAATATAACATGGATTATCCCATATTTGTTCATTCATCTGTATGGGGAAATCCACAAGAATACAAAGGTTTAATGCCCCTTCACTTGATATATCAAGGAACGTACATCTTAAAAGATGAATTTTGACTCAAACTCTACCCAGGGGTTAAGGAAGTGTACTCTAATTTCTTTTTTTATGTAGGCTTGGACCCATCATCTACTGTTTACCCCCAAAAATATAACAGGAACATCAGGCATACCCCAAAAATATTTAACATATAGCACCCCCAAAAATATTCCAATTCTGAACTTTGACCTTAAGAAAAAGCCCTAAAAAGTATATATATAATATAAATGACCCCCTCCCCCCCCCAAAAAAAAAGCCCAGTTGTGATGACCCCCAAAAAATTTCCACAATTTCATCATACCCCAAAAAATATTCTTTTCTGAAAACCCCCAAAAATACTGAAATTCAAATGTCTGAACCCCAAAAATAGTCCCAGCCTAAGTTTACATGAAAATATTAAAGTCTAGCCTCCACTTTGTATAAAGACCAGTATTTCTTTGAATAAAAATCATGTTATAGTCTGGCATCAATTCACTGTTTAATTTTTATATTAAACTAATTGATTCTTTTTTATTTGGTTTGATGCTTAACCTCCTAGTCAACTGCTATGGTCATGTCGGGATGCCTAATGAATTGAAATGACAGAAACTTATAACCGTTCATATAATTTGTGTTAAGGTTTCTCAATTTCTTCTTAAACCAACTAAAATTTATTTTGAAACTCCAAAAGATTGGCATTGAGCCTATAACAGGCCTCCAGATTAGAGTGTGTTATGATTTTTTTCTCATTTCTCATTCAAATATATACTGTGAGTACTCAAAAGAACTGACTCAATGAAATGGCTCTTTTGAGCACCAAAAGCTCATATTCTAATGTTTAAACTATTAAATTAATAAAAAATAATTACAAAATTAAGTCAAACCATCAAAATCTAATCACCCCTCCTCCATACCAACAACAGGGATACTACTGGCCCATATAAAGATGGGCTTTATAAATGGGCCTGTTTCCCATTCAAATTTAATGGTTTAATGAGCCCTTAAGAAAATTTAATGGGCTGAAGAGTGAAGAGTCCATTATATGCACCTTACAGCAAAACAAGTGATATTTTTGAATAGCTTGTCATATGGGGCCCACCAAAATTAAACAAAAAATATTTATAGTTAACTGTAACAAGTCAAAAAATGGTTCTGGCCCATCCCAGCATTATCCCTGCAACAATGTTCCTACATTGTATGCAAGTTTGGTCAAAATCTGGAAATTTCAAACTGTGACACCTTTTGTGCTTCATGAATGAATATCAATATGTGTAGAAGAATAATTCAAGTCAAATAGGTTTGAATTAAAACAAAATCTTAATTTTGAATTAGAGAGGTCAACTAACCCTAAAATTTGCAATTTTAGAGGGTTTGGGAATCCTAGAATGTAATAGAATGTATTACATGTACATATACACAAAATGACAACAATTTCACACACAAAATATCAAAATTAAAATAATAACCATTGTACTGCTGAAAATAAAATAATCTGTGCATACAGCTAAATTTTGACAAAACCAGTTCCTGATGGAAAATAGAGGATCCTGACCAGTTACCACACCGTTTTCAAAGCAGGATAATATACTGTATCTAGATTCAGCAGGACAAGGGTTCGTAGGATAGATGGCTGATTTTATCTTAACAAGAGCCCAGTTCTAGTATTAGACTCACTCTTTGCATTTTCTAAAAAAAAACCCTCAAGGACTGGATCAGAGTCAAACAGTTTGAATTAAGATCTGGCCTGATATTATGTCAATCCCGATCTAGGTCCTCACTGTTTGCAAATAAGGATCACCAGACAACATTGACATTAAAGGCAGGAGTGGGGTATATAAGGAAAAATAAGCCTCAATTCTGGCACTTTCTGTTTTGCACTCAAGCTATGAAGATCTCCAGGAGCTCTTGAGGCTTATCTCTTATTTGATTGGCTAATCCAATAAACTTTGAAAATGATTGACACCTGTTATCAGCTTTAGTGGCCATGTGTTTTGTCATATGGGGTATTCTGCAATCTCTATCAATTATTAGGAATTTAGTCACCTTAGCAATAAAAAGAATTTTTGAAAGAATTTTATTTTGGGTATTTTTCTTTATATTGAAATTTTAGAAAAAAAGATCAATATTTGCTGCTAAATTTTTTATAATAAATCATTTAGTAGAAAACTTAATAGAAATAATAAATTATTTTTTCGTCTATATTTTTTTTCACTATAGGATTTATAGCATTCTTGTTTTCAAATCACTAAAAAGGTTGTTTATTGTGACAAAATGGACAAATTCTAAAAAAAATCTAATTTATTAAGTCTCACTTATTTTTTTACTTGTTATACTAATCCAAACTAAGATAATCACATACATGTAATGATACTTTATATTTTATTGACATTGAAAATAAATGAGGCGAGTCATGTTTGTTATGTGTCCACTCGGTCATACTTACTCTGTAATTACTCAAGATAATTGGCATTTAGCTTACTGTGACCCTACACGGTCCAAAGATCACAAAACGGTTGACCGTGAATGTTTGTTTATACAGCAATAAGCATCAATTGCATGGATGCACAGTCACCTTATGAATTCTAATTTTAGATTAATATTTGTTTGGGATAAAGTTTTCATTTAGAAAACGGCGAAGATCCAGATCAGCTATGCGGATCAGAACTCAAACTGCATCTTAGGTAATATTAATAATGATCAAATTTGGGAGTGATCAAGTGCAAAAATATTCAACATGATAGGTTTGAAAAAAAAATTGTATGATTATAAAAATAATCAAATATTATATTGATGACAATCAAATTCATTGAAGAAAGCTGCATTCGACATTCATTCAATTTTTATCAGCTTGATTGTTCTTATTTTTTATTTTTTTCAAAAAAGAAAAATACCATTAATTATTTCAAAAATATTGTCTTTTTGAGACAAGAAAACAGAACAGTAGTAGCCTGAGGCTTATCTGTTATCTGCTAGACCAGATTAGGACAGTGGCCTGGTCAGTAGCTAAGCTCCGCCCACTGACCATCTCATACAGGTAATAATCTCTCTGCCGGGGGGTACAGAATCCCTGCCTTTAAGGAAAGAGTTAACTGTGTCAATGTTATTTCAGGATTGACATGACAACCACAAAATTAATTAATCACTTTACATTCTAATTAACTTTTTTTTTAATTCTAAAACCTTTACCGAAACACAATGAAAATGTTTTGGTATATTAGTAAAAATGATCAAAATACTTTTTAAACTCATTATTACTTTCCGCCATATTTGCTTGGTCACACGACCAACTTTCTGCCTTTTTAAAATGGTAATTTTACAAAAACTTAGAATTTTTCCAGTTAAATTATGAACACAGAGATTTACCTATATAAATATTTATTGCTACACTTTAATAGTTACATTTTAATTCTTCAGAATGTCAGGGTGGAAGTAGAGGGATATTCCATAATTTGTATTTTATATTGACAGCCCAAATGAAGGAAATAAGTACGTATAAAGCATTTTTCCAGCACATGAGACTGAAACTATAACCATCAGTTAATGCCTAAATCTTCCATAAAGTTGAAGTTTAACTATAATGCTCTAGAATTCTTTATGACAGCATAATGTCTAAGATGAAAACTGCTTTAAAGTAGAATGGTTACCAAAGCACTTGTCATTATCTCATCATTTGGTGAAACCTCTTAATGGTGGTATGTCACAGAGGAACAGAGCAGCAAAAGAAACTATTTATATATAATAAGCAAATAGGAATCATGAAATAACCAATGAATGCTGCTGCAGTACCTTAACTATTTTTGAACAACTTAATATGTTACCCATCCATTCCTTTTTCATTCATTTGAGCATTGCAAATGTTTATTTGAATATTCAATTTTTTTAATGAAATGTTTAATTTTCAATTGGGTATTTTTGTAAATATTATCCCTATGTATTTGGGAAGCAAAAAAAGTACTTTTGCAAACAGTGGAGACCCAGATGAAATGCTGAATTTCATCAGGGTCAGTAGACTGTTTGTAAAGGTAAAGCAGATCCTCAGACAAAATAATACATTTTTTAAAATTATAACCTGACACCCCTAGATACATGTATTTACAATGGACTATACCAAGCTTATTATAAGAATACATTAGTATACAAAGGATTAAAGCTTTTTAAGTGCGCTTTAATATGTTGCCAAAAACGGCCACTTAAAATATATACGCAGGGATCATTAAGACAAATGGGCGCTAAATGAAGGTCGAAAGTATTGCAGAATGCTCCCTGGGAGCATTTTGCAATACTTTTGACCTGCATTATTCAATGTCTTTTTTTTAGTGGCCTCTTAAGACAGGTTTTACTGTATACAATTAAGTTTAATGGGTATCCAATTTGAGATATTTAGTTAAAAAAATAAGTTTCTGATCAACCGACCCATACTGGTAAATCAGGGTCAGGTAAGGGGAAACAAAAATATTTTTAAGGTTGGCCTAAGTAGGTATTACCTAAATATTGGCAAGAAGCAGCTTCTCAACTTCTGAACTCTGTCAATTTTCAGAAAATTTGATATGATTATCGGTTTAGACAACTTATTTCACAAATAGATACATACAGCAGGGGTGTGGAAATCGTAAAATTTTCTACTTGTCCAAGGACAAGTAAATAGCCCAAATGTAGTTGTCCATAGAAAATTTTACTTGTCCGAAAGAAAAAAATTAGCTTATACCGTACTGTGCTTAAACAATTTATTCTTTCAAAAACAGTATTAAACCAGAAATATATCAACTCTTGCAAACAGTATGGATCCTGATCAGCTGGCTTCTCTTGTAAACAGTGTAGATCCAGATCAGCTGGCTTCTAAAGTGGCCAGCTGATCAGGATCCACACTGTTTTCAGTGCAAGATGTGAGCGCGTAATAATTAATCAAAATATGAAATACAGAATTGTATTAACTTAATACATTTGTACTTGTCCACGGACAAGTAAATATAAATTTTCAACTTGTCCTCAGGTCGGACAAGTCAGGCATGTTATTTCCACAGTCCTGCATACAGCAACTATTCAGTTTTAATTACAAGGCACCTAGTCCCCCGGTCAAAACCGTATTATCTGCTCTAAGCAGGGGTATCATCGGTGCCAACCGACTCATTGTAGCTAGGTTTAGTAACGTCTATTGATAGGATATTGTGGATATTTTTATTGTGAAGCCCAGTCCTGACTTAGTTATCTCAGAAATTTAAAATATTCGCAATATTTTATCAAGGTGGATATTTTCTAAATCAATCTATAGTGAACTAATGGCTTAGTGGGGTTAAAGGCTGGCTAATAGGGAAATTTTGCCAGAACCCCCCTCTCCCCCCCCCCAAGTTTGCTCATAAATTTAGATTAAATATTCACAGCATTTTTTTTAAAAATCTGTATCATTTGGTCGAACTATCGGCTACGTGCCGATAAAATGCCGGGTTCCTGTTAGTGCATTATTGGGATTTTCTCTGACCCCAAATTGCCCATTTACATGTACTCTAGGTTTGTTGTTGTTGTTGTTTGTGTTTAGCCTAATTTTCTCTCAGAAATTTGGAATAATATACATGATCATACATGGAAAAATATCAAGACAGGGCCGTAGGAATAGGGGGGCCGTGCCCCCCCCCCCCCCAATAATTTGCACAAATATGCTGTATTGCTCATTACAAAGGTCTGTCATTTAAAAAAAAATTATGATTGTGTGCCCCCCCAATCTGTAAAAAAAATTATGTGTTCCCCCCCCCCCCCAATCTGTAATTGCTTCCTACGGGCCTGCAAGATGTATATTTTCGAAATCTGTATCAGTTGGTTGAAATATAAGCTTAGTGCCAGTAGAATGCCAGGCTGCTGGAAGCATCTAATGGTGATTTTGTCTGACCTTAAATTACCTTTCTACAAATTTTTTCGACAGCAAGTAACCAAGTATTCTCGCGAAAAATAGAATAAATACTCACGGCAAAATATCAAGATAGATATTTTCTAAATCTCTATGAGTTGATTGAAATATCGGCTTAATGCCTACATTTTGCCGGGTCACTGTCAATCGCTATGACGGATTTTATCTCTTTTCCACAGCCTACAGGCTTGCTTGACAACGGGTATAAACAAAGTTTTCTCTCAGAAATTTAGAATAAATCTACTCACGGCAAATATCCAGATGAATATTTTCTAAATCTGTATGAGTTGGGTGAAACATCAGCTGAATGCCTACATTTTGCCGGGCCTCTGTCAATCGCAATCACGGATTTTGTCAGAGCTCCATATGCTTTGTACAGCGAGCAGCCATTTTGTTTTCGATCTGCGTAGGCGGCCATTTTACGTTTGTGCCAGACGTCTCATTTTCGTACACAAAGAGACGCCGGGTACCAGACTAACTGTACTCAAGTTTCATAACCTCAGGGCCTGGTTTCATTGGTTCAGTAGTTATGCTAGTCTTGGGATTGAATGCTTTTAAAATATCAACCCTCAAGCACCAACCCTCTTTGCCTACAAGTGTTGTTTGCTGGTATCATTTGATGTATGGCACTTTATTGGTATTCCTAAAAGCAGGTTCGAAAAAAATAATTAAGAAATTACCAGCTGCAGTCAACTAAAATCAGCATGCACAAAAGTTAAATTATCATTGTGACTCGAAATCTTGCCTAAAGACGAGATTCAATCCATTCATGTCTCGGGATAATCCTTGTTTAGCTGAACTCGGATATATCCTCATGAGAATATGGTGTAGATTCAGATCGTTTTGGCTTCTGTTGAAGCCAAATGAGCTGGATCTACACTGTTGTATAAGCAGCCATATAAGTCTATGTTTTTAAGATAATCACACAACTGGCCTGGCTTGAAAACAGAAGTAAATGTCACAGTGCCGTTGTAATCTATTCAGCAGTACAAGGTGTTAATGGTGGAATTGTTAAAGAAGCTTCATCTGCATTTAGTGAGCACAACCATGCGAAAACATGCCCTACCAAGTTGTTACTGCTTCAGGAGTTATTGCTAATGACCGGAAAACAATCTCTTTAGTGTGAGTATTGTTGCGCAAAAGGATTCTTAGCCGAAGCAAATTCTTTAGTGTTGGATGCTGATATTAAAATAGTACATGGGGATTCCTTTGTATTAAGCTACATTGTAACGCAATAATGCACCATAGTATGTTCTATTTTATTTACATGTTCTGCAATCGTTGCAGCTGGTCGTTCAGACAAAAAAGGCTAGTAGTACACAAAAATATAACAGCTTAGCCCATAGAAGAGGTGGTGTCATTTGTCATTTACAAATGTAGGTATATAGTTTAGTTGAATTACATACTGGTATATACAGTTCTCTGTCTTCTTAGTTGTTGGCTAGGTAAGACACATATTTTGCCTTGCCAGTTACGTACAGCATTCATACGTTTTAGTTTAAACATATTCATTCTAAAATATAGCATTTATAATACAATAATATAACAAAACAGAGAGAGAGAGATAGAGAGAGAGAGAGATAAGAGTGAGAGAGATGTGCAAATGGTTGTGAAAACATTATATCGTTGACATATATATTGAATCGATGTCGTGTTCATTGTATTGAATCGCAGGGGTGTCTTCACCACTTTCACACAAGGCATACATTATGTCGACGTCGTCTCGACATCCTGCTCGTGTGAGTGGGGGATGTATGTGTATGACAGAAAGAAAACGGTTTGCCTGGCATCCTTTCAGGTTTGTGAGCCTTGGTTGGAATGGTCCACATGTACGAGTACACGTGTACCTACGCTGAAAGAACCTGGCACAACTAATAACGAAACGCTGTACTTCTATGATTTTCAAAGTTTCTTTTTCTTGCCGGGTGGCGTCTTCTATTCGGTACAGAAGTTATTTAATGAAATACGTTTCTAAACTTATATTGAGAGGTTACTTCTGCTGCCAATGTATAGTGCACAGGTGCAGAAAGCCTGTTGGGTCTATTCGAACACACCCCATTGGCATGAAGGGTTGTCGACAATGTTCTTGCGATATAAGTCGGCATTTAAAGCACTGCATTGCATTTTTTGGTATTTTTCATTTCTATCCAAATTTTAATAGAACAATCTACGAGCAAACAATGCAGACCCTGATCAGACGCCACGTTCTGTGGCGTTTGGTCTATTTCTGCACTATTTGCCTACGTCCCACAAAAGGACGCTAGGCTTATATGGGTTAAGTTAAGACACAATGGCATTTAATTGAAACTGTTAGAGTTGTTAAAAAGGAAACAGAAAGTTGGTCTTAAGTCCTGTTTCTTTTGCATAAAATCCATCTTTGCTGGTGGGCCTCTTTAATCCTTAGTGTACACTAATGATATAGCTAAACACCTTCTGAGTTTGACAGGCTATTTGCAGATGATAGCCAACTATTTTATGCTGCAGTACATATTGCTGATATAGCTGGTATAATCAACCATGATTTGCAGAACTTGTTACATTCAATCCAATGAAAACTGAGGCTGTCTTATTTACTCTTAAAAACTGGATTTATATCCACAACTTGTTATGATAATATTCCAATAAGTTTTGCTGATTTGTTTGTTTGGTGCTTAACGACGCATCAACCCTCGTGGGTCATTAGCGTCAGACGGTATTAATTAAACATTATTTGGATGGAAAAAGTAAATATTTGTAACATTTAAAGTGAATGATGCTGATGAGTTTGTGTAATGACATTGAGTTGCACTATAATTGTTGACAGGAAATATCAAGTACAATATCTGACAGTTTCAAAGAGCTATTCAGACGATTGTACTTGTAAGCTTTGCTGATAGTCATAACATCTTGGTGTTACATTGAGAAGTACTGGAAAGTGGCTTTTACATATTGAAAATACTGTCAAGTTAGCAACAAAAAACAAAAAAAAAATTGGGAATTATGCGAAAACTAAAATATTCTTTGAGTAGAAATGCACTCAACTAGATGTATATGTATTATCTGTTACCCATTGTAGAATATGCGTCAGTTGTATCGGATGGATGCCCAGCACAAGGGTAAGCATCACTATAAAAGATCCAAAATGAAACAGCCCAACTTGTCACAGGATTAACAAGTTCTATATTATTAGACAACCTGTACAAAGAGAGTGGATGGGCAACTCTATCACAACGAAGACAACAACATAAGCTTTTTTCATTTTTAATGTACATGATGGCATGGTACCCTCATACATACAATATTTGATTCCTCCCTTAGTAAGTGAAGTTTCAGATTACCCTTTGAGAAATAATAGAAATATAACTGTACCTTATAATCGAACTAGTATTTCACAGACATATTGTATTCCATCATCCATCAGACTATGTACTCTCTTGCAGATGATTTGAAAGATGCACCTCTTTATCAACTTGTCAAAAATATAATCTCAAAGTTTACCATATCAAGTGTTCCTCCGTATATTATTACGGGAAAAAGATATACCTCTGTAACACATGATCGACTTAGAAATAATTGTAGCAGTCTTAACAATGATTTTTTAGAAATCATGTTTGTGATAACCCTCTATGTGATTTGTGTGGTGTGATACATGTAGAGCATGCCACTATTTACTTATTTCGTTGTATAAAATATTTTGATAAAATACAGGTTTTCAATGATACAGATAGAGTTTTTCAACCCCCTGACCATCATTTTTATACCACTTTTGAATTTAGCTATTGATTTATTATTTCTGTAATTTTGCATTTATTTATTTCTGATATTTCTCTAGCTTATATATCATCCTATTTTGTTCATAACTTTTATTCATATTCAGATTGTATATATTAAGCCATGATTATAAGTTATTCTTTATGTATATAATGTAAGGGAAGGGTCGTAACAAATTTTTGAGACCGTGTGACCTAACCCATTTCTGTATTATATTTGGTAATAAAATATGCCTAAACTAAAAGGAAACCGCTGAATCATGAGCTAGAGGATTTGAGTGTCATTGCACTTTCCATTATTTCTTATGCACAGATTCTGTGAAACTGAATCTGCTGTCGTTTTTTTCTTCGTACTTTGCATGTTCTCTCGTTTTCTGAGTGATTCGTTTTCAAGATTATTATTCAAATAATGAGCAAAAAATTCATACGAAAACTAACTAATGGACTGTGCTTCAAGCAAATACCCAGTTAAGCTCAATCCAATCAAAGTAAGGATGGCCATTCTGATCAAAGTCTTGCCGTCGGTACACTGAAACTGAAACCGAGGGATGAACTAAAATGGGACGAAGAGGAAGAACTCTGCGTCCTTTGCTCGCTACCCATTTAGTGTGTGGTGACTAATCATCCTTGACTTGGTAGATGGTTCCGCTGATTTATGTCTTTGTGTGGCCATGCGCGAATCCAGAGGGGGACAGGGGATCCAAATCCCCCTCAAACACAAACATATGGGTTTTCTTGGCAGTACTGGTCCGGATCCCCTAAAAAATCACAAAGCTACCAAGCCAGCATTAAATGTTGGACCGTCATCGGCACGCCAGCGTTTGTGAAACGCCATTAAATGGCGTTTCACAAACGCTTGCGGGCCAATGGTGATCCGCTTATAGAGGTATTTGGATCCTTCCTCTCCTCAACAACTAGAAAAAAAACGTTATCAAAGTTGGACCCCCTCTAAGAAAGCTTTCTGGATCCGCGCATGGTGGCACACGGGTCATTTTGATTGTGTTTTCTGGCACTGATTCAATAGAAATTTGCTCACATTGCGCTTATTTGAAAGGGCTCACCCTGCCATTAGCCATTGTAGCCAATTGCTACTAAAATTGTAGAATGGCTACAAATATAAGTCATTGGCTAAAAGAACAGTCTATGTGGTTAAAAAATTACATAGTTGCGAAAAAATATATTTTGATCAGCTTTTGGGTTTTCCAATATTGCTTTTATTATTCCTTCACACTCTATGATTGTGGATACTTAACTCTTTGGATTCTGGATTATTTCAATACCATCAGGGTGTCAAACAGTTTGAATCCAGATCAGGCCCGACATTTTGTCGGGCCTGATCTGGGTCCAAACTGTTTGCAAATGTTATCAGCAGACAACAAAAGTCACCACTAGCAGGCGACGAGTTAAATACAGAACAACTTGTTGATACTACTTTCTGGCTAAAACCTTGGCTAGAGTTAGTTATATTTGGCTCCAACTTTTTCCATTTGGCTAAAGTGTTGGCTACTACAAATTCTGAGCCAGGGTGAGCCCTGTTCGGCTTATGCAAACATGAAAAAGAAAAACATAAAAACATGTTTTTGGTCACCACATAGTCAGCAGATGAACCATTGTTGTTCTTGAGAGAGAAAGAACCGTACACTTGATACAACCCATTTTGTGTAAGTTTTCAGTTTTCTTAGGGAGAAAACGATCGCATTGCTACTAAAACTGTTCCTTTGAGATACATCTATTGATACCAAAACCAGGCATATCATATTATGCAGATAACTCATTTCATTTTTTGTATTTGAACTCATCAGCATGGTCTTCACTGAAGGACTTTAAAAACGCAAAAATCGAAATTCATAAAATTAACAACTTTTTAATGTATCAATTTGATTGAGACTTGGCAAAAATAAACATCAATATGTCAAGAAAACATGATTTAAATTTCATATCAAAATGATAAATACTTTTAGAGCATCAGTTTATCAAAAGACAATACCCTTAGATTCTAAAACTGCAATTTGAAATTTGTCTAGAAATCGGACGTGATTTTAAGTAATTATATTAAAATATTTTTATTAAAAATCTAGATACAGGTTACCCTTGGAGCCCCAGTTGTCGGCTGGCACTGACGGTAGCCAGCTGGAACGGATATCGTCGATGTAAATATCGTCGATACACTCGACGTCTAGAAACGTCGAGTTGCCGTCTTGACGTCAGGTCATCATTTTGGTTAACCAGATATGCGTCTGATATTGTCTGATACCGATTCTGGGGCGCTGTACAGTTAATGGAAGGCAATTGTAATATCACGTGACGCCAGAAACACGCACCCTAGCTCTTAACATTCCAATTGCGCCAGGTCGTTCATGTTCAGACAAACATGGCACGAATAATACCGCTATAAAACTAAAGCTACTGTGTTTTATACATGTATACCTACATTATGTGAAATGATAAAATATATTGTCTCATTGATTCGTGGGGGCGCCACGTGCAAAAAATAGTAAATCACGGATGCGTGATGGCCAGTGTCTATAAAAACACCGGTTTTTGGTATAGATAGAGGCAGAGTGTCGTTTCGAGCCGATATAACTTGTTAAAGAAGACTAAAAATGTTCTGGGTTCAAAAAATAATAATTTTCATTTTTTGCGTTTTTAAAGTCCTTCAGTGTAGGCAAGTTTACAAGCGCATAAAAGACTAAGATTAATGCTCAGAGATCAATGTGCTGTTAGGTCATAAATATCAACTAATATATTTAATAGGGAAGATATATGCAAAATTCCTCATTTGCTAACCTAGTTCATGAATCGGTATGTAGATTGACCTCGTTAACGATTTCATTATATATTGGTATAATATGACATTGCGCTCTTATTGAAAATGCCGGCAGACATCAAAACGGAAAAGCTGAGCAATATAAAAAAAAGACTTAAAATGAGCTGCGTATGTGTACAAGGTGTGACTATGAATTTCAAGCATCGGCATTCGTTTAAAAAAAAACTTCATTCTTTAAGTTATGATCTTTAAGTTATAATGAATAACAAAATGTGTTGTTTGGTCGCTTGGTGATAAGTTTCACTAATCATACCGTGATTTTCTTTCTCTTGACAGGCTCATAGTAATTATCTGGCTAGTAATATCAGCGATATGAATTTCGAAAGAGTGTGGACATTATGTATAAATCAGACTTTAGGAAACCCGTCGGGGAATCATATGCGCGCGTTCTTGTTCATAAGAATTTGACGGATATCATATTGATGCATTTTTTTCGCCAGTAAAACACGTACAACCGGGTGGTATTTATGCTCATATATAAGCAACGTCTAATGGAACATGTATATATAATTGATAATTCAATACCAGGTATTATAATATTTTTCATAAATAAAAAAAAACGTTGAAATCCAACACAGGCTATCATGTTTTTATCTCGTTTCGGCTTAATATACACTAAAGCTGATTGGTTTTATGTCAGTTGAGAAACAATCAGATAAAATTAAACAAATGTAAGGAAACCTCGGGCTCAGAACCCAAAGGCAGTCAACATTGAAGTGCATAGAGTTAAACAATGGTGTGCCCAGCCAAAGACAAACATCTACAACAATATAAGATAGGTCAGTGAAGTCAATGAGACCTGACCAGCAACCACATCGACCCACAACACCGACACTACAAATACCAATGGGAACTGCCTCGGCCAATTCCTTGGAATCAGACCTCCGATGTACATCGAGGATCTACTTTGATCACGTGATGCTGAAGCCACAGAAACCATGCCAATACGTGAAAATTTCGATTGAAGCAAAACAAACGGTTACAACATTCTACAAGATGCTATGAATCAAGTCTATGTGTTTTTTCCAATAAAATGTCGCTATAGCGATAGCGATATTTTATTGAAAAAAAAAACATAAACTTCATTTATTCTGTTGATAGAATAATGGATTTTAATAGAGCTAAACACACATGCTACAAAACTAATTTTCCTAACGCCAGTTCCGGCTAACACAATGCAGCTTTTTCATACATAAAACTACGCGTTACATGTACATACATCCGAGGCTTGATTCTCGATTCGGGTCGATATTTTCCGTAAGAACTGTGACATACGGACAAAAATCCTTCCGCTTCGAAACCGCCAGGGTGTGGAACAGCCTCTTGAATGGCCTGAGCAAAGTTTCAGCTTTCAAGGACTTCAAAGTATCAGCATGCCCTCAGCCCCGTTTTTCTCCAGTTTCAGCTCATGTTTTATATATTGTTCCATTCTGGTTTTATTTTATGTCAAAGCCAACGTAAAACTATTAGATATACTTTATTAGAGTCAGATTCTCTGTCGATTCTCTGTCTAACAAATATTTGCCTTTTTTTCGTGCAAGAGTTAACTGTTTATCTCTGCCTTTTCTCTTGTTGTTTAGACATTCACCAATCTGGCAGGTTTCTTTTACATGAATCGTACTTTTATATTACACTTTTAGATCAAGCACCAGCCTTGTACTTTTTTGATGCGCATAATCTGACCGATGACATTTGCTATGTTGTTGCCCCAATGGATACTTTGGCTCTGGCAACCTTGTGGTTGGATAGCCCCAATCGAAGGAGCACATAATACTTTGCCTGTGATGGCAGTGTGATGCATTTTATAAATATCCGCCTGTGACAATTTTTGTGATACTACTTAGTGATATGATTTGCTCAATATTTATAAAACTGATTTTTTCAGCTTACACTATTTTAACAGCACGAATCTTTATGCTAATGCTTTATCTAACATATTGTCTCCAAAAGCATGTTGATATTGTTGAAAATTAGCTCTACAATATGTTTGTTAGGAAATAGCTCTAATAGCTAATGTTATCTGTTATGTGTATCCGACGTGAACTCTTGTATCTTGTATCAGTGTTGTCTAATTTAAGAGAAAACATTACTCTTATCAGAAATAAATTTAAAGACTGCAGACAGGCTCATGAAATCCATGTTATAAAGAGGATTTGACAGAGGGCGGGCTTATACCCTTCCTTAACTAAATAACTTTATTCGTAACGCTTATGTGATTTTCCCATAATATATTTATTCAAATGTAAATTCATTTGATAAGTAAGTCGGCGCTTGTGCAGTTAAACAAAACTGAATACTTCAGCATATGCACATAGGCTCGCGCGTAATCCTAACATCCATGAACGATACATCTACTTGGCGAAAGGTTGATTTGAGAGTTGGAGTATTTTCCCTTGCCATATATTTGCTGAATGGTGCAGTTTTATCTTTAATACTGTTTGGAACCGTATTAAACGCAATCAAACGCAATCTATAAAATACCTGCACAGTTTGAAATTGGTCCAGGTTAAAGTAAGAAAAGGGGCAAATATCAGGGATCGATACAATCAAGCACCAAACCTGAACCAAGATACTAATGGGAAAGTGACAACTTACCAATTAGACATCACAAACGAGTGCCAAGAGGTCAGCCCTTTCCCAGCAGCTAACCACATGACATCGATAAACAGACGTACACGAAAGCAAAACAAAAACAATACAGATATAGCAGAAATGATTCATAAAAGAAGCACCGCCTTGGAACGGTTAAGTTGTAGGAGGAGTTGCGTTAACAATATTACCAGTGTCTATATGCTTTGGTAGAAATCAAGCCGAAAAAATGACTAAGATAACTCTGCAAAAAAGTCACAACAAAAGTCTGAGAAATACATCCAAACTCCATGCTCATTTTCAGACCTTGACAACATTTAAAACGTATCAGGCTTACGGTGTAGGTGGGTTGCTTTACAAGCTATCCAGTGTCTAAATGCTTTGGTAGAATTGGATCCAGGGAAGAAATTCAAACTGTGTAAAAAAGTGACAATACCTAATCTGAGGATTACAGTCAAACGTCACGCACATTTTCAGACCTCGACAAAACACCTGCAAAGTTTCAAGAAGATCCGGCTTAAATTGTAGAAGGAGTTGCGTTCACAAGAGTGGACACATTATGTGACGGACAATCAGACAGACAGAGACAGACTGTCTCCAACCCTAACAGGTGGAGACATAAATAAGAGAAGCGAATAAACTTAAACAATTTAGTCAAAGGAAGACCAGCTAATCTGAAATTACCCTGATTACCAATGTACCTGCCTATGCCAACATAGAACTTTAAAGAAAACTTTGGTGGTTGGCAAACCGCTCTTTTTACCAATATATAAACTTCAATTGTGAACTTTTATGTACCACTTGTTGGTCTATGTATGATAAGCTCTTACATACTTATTTTGATGTATTTTTTATTTTATTTTAACGTATATTATTTTATGGCAAAACAATCATAAAAATAATGTACGTTAAAATAAAAAAAATATATTTTAATTGAAATATAAAGCATTATTACTTATTGTTGGTTACAGCCAAAGTATAGTTCATTTTTGTGCGTTCTATGGGCAGCATTATGTGGTCATTCCTTACAGATGATTTTATTTTAAAGGGTTTGGACGATTCAAGTGTGTGTCCACATCCCAATCAAACGTAAACATTCAGATGCTTTATATAATGGAGATTTCCATTATATTCTAAAAACAATACCTGAGCTTAAATGTGTTTTTTCACCAAAGTCTGACCAGACGCCGCAAGAAGCATGTCTACCATTTCATCAAGGCCGACAAACGGCTAATCTGGATCGTAGCCTCGGTCAATCTAGAACAATCAGCGCATTCATAATGACACCAGTCACCAGTCTTTTAGTCAGTGCTAACTCATGTTGACATAGGTTCACTAGATTCTACACTGAATTAGCATTGTTGGTTCAGAGCAGCCAACGCATCCATAATGATACCAGGCAATTAATTATTCAAGATTTTCGAAATTCTACAGGAATGCGTATGTCCTATTCCATCCCCGTAAAACCTATCTACCTAAGCAAATAATGAAGCCTCTGGCGAGATTGTGTGTCTAAGAAATGCTATACTGCTCAGCTACAGAGACTAGCTAGAACTTTGGAATGAAGCAAGTTTAGATTTAATGCTATCAATGAATAGAATCACAAACGCGATGGTCAGACTGCGCGTATCCTGTAGATACAAAAGTCCCCATAAAATATTGTACCTTTAAGGAGGTTGTCATTCACACGAGGAGACATTAATTAATACCAGTAACAAGCTCGCTGGTCGCCGCTTAATTGTCTTGGCTATGTATTTCTTTTAAGTACACAACTGTCACAGTTCCTGACCAGAAGCTTCAGTCTACGGTTTATTCATGTCTTGTAAACTGGATTTGTGGGATAAATTTAGGCGTCTCCGTGTTTTAAATCCCAGTAAGTTATCGTTTCCATTATTTCAAACTTCACTCTGTCAGTGAATTGCTTCTGAAGGGACTGATAGGGATTTGCATGGCATAAAACGTTCACAATATTTATTTATTTATTTATTTATTTATTTATTTATTTATATATTTATTTATTTATTGTTTTCATTTTTACTTTAAATCCCAATTCGCAAGTAACTGACCAAAAAACGCGTCTTGCATTGCAAAAATGGTTACATGTAATGTACTTAGACGATTTTTGATAACTGTTTATTATATAAATATATAAAAATATGTCCGTATTTTTGCAAAGCAAACACATCTGAAACATTGATACTACGAGACATGTACTTTATTGCATTAAGTTACCAGTCTTTAACAAGACACTGCGCGGACATCAAGCGCCGCTGAACACCTGGAATTACCTAGGTACACTCTATGCACAGCAGGACACATGTAGGCCTTCCCGATGCAGCTGAAATAACAAGAAATGTTTGGATTTAATTGACACGTGTTGATGTTACCTTGGCCTTTGAGTAATGATTGCGCTTCTTGTTTCGTTCAGTACAGATGAATCAGTCATGATTTTAAATTTGGTTTCGAATTAAAACTGTGATTGCGGGTCGTGGCAGGAATTTGTGATAAAATTGGGCCTCGTCGTGAGAAAACCTGTTTATGGGGTTTCCGACATAGCGAGACTCAAACCAGCCTGCTCAGTTACAGAGACTAGCTAGAAAATTGAAATTTCACTTCTCGTATCAAGCCTGAATATGATACTTAACAATAAGCGAATAACAAAGACACTGATCAGACTGCGCATATGCGCAGGCTGGTCTGCGCCTTTGTTGTTCGCAAACACCAAAGACATGATTTCTCGCGTCGAGGCCCAAATATTGATGCACACTTAAAGGTCCTTATCGCAACTAAAATTTATATTCCTCCAGCCATTATCGTTAATCTTAGAAAACCGTGGACACGAATCAGTAAAACAGTTTCTTAGTTCATCGTAATCTATGAATTTAGCGAAGGTTGGCGTTGCATACATTGTATAGAACAATCTTGAATAATAAGAAGTTGAAGACACAGGTATTGGTGCTATGTGATTTTTCATTGCCCATCTTTCACGTACATTGGCTCAATTTGATTCTAGTTTGCTCATACTAATTTTGATCGTACGTGCTCTACTTGAACTGAATAACAAACTGGCTTGACAAATTATCTTCAATTTCATTTTGATTATTTTAATACACTTTTGTCAAATTGAACATTCTAGGCTTTTACTTGGTTACGTTGCATTAATGTTTAGCAATTGATTATAAGAGATAGCTGGTAACAATCTCCAAACCACATGATAGTTCAGCTCATAATAGCCTTTCGAATATCAAGTGTACTGACGCTGGTTAGATATTGCTTGCTGTGACATCACATTTTGGTTGTACTTACCACCAATAATATGTTTACCAAAGCCACAAGTGTGCACGACTAATAAGTATGTATTATTTCTAGTGAATATCTAATAGTTTAGTTTAACCATAATGTATTGCCAAGTTTTATACATCACCAAATTGAATGATATTGGGTAACAAGTTCGCATTACATTATTTACGACTTCTCGTATATTGTAAGTATAAACAATAGCTTATAAACGTGTGGCTTCTATTTTTATATTGCCCCCTTCTCCACGGTGCTGTATGTTGGTCTGCATGTGTGGTTGTGGTATTTCCTGGTCATACTCACTTACTCTATAACTATAAACAAATTCATATGAATACAAAAGAAGTTTTTACATAAGCAAGAAAAATAAGCAATACAAAATGTTTAAATAAAATCGATCAATTAATAAATCAAACACAGATATAATTATCAGCATAATTGTAAAATCATTTAATCAATAAATTAGGTAGTTAAAAAAGAATAAAGCTAAACGATACTGTAATAGATAAATTTAGTAAATATAAAAAATATTATAAATAGATAAAAGTCACAGTATAAAACTGATAAGAAAACACCATTGCGCTTTAGATCGCAACAGATGTCGTTGTGCCGCATGCAGTTTGTAAAACGTCTCCACGTACATCGATATAATTTTGATATTTTTTCACATTCTGGTCCTTCAGGAATATTGAGCTCTGACGGAAAGCAGAACACCGCTTAATGCGTAAGAATTGTTGCACTTTCCATTAGTTCTCATGAACAGACTCAATAAAACCGAGTCTGCTGTTTTCTTATAAAGTAGGTTCTCTCTATTTTTGAGGAATCCGTTTGTTTCAAGATTATGTAGAATAATGTCGCTAAGTAGGATCATAGACTACTGTTCTTATAATCTAAAGATGTGTTACAAGATATATTTCAAACTAAGAGTCTAGAAACTTAAGGTATTACTTGACTTTTCGCTTACTGTAAATGCGGCAACTTTAATATTCATATCTGGGAGTGGTTCGGCTATTACATCTGCTAAGGAAGGGAAATCAGGTTTTATTTATAATTTGGTAAGAAGTTAATAAATTTTTTGAGCCGCGCAAACGTGCGTGCATGAAAATCCTAACCGTATACACACTGAACTCACTTTTCTTAACCCTTAAAGCGCATAATCACAAAATGTATGTTTTTAGTCGCCCACTTAACTGTTCGAAGCCTCATAGATAAACAGTGTGGACCCAAATCAGACTGCTCCTGTTAGATCAAATCAGATGCAGTTATTTTGCTGGCGTTTTAAGGACTAAATAATGACTGAGGTGGTGGCACAAGATGATACAGTTACTTTTGAATAAAACCGCGCCTCCTTTTCAGCTGTTACCTATGCCTAAGGTTGACTAGTTCTAATTACGCATCCATGAGGCGCTGCCTTTACAGTAAGCGAAAAGTAAAGTAATATAAAAAGCATTCGGGTGGATTTATACCTACGAATACCAATGGAGAAGACAATAGCATGTGACCTTATGCTCGCGACCAAAGAGAACTAGATGTATGCTTAGTGGCTGAAAAATAATCAACAAGTGAGTATGATCAGGAAATACCACAATCACATGCTGCAGACTAACCCACGACATCGCGAGGAAGCCATAGAACACTTAAGAGGGATGTTCGAAATGAATTGCTTATTGTCCTATATTTTGATATCCACGTGGGGCACGATAAAAACCAATGTCATATGACTGGAGAGAATTCTGTCTCCTGATTGGTCCAATTTGTCTTCATAAATCTCTATGTCTACCTGGAAACTGGTCTAAACCGGTCCACAAGTTAATATCTATACTACTAAAGGAGCCCTTTGCGCTCAAAAACTCGGAAACGGTATATTTTTACAACATTTTTTCTACACCCAGTTATTCAGATATTGCTCCCATTGATAACTTCGATCTAACCTTCTTTTACTTTTATTTCGTTTTTGAGGTTTTTGATACAATTAAGTTTTAGATTCCATAATCTTCCATCAATTTTGACAGGGTAACGCCTTCTTAATCAACTAATGATAATGGACGATATCGATCTATGTTTTCATATTCTCCCAACTTCTACCAAGAAAGGCTGCAACGATTGGTCGTAAGGTGTATTTCCATATGTCACGCGGTCATACGTCACTTGCAGGGGTCAAAGTTGACACGTGATATGATGGTTATGAAAGCTGTGACCGCATGGTGCTGCCGTGTCCGATCTGCCGCGCCAGAAATCCAATTTCCCACAGAACAAAGAGGTTCAATTCTCTATTCATTTTTGCTCTATCCTCTGCATAAAATATTTTCTCATTTGCAAAATAAAAAGGTACGTAATAATGTTTTTTTTGTATATAAAAATAGATTTCTGGCACGGCAGATCGGGAACGGTCATGGCTTTCATACCCGATAACATTTCTGCGCATGTCCAACTATTGGAATATAATGACCGGATAAAAAAAAGATGGCTGCTGTCAGCTGGGTTTTTCAGTCTGGCTGATTTTCCACAAAAACAACAAGAGTGTTTCAGCGAAGATCATTACCGGTTTATCCATGTCGATTCTGTCGGCAGAGAAAAGTCAAAACTTTTTCAAGTTGTGGTGCTCATTTTAGAAGCGGCGATAACATTTTTTTTCTGTTCAAATTGCAACGACAACAGTGTGCATGCAATGGCCCACTAGAGTCTTTGTTAATCACTCGAAAGACGCATTTGTATAGACATTTAAGCAGATTTCTTGGCCGATTACTTGACTTTTCAAGTGTTTGAGAGGGGTCTTGAATCTGAGCCTGTTGGTGGGGAAATATTGTTTGGGGTGGGGGGGGGGTTAACGAATTCCAAGTGATTATTGGCGTGCATAGGCTATCATCCTGCACCACAGGAAGGGACATAGAAAGGAATGACAAAGTCTGTCAAAAGTTCATTGGTTTTATTTCAAAATAAACATTATCATTAAGTCTATTTTATAAAAAAAACAGTTTTGAAATTGATTTAGATTTGGAGGGTACGTAACTTACCGATTCTGGTCCAATTACTGAATCGGACCCAATCAAGCCCGAAAATGCCATGTTTTTGTGTTTGTTGATCTGAGTGGTTTCTTTTACTAGAAAGATTGAAATGAACGAATATAATGGTTCTGAGTTATTTGGTATGCATTATAATATATTTCTCGGCTGTTGTTGTTGCATACGTCCAACGTATATTGTGGCGGTCAGACAAGTGACAAAAAGGAACAACAAAGTCTGTCGAAAGCTCATTACTTTTATTTCAAAATAAACATTATCTCTAAGTCTACTACAGCATTTGTATTGACAAGGATTTAGATATGGTGGGGGGGGGGGTCTGTAAACTTACCGAATCGGACCCAAAATTGCCCGAAAATGTCATATTCTTTGTTGGCCTGAGTGGTTTCTTTTACTAGAAAGGTGAATATAAATGAATAATGGTACTTAGTTATTTTGTCTGCAATAGAATATATTACCCGGCTGTTGTTGTCTGCTGTGTTGAGTTCCATACTTCCAGATAACCAGTGTGGACTAAAAGGCAGTCTTATCTGTGCCTACACTACTTGCCACAGTAGCATTTCAAGTCATCAACAGATGACACAGCAGACGCCTTAAAATTTGCAATAAGATAATGTGGGTAGCATCAGTTACACTAGGCGCTTAAATTCATGTTCCAATGAGCGCCTTGACCTAACATGCCCAACCCTCATCCCCACTCCCCCCCCCAAAAAAAAAACAAAAAAAAAACAACAACAACAACAGATAAACAAGCTAATTGACCATTTTCAGGCTTGATTCGGTAATAGGATCCAATTTGGTAAATTTACAGCAACATGTCTATTCAAATAGACCATTTCTCAACAGTCTGCCAAATAAGGTTCCAATCAGTTTCTATTAGTATTTTTGCTACAGTTCAGTTCTTGCGACAAAAGTAGTATGGCATTTAATTACCACATGTTTCTCAAAAAAAGTTTATCTCACCATTAACAACTTATTTTAATATTAACTACATATATACATGTATGTATACCCTGCCTTTCGCTCATTTTCTGGATTGTCAAATTTCTGAAAATGAATAATGCACGAAGGTTTGCTTGGAACAGGGAATGCATACTTTTACGGGTGAAACAACCTGGGTGTGTGGTTTCAATACTTAGTTGCCACCTAAAGTGTTAGTCTATTTCCGGCTCTTTTTCTTACCGATGTTCCATATATTTCTGATCATCATACGGGTACCTGTCGAATCAAAACGTAAATAATCCTCACAGCCTATAGGCAAATAAGATAAAACTTACCTGCCCTGAAAGCAGAGTTTTGAAAAAAAATGCTGACATACAGGCTACAGACCCCTTATATTTTGGGTGCTCAAAAGAAAAGTCTCTTGGTTGAAAACAATTAAAATGTATCATACCGATTTTTTGGCGTTTCAAAGATAAAAACTTTAAAGTGGTATCATCTATTATAATGAAAGAAGATAGTTACAGCGAACCCGCGATTCGACGTGTAGAAATGCCGTGTAGCCCTGAACACACCAAACCACTGGAAACTCTTTACCGAACCACACTTTTTTTGCTTTTATGCACAAATTATTTGCAACCATGTCCCGCTTTTATGCGAAGGTCATTTGCAAAATTGCTACCATGGTTTTATATTTTGGGTGCTCAAAAGAACCGTCTCATTGAGATGGTACTACATATGTTTTAGTTGAAAACATTTAAAGCTTATATACCGATTTCTTTTTTGCGTTTTCAAAGATATAAGCTTAACAGTGGCATCACTCGATGTCTGGAATTCGTGTAAACGTTTTCAAAATCGTAAAAGCCCTATTTACAACCATGGTTTTATATCTTGGGTGCTCAAAAAAACCGTCTCATTGAGACGGCACTTCTGAGTACTCACAAGATATATATTGGTTGAAAATATTTAAAGTGTATACACTGATTTCTTTTTTGCGTTTTAAAGATATAAGCTTTACATTGGTAACATTCGATTTCTGGAATTCGTGTAAAAATTGTAAACATGGAAGTCCTTTTGCAACCATGGGTTTATATTTATGGTGCACAAAATAATTGTCTCATTGAGACGGTACATTTTAGTACCTACAACATATGTTATAGTTGAAAACATTTAAAATGTATATACCGATTTTTTTTTGTGTTTCAAAGATATAAGCTTTACAGTGGAATCCGTGTAAACGTTTACAAAAATTGTAAACATGGTAGCCATATTTGCAACCATGGTTTTATATTTTGGGTGCCCAAAAGAACCGTCTCATTGATACGACACTTTTGAGTCTGATACTTTTTTGTATTTCAAAGATATAAGCTTTACAGTGGTATCAGTTATTATGACGTAGGTGCGTGTAATCATTTCGATTTTTGGAATTCGTCTAAACCTTAACAAAATTTTGTAAACGTGTAAGCTCTATTTGCAACCATGGTTTTATATTTTGGGTGCTCAAAAGAACCGTCTCATTGCGACAGTACTTTTGATTACCAACACCATGTGTTTGGTTGAAAACATAGATTTAAAGTTTATGTACCCATTTCTTTTTATTGTAATAATCACTGTCCTCATCAATTAGTAAATAGTCGTAAAAGATAACACAATTACCAAAAGAAATTGTACCGGGCCGCGTAGCGCAGTCGGTAACGTGTCTGGCTACAGATGCGTGTCTGACTGCTATTCTAGGGGTCGCGAGTTCGATCCCGGCCCGGTCCCATACTTTCGTGGAGATTGATCATGAAATAATTTCTACGGTCATTCTCCTCCCTTCCGCTGATTCATTCAAGAAGGGTTGTTGTCAGTTACAAGCGAAAGTATGTGCACGAATTACTGGTTATCCGCTTGTTCAAGTCTGCCCAGGAAAAAGTGTGGTTATGTGAACTGACCGTCCCGCAATGACCATAGCTGTTGACTTGGGACGTAAAGCACCAAAACAAACAAACCAAAAGAAATTGCCATGAAATTAATGTCGAACTTTTTAGACAATTAGGTATGGTCAAACAGTGCAGACTGTCCCTAGAGAAGCAGTCTAATCAGGGTCACTGATTGCAGTCAATATCTTTATTCTATAAAAAACCTTTTGGCTCAATTTTTGGCATATTTACAGCAAAGTTTAGGGAGTCATAAACTTTACAGTAGACATTTTTCAAAACTTTGGATCTAATGCCACATTCATTAATGCTTTAACCATATACACCACTCTTAACTGATGGGCTGCTTAACTCAATCAGTAGAGTGTTACTATCAACCAAGTGGCCATTGGTTCGATTCCTGGTCTTTCTTTCGTACATAATGAATTTGCTGTATTCATTTTATCAATTATACCAATCTATACAGACAGATTAGAAAACTTTGGCCTATTTTTCCTGCAGTCAAAAAATTTTGTATACTTTTTAGTTCATCTGAGCCGAAGGCTCATAGATGAGCTTATGGTATGTACAGGCATCTGTGGGTCTCTCTTAAGCTGTGAAGCTCATTCCATATTTCACTTATAGTATCTAGCCAGCACAAGCATGAGTAAGACATTAAAATATGACCCAAGGTCTGCATCTCCTCAATATCTGGTCATCTCAGGGGAATGAATAAGCATTGGAAAAGGACTTAAGTTGATATGACAACTTACAGTTTTCATTGGCATACATATACGTTGGTTGTCGTACGGTACAGTCACTTCGATTAACACTATAGTAGTGCGTTATGCTACATGCCTTGTTTCGATCAAGATTCACCCTTGGGTCGTTACCGCCTTATTTTTTAGTTAGGTTGATAGAAATAGATAATATACTTAATAACAGAGTTATGGCCCTTGATTCATATCAGAAATTCGTTAGTATATATCCTACTCTTAGATATTGAAATGCTAACAATTGTTCTAAATTTTAATATTTATGAGGACATCTGCCATGCTCAGCCGAGCTCAGAACACTTTTCATCATAACCCGCGCTTGCGCGGGCCTGTTTCTAGTTGAATGAAAACCAGCTCGAACTAGTTTCCAGAAGTGAATATTTTTGGCACTTCTGCAATATTACCCTCTAGAGAGCTAAAAATAGCATGATGAGTGTGAAACTAGCATGTGCTGCATGAAATCGACATGATTTGCTGTTTCACCTCCCAACAGGTAAATTAAAGGCTTTCATGATTTTTTACAACAGTTTTGCTTTGTTTTGTTTGCTTATTTATCTTTGTTTGAACAAACTGTAAAAACAGTTTTATGATAACATTTTATATTCCCTTAATATACATTTGAAAATACAAAATACTACATTAAAATATTTTAATAACAGTTGCTAAAACTTGTGAGAAAGTCCTTAGATGTCTTAGATTAAAAGCTGAACATGTCTTTAACAACAAAAGTGAAAGCAGCAAAATGAAAAGTCATATAACAAAACAGTTATTGACTTCATTTTCGGTAGACATAAAGATTCATCTACCCTTAAAAGTAATATTCACCTCGGCCTAGCGGCCTCGGTGAATTATCACTTTTTCGGGTAGATAAATCCTTATGTCTACCTCATCGAAGTCAATAATTGTATAATATATACCTATCTACTAGGTTTATTCAAGGTCTACACAACGGTGTATAAATGTACATATTAGATTAAACGTAAGACATAAAATTTGCTTGTGTGTCTTATGAATCTGGTGTAGAGTCTATCAAAAATGCACCAAAATCAGGTAGGCAAAAATTTATATCTCGTAAAGAAATCGTTTCAAAAATAAAGGAAATCATTGAAAGAGATGCCAGATTTACAGTACGTGATATTGTACGAAATGCAGGCATATCATTATCAATGGTTCACCTTATTTTGAAGAAGCATTTGAAAGTCCGAAAGATTTTTGCCAGATGGGTACCATACTGTTGACTGATGAACAAAAGAGACAACGGGATAAAGTGTCAAAAAATATGATTCAAATGTTTCAAACTTGTGACAAAAGGCAGTTTGCCAATGTCGTCACAGGTGATGAAAATTGGATCTATTATTTTGAGCCCGTCAGAAAGTTTTGCAATAAAATCTGGGCCTCTAAACATAACAGACGCCCAATAATTGCCAAACGGTCTTTGAGTGCAAGGAAGGTTTGGTATGCAATTTTCTTCTCTGGTGAAGGAGTCGCAATAAAAGTGCCGATGGAAAATGGCAACAAACATCACCGTAAAGCACTACAAAGACATAGTACTGGAGAAGCCGAAAATATTATTAGAAACAACGCCTTGTCACTGGTTTTAAACATATCCGTCTTCTTCATGGCAATGTCCCTGCTCTTGCCTCCGAAATAGTTACGGCGTTTTTGAAGAAAGAAAAAGTATCTGTTTTGCCTCACCTCTCATATTCCCTAGATTCCCGTGATTTCTTTATGTTTCCGAAATTGAAATAATTCCTTGCTGGGTGGAAATACTAGTCCTGACAGGCTCTTGGATCTGCTATTCATCAGTACCTTATTGGTGTGCCAATATCAGCGTACCGTGACGCCTTCAGGAAGTGGATACATCGGTTGAAGCTTTGCATTTCTAGCCACGGAGAGTTCTTAGATGGCATGGAATGAACACTTATGGGCTTACTAAAAATTTGAAGTCTCCGTATAGAAATAAGAAATTCTTTTCGAACATACCTCGTACAGTCACAATACTTTAGGAAGACAGTTGAAAGTGAAGCTACCAGCTTTTTCTTCTCCACCAAGATGGTTGCAAAACCAGAAGGGCACAAAAACAAGGACCAACCACAGAACTCCCACAAACAATGGGGGGGGGGGGGGGGCCACAATAAACAATGAATCAACAACTGAACCACTGCCTTAGAGCGGACTGCAGCCAAAGGTACTTGGGGCTTTAATTCATTTAACTTGTACTAAATCTTCGCCCTATATTTCTGATGTTGTTAAAACACAAGACTATTTAGCTAGCATGGAGCCTTCCTAACTATTGTAATGCATCACCACAGAGAATTATTCTAATCAAATTAACACACTATAATGATGCCAAAAAAGACTCACGACTCATCTATACTCAAAGTTAAAAAAACCTCAAGTTAAGCCATGTTGGGCCTAGCCAAAGAAAAGCATCAGGCACCACCAACCGATTAAAGCTTTACGTCAGGGCCGTCATTGAGTCTGAGGCCTGACCTACCGTTGTGCAATCAATGAGGAAATCAGGGCTATAAACACATCCTCCCCCCCCACACACACACAAACACACACACACACACACACACACACGACTGCTAAAACTACACGCAATTTTTAAACAACAGCATAATCGCATCGTTATAAATACAGCAGCTGAGACGAATGGGGTGGGGTTTAAATGCGTTAATCAGGCTCAGTCTTTGTCAAGGATTATAATGCGGTTAGCTCGTATGGACGTCAACTCATGCATGTAATGCATCGTTACAGAGAACAATTAAATCAGAATTGCATGCTGTGAATGGAGTGCAGTAGCTCAGATGGTAGATCGACTGGGGATCGAAGGGTTGCTAGCTTGAGACATACCGACGATGGTATCACTGTGCTCTGCCCTTGAACAAGACACTTTATCCTCTGCTTAGTACTGGTAAAACACAAAATGACAGATAATCAGCCTGTCATGTCTGAATTTTTTTTATGGGAACGTTAAGCATCAAAACAAACAACAAACTAGAATGATATTTGACTATATTATTGATAAGTACTATTAATACATGCGGAACAAGAAAAACTCTGTGTCACACCGGCAAGGATACACTCAGGATTGGTCGCCAACGTTCTACTAATAATTGGTTTACCATTCTTAAAGCTTCCCTCAATGTAATATTTTACCTAACTTAATCAAAATTCAATTATGCCAGACACCATCAAATGCCTTAAAAGCATTGCAAAATTCAATGCAGAGAAACCATATCAATATCAAATGCTTGATATACGTATATCATGAACGATGTCAATTAACTGAAACACTGATGAGTGATGAGGTAAGAAATCAGATCGATACTAGTCTTGTAAATTATTAGTTTATGTGACATATAATTATACTTTTCAAGGAAAAATTGTTTTAGCATAATCTATGGTGACGATATGGCCAGGAAATACCCTTTGAGCCAAGACATGAGATTTCCAAAAAAATGTGGTATGTGCGACCAGGAAAGCCTCAGATCAGCCTGCGCATACACGCAGTCTTATCCGAGCCTTTGCTACTCGCTTGAATATTCTACGAGTGTAAAGCTACCGACTGAACAACGTTAACTTTGGAGTTTCTAAGCTGAAAAGAAGGCTGTACAGGCTCGCATGAGTCTACACTTGTCAAAATGCCACATTGTTGGAAATCACGTGTCGCGGCTCATTTAGCTTTCCCACAGCCATAGCTGATGCCTGTTCTAAGGCATTGCTTGTGTTGTTTAGTCATTGTTTGTTGCTACTGTCATTGTGTATGTGTTTTGTGTACGGTCTTTGTTGTGTAGTAGTTATAAAAAGAGGATCTTACATGAGTGCTCCCCTTGTTGCAGATAAAGAGGAGTTTACATGAGTGCTCCCCTTGTTGCAGATATAGAGAATCTTACATGAGTGCTCATATTTTAATGAATTTATTAAACGAGTTGGGGAAAAGAGATAAAATGCGAGGCTTGTCGAGCATTTTATCTGTTTTTCGCAACGAGTTTAATAAATTCAAAAATACAAGGGCACATTTATCATATGACATTAAGATAATCTTAAGACTTATTTCTGGCGTAAAAGGTTATAATTGTGTCATTGTGTACGCAACGTTGTTATGGACGTCATAACGTTTCCAATAAATCTGTAAACCACTAGTGGTTTATCGATTCTTTTGCATGGCGTTATTTCACTCCCAGACACGACGTCATGTGAAAAAATGCATTTTCCAGCTTTGTCGTCATCTTGCGGAGATTGAAAAAAAAGCTGGTTGCTTTATTTTACTCTATATTTGTTGTCTTGTGGCTTCTTTGTTCTGTTTCTCTTCCTCGTGGTGACTTAGAGTGGTCTATGGTCTGTGGTTGTGGCGTTTCTCGGTCATACTAGCTAGCTTTTAATACATTTGTTTATGAAAATATACCTGTTTTAGTTTTCAAGCTCAAGAGTGCAACATGTATGGGATTGTCATTCAAATTTCAAAAACATTCGTTCATCAGCCCATGCAGCAGGGCAGTAATTGTTAAAAGTATTTTATATAGGAGTACAATTAAGTCAGTAAATTTAGGTGTAGCCGCTCTGTTTTTGTTTATTCAAACTCAGCTTCATTGTATCCAGTGGATATTAGGGTCTGGCTGTGACTGTGTGTTGGCGAGCAGCGTAGGCTCTTGTGCGGCCTGCATTTGCTCGTCCATACAATTCATACCAAAATGGGATGGACAGACCCTTTTGTTTTAAACATTTTTATTCAAAAGGTGTGTATTGGATTTGCTTTTATCTAATATGGCTTATTGTTGGGGCCCCCCAGGGGTTTTGGGGATCTGGGGAGAATGGCCATTTATTTTCAGGGAGCTGGGGAGCACTGAAAATTATTTATAGGGATTTGGGGAGCAATCTCATAGTTTTAGGGATCTAGGGAGCCCTGCAAAAAAGTAAAAAAAAATCTCTCCTTAAAGGAAAAGCCCTCATTTCGTTTAATTTTTTCAAAAAAATTCTTCGGATGTTAAAATTTCTTCGAAGTTAAAGGCCCCCAGACGCCCCCCCCCCTTTGATATATATATATTATATTTACTTTTGTGCTAACATGCTGATCTGCATTGCTATTGATGACTGATATGCCAAATAATTTTTACTATTGTGCAAAATTAGCAATGAAATTGTTGACTTTTTAGGTTGATAATAACGTATTTGGAAACACTCAGAATGTGCGTATTGCACCATTTTAATAAAACAATTCCAGAACCCCTATCATGAATCTGAATCGACATCATTACAGGATATATCTTCGCGCCTGGTATGAAAAACATAAAGCCTCCATTTTTTTACATTTCTTTGGCTTCTGGGGGCTTTTGCCCCCCAAGATCATCCTTGTAAAATGTGAATGTGTGCGTTTATTTTTGTGCCAAAGTGCGCATCTGGATTGATTTTGGAGAAAAATATGGCACAGAATTTGGGTTGTTGATTTAGTATCTCCCAAAAAAAGTTGATTTTTTGGTTGATAATAACTACAACTTTGGAACTCTCAGAATGCACCAGATCGCATCATTTTTATCAAATTTTTCCGGGGCAGCATGCCCCCGGACCCCTCTAGCACAAGTGATAATCAACAATCATAACAGGGCTTCCTACGCATCTGGTATGTAATTCTCTATCTTGGTAATAAGATGGGTTATTTTATTAAAACTTTGGTGAATGTTGATCAGACATATTCTTGCTGTTGAGGCTGATGTTAAACTTTTATATAGGGCCTAATAGCGATTACAAACAAAACACTTTCTAGGGGTACAAAAATAAATGCTTTTACTTTATCTTAGTAAATCTAGTTTCATCTATTTTAAAAAACACCCCCCCCCCCCCACAAACCAACCAGAAAAACAAATGGTCTAGCTGTCTCGATCAAATCTAGAGGGCATTCCTCCATACCTACTCTACCAGGTACAGCAACAGAATTTTAAGGATGGCCTCATACTTTGAGCTATATAACATGCATTTCATTAAAATAATTATATCGTTTATTCCATGGCCAAGGACTCTCTATTTATAGAGAGTTCCTGTCCATGGCTAAGCCCTATCTTTACATGTATAATGTTAAATATTAAGTGAATATTAAGTCATCTGCTCATGTATAGTAGCCTGGGTCCAGTCGTCAATATTTTCTAATTGCTAATACAACATCAAAGGTATCGGTTGTCCGTTATTGATTTGATTAATTTTAGGGAGAATTGGCTTATATTTTTGGGGATTTTGGGAGAAGCCGAATTAATTTTAAGAATTTGGGGAGCAAAGGAAAAATATTCTCAGGGAGCTGAGGTACTTTCTTTCAGGGAGCTGGGGAGATCAATGCATTATTTTCAGGGATCAAGGGAGCACAGACCCCCCTGGGGGGGGGGGGCTCATTGTTTAGAATATGTTTGGAAGGTATAGCTGGTGATCAATGTATATACACGTGCTATCGCATGGAGTTTGATATAAAATTGGCCACTTTGTTGACAAGTGCATTGTGCTGTTTGAGAATTCCAACAATATCTGTTGATAGTCCGGCAGTATTCAGGCGAATTTTAGGGGAACCTGGAACTTGATTTTAAACTTTTTTTCTTTGCTGATTCTGGTAGTGCATACATTGTCCTTGAAAAATCCGAGTGATGCCACTCTGGCATCATTGAGCATTTCGATATATTCAAGATGGCGTCCAAGATGGAGGACAATTATAAGAGAAAAATTGTGTGATACGGAAAATAATGTCTCAAACCCATTTTCTTTCTTAAATTGTTGCTATGAAGTTGCAATCTAACTGAACACACTAGCTTGTAACCAAATAAAATAAGAATGCGGACAAGATGGCCGCCAAGATGGCAGTTTATCACAAAAAGTATAAGAAAATCTTCCCTGAGACCGACAAAGTCCCGGAATTTGCATGCAAAATGCTTATTTTACTGATTCTTGAATTACAAACATCATCCTTGTGATCCCAGTGATGCTATCACTCAGCTCAGCATTTGACATATTCAAGATGGCGTCCAAGATCGTAGCCAACAAATTTATCAAACCCGTGGGAGTGGCGCCCTACATGTAGGCATAATGATAATTTGTAACAGACCAGATGCCATTACAAACACACATATCTGAATAAACAAACCTGGTATGCGTGTACGATAGAGTTGCACTGTAAATGCAGGCGTATATTAGAATGGCACCAGGGCCGAAAATTACAATGCTTCCTTAAAGTTAAGGAATACTTAAGTATTGATTAAAATAACGTTTCGAACTTATTAAATTCAAAATAGTTTCTTTTTTTTCTGTAGATCACAATGGTGTCTTTGACCATACGTACTGCATCGATCCTGGCAATTTATTAAACATTTAATGTAATATTTTGAAATATCAATACTTCGCTTAAGTCGTCCTTAACTTTAAGGAAGCATTGTAATTTTGGGCCTATGTCAGCAAACATGTCTGATGTGATGACACCTCTGTACAAGTAGCACCGGATTTGTAGCCATCCTTCTATCTGCACTCAACTAGTAAAAATGTCGGTTGCAGTGGCAACTGAGTAGCAGACATGGCCTACAGTGAGGCACCACACCAATGGGCATGGTTGATAATGAGGGACCACACCAGAAGGCGTGGCCTATGGTGAGACAACACACCAGAAGGCATGGCTGATAATGAGGCATCACACCAGAAGGCATGGCCTATAGTGAGGCTCCACACCAGCAGGCACGGCTTATAGTGAGACACCATACACGCAGGTATGGCAAATAGAGATACACAACACCAGCAAGCATGCAAGAATGAGTGGTAAAAGATCGACAGGCATACTGATTGAGTGGTAAAAAATCAACAGGCATACTGATTGAGTGGTAAAAGATCGGCAGGCATATTGATTGAGTGGCAACGGTCCAGCAAGCACCCATCTTGCACATCACTCAACCAGTAGGCATGTTTGAACAGCAGTGGTGTTTGTGGAAGTTACACTAGACCAGAATACATATTTGTTGCAGCTGCAGCGACATAGCAATGGAATCTCAATGGACCAGCAGGCATGTATCTTGCATTGACAACGTAGCAATAGTCCTGCCTACTAAAGTTTCACAGTTTAAGTTGGCATGTCTGATGGAGGGGCATCGATCGAGTAGCTTTCTCTTTGATTTTCAAAGGAGACATGTCTGATTGAATGGAGAGGGAGTGGCTCATGGATAGAGTGCTTGACTCGAGACCGAGGGGCCGCGGGTTCGAGCCTCACCGGCGTCACTGCGTTGTGGTCCTTGAGCAAGACACATTTATCCTAGCTTAGTACTGGTTCAATCCAGGAAGAGCCGTCCCTGTTTAACTGAAAGATTGTTGATGGGACATAAAGAATCAAATCAAACAAACAAACAAATGTCTGATTGAATGGTACCAAGTTCTCAGGCATATTTGTTGAAGTTTCATCGAACGGCATCCATGTATTGCCACCAGGCCATCACATCAGACATTATTACCAGCACGCATGCAAATTATGTGGTACTGAAACAGCACACATGTATGCCTGTTGCCGAGACGCAGGATCTGCAGGCATGTGTGTGTGTTACATCACACCAGCAATAATGTATGTTACAATTGCACCCGACTAACAGGAATGCTGGGTACGCATGCATTGGATCAGTGTGCATGTCTGTTATACTTGTACCAGACCAGCAACCCAGCCATTTTTGCCACAGGGTCAGTAGACATCTTTACCATTTCCATGTTTGATTTAGCACACATGTCTGAAACCAAGACTCCAGGCCAGCAGTTATATAAGCAACAGCTTCGCGAGACTGTCAGGCCTGTTGCAGTACCCATGTCTTTAAACTTTGCTCTGTAACAGCAGGCATGTTTGTGACAGTTGCACCCGGCCATTTGGCACATTGAATACAAGCATGCATTTCTGTAAGATTTGCAAACACATTTGTCGTTGCGGGGCTGTGCCAGCAGGTATGTCTGTTACACTTGCTTCAGACCCGCAGTAATGTCTTCTATGCTTGTACCCGACCAATGGGCTGTTAAGGACAATTGCACCAGACCATCAGGCATGTATGTTACAGTAGCACCTGACCAGCAGTCATGTCTATATGTTGCATAGAATCAGCATGCATGTCTCTTACAGTTTCAGATCATTTGTCATGTCTTTAACAGTTGCACCTAGCCAGCAGTCATGTCTGTCAAACATGCACCTACACGCATGCATGTCTGAAAAACTTGCACCGGACCAGTACTATATTCATATTTGTTATAGAAATATCCAACCATCTGTGCTGTCTGTTGCACTTGCGCCAGACCAGAACAGTAGTAATGGTTGTTACAACTGCACCGGACCAACAGGCCTGTATTTTACAGTTTCTCCTAAGCAGCAGGAATGTCTTAAATGGTTGCACCCAACCAGCAGTCATGATGGTAATTAACATCTGCAGCATGCAGATATATCTCTTACTCGTTGGTTTTTTGATACACTGCACTCTATAAGTAAAGAGTATTTTCCCTCTTTTTTTTGGTAATTTTATTTTTTAGCAATCCATCCATAAACTACTTTCAAGCTGATTTTTTCCACATATTGATTAAAAAAAGGTGTGTACTTTGAGCAAGCACGCTGTCACAGAGTATTCGGTGATATCGTTCATTCAGCATACCCCGGCATTTATCACTTCATCATTTCTTTACAGAATGTTTGCCCAAAGTAGGACCTTTTATGAGAATAATATGATATTAAGGTTCGTATTATCAGATCCAGCCAAAAGTAGTCTTGAAAGTAGTGCATGGATTGATGGATACGATTACCAGAACAAAGACACACAAAAAACATTACCATTATAAAAAAATAAGTCCGTTATTTTTTCAGTGCAGTGTATAATAAAAACCAATGTGATTCCACAATATACATCCTGCTATTTCTGCCATCTTGGACGACATCTTGGATATTTTACAACGCTGAAACACAACAACATCATGCCAGTCAAATTCGCCAAATGCAACTACTGTTGAAAACTATCAGAAAAAAGGTTATTAACTGTGATTCTGATTTCAAGTGGAATTTTGCTTTAAAATGGCGGCCATCTTTGACATCATCGTAAATAGTTCAACCTTCTGAATCAAACAATGTTCCATTTTAATCATTTGTATCATTTAGACTCTAAAAAGCCATACGGAGTCAATATTAAAATGTTTTATTGCGTTTTTTGGTCAGATAGGTCTTAGGGGACTAAATGGCGGCCATCTTGGGCGCCATCTTTAATATTTCAACCTTCTGAATCAAATCAATGTTCCATTTTAATTGTCTGTATCATTTAGCCTCTAAACATCCATAAAAAGACAAAATTAGAGCTCTTTTTATCGAACCTGTTGGTCAGATAGGTGTTAGGAGCATAACTGGCGGCCATCTTGGATGCCATCTTTAATTTTTCAAAACGCTCAATGATGCCAGAGTGGCATCAGTTGGATTCATCATGTACAATGTCTGAACAACAAGAATCCGTGAAGAAAAAAACTTTAAAATCAAGTTCCAGGTCATCCTTGTTTTCTACCGGACTATGATATTCATAATCTCTTGCACAGCGGATAAGAATATCTGATATGATAAACTGGGTCAGATTTTTTTTTATTTTACCCACTGCAGGTTATATTAGGCCGCAACAAGAGGACTGTTTATTGGTTGTATTGGAACTCACGCACATGGTCGTCAAGTGACGTCGATGTTTAGTCAAAGAGAAATCACCATGTGTTGTTGCACCTCAGCGTATTCATGGACTTCTGGAAGTTTTTTTTTTTTCAAATAAAAAGTCAATGGTGCGAATTTAACTGAATCCATTATTTGTGTGAGTGCGGCATAAATATTCCATCCCTCGGGATCACCGTTTGTTATCACTCGGCACGCACCTTGATGCCAAACGGTAACCTTTGGGACGATTTTACTATTCCGCCCTAACACTCATGGTGGATTCTTATAATCCCGTCAGCATTCAAATATAAAATGGTCCACTATCTGCCTGCCAATGAAACGCCATTTGAATGGCGGTTTGACGGTGAGCAGAAAGCTTTCCCGATATCTTATACTGGTTGGGTTGGTTTTTCATATCTGTATGTGGCCTATTTACGAAACTAGCACCAATGTCATTTCAAATAATCCACCGTGATTGATCTAGAGTTTGACAAATCTACTGTCAATATTTTCCCCATGTGAAAGACTGCGTCTGTATTGTTTAGCTCTTCTTCTCGCATATACAAAAGTGTAAACTCTGTGTATCCACTTACATTTCGTAGACCATGGGTTGTCCGCCTGTACGTGGAGATAATCCACGAGCTTTAATGAGTGGATTATCTTACGTACAGGTGGACAAACATGGTATAACTGTTTTATACCACCTACATCAGTGTAGACCTTGCACATCACGAGATATTTCGTGCTTAAGTTGGTAAGGGTGATATAAATAATGCTACAAAATGAGGCACATACATTTACTTTGTTTCCCTCAATGAGTGTAAAAATATAGTCGCAACTGAGGAAAAAAGTGCTGTGTTTTTTCCTCGCTTGATTTTGTGACGTATAATTATTTGTACTGTACTTTAGTGCTCTTCAATTGATATGCGCTTGCTTTACGAAGTTATTAAGACAATACAAGTGATACGAACATCGTTCAGACTTTGGGCAGATAATCAATTAAAAGATGCATGTAGTTTTTTAACTGAATCTATAGCAGGCATGCTTGACCTTGAGAATATGTTAACGCTATATATCAAAATCGACAAAACACTAATATTTACAATTTTAAACGTTATGAAGTGTCGCCTATTATAAAACCACATACATGTATCACTACTGCATGCACATACCATTAAATATGCATTAATTTATCAGGAAACACCATTAAAGTGACTAATCTAATATTTAATGAGATAATGCTATACAACGAAAATAGTATGATACTAAAAGTTGCATGCCGTCTAAATAACGCTAAAATCTGCCCCAACTGATGTCCAAACTTTAAAGGCCATCAAAAACCTGTCAATTATTGTAAAGAGCTGTTTTGGTGTCCTATAAATGGGAATCAAATTAATGTCTAGCTTTTCAATGACACTTAAAATAACGATCATAAATTTTAAGCCCAATAATGAACACTAAAACTACTAAAACTATTGAGTGACCATGAAAGTATTGCGCAGTTAATTTAATGATAGTTAATTTAAGGGGTATGGTGTAGTTTGTGATGACTCTAATGGTGCAACTAGTTTAATGGTTATTTTTCAATGGTTATGAATTTAATTGGGCAGATTGTTTAATGATAGTTAACTCAACAAGTTTAAATTTAATAACATTAATATTAATTTTAATTGGAAAGTTAGTTTTCAATATAGTTAATTCATCAATATTTATGGCAATTAACTTAGGCAGCAGGGTCGTTAAAATACAGTTAGATTGAATCACCAATATTGTTCTGACACATAAAACAATAGTTCCAAGAAATAATTTAGGAAAAAAACAGCAGGCATTTAATTAGCAAGCAAAAGTTTGTTTCCTTCACTTATGTCACTTTTTTTACCAAAGTATGTATTTTGGCTTATTTTGCTCAACTGTTATGCATTCTTTGGAAACAAAGTATTCATACACAACGTTTTAAAATGATGGCTTAAAACAGTGGTCACCATGTAAACGTGACAACCAGTTTAAGTTTATTTCTAGGATAAAGGTATTTGCATGCATGAGGAGATAATTTGCATGGTTATTGAAGTATTTTCTACAGTTTCAGCCTGAAATATCTAAATCCATGCACCATGCTGAAATTATTAGCATCAAAACATTATTTTAATGACAGGTTTCCGAACAGAACTAATATTCAGACAACGTCAAAATGTACCTTACCTTACACACTATCCTTAAATAATTCAAAAACATTCAAGGTTCTCGGCCATATGTACTATAACATAAGAGCCCTTCTATATGTTTGATGTACAAGGAACACTGCAACTAATTTTATTGTTAAACGGGACATACAAATTGTAACGGAAAAGTATCCAGAGGCTGTTTGTCGAATTTTGTATGTTCAGTGTTCCATTAAATTATCATCACCATTAAGCCAACCATGAATTCAAACAGTTCCAATGAAGTTAATGACAACTATCTATTGTCAAATTCATGGCATACAAAAACACTGACCATTAAATGTAAGATACCATTACAATTTTGATGCCAGGAGACGGCGTTAAAAGTCCTTAAATGTTTAGATTTTGACTGTATGTTAAAGATCATTCATTAGTAAGTAATACATAGAAACGCTCGTGATTTAATCTTCTTTACATGGATGTACAACTGACCTCCAAACAATTAGTTATTACTCAACACTTCACTGCTAGAGCTGATCTATTGCTTAATTAGTGTCCTATATAAATGATTATTGCATTTGTGACACTGGTTGGATTGCGAATATTGGTGTCTTCCAAAAACAGCAATTGCTTGTTACAACAAGTGAGTATGTCAACAGACCAACCTATGGCACCGCGTAGAAGAGACACAGAACACAGACACTCATCAGAGAGCGCAAATACAATTAAAGTAAAGTATTTAGCTCTTTCGCCCTTAGCAATAGTGTTACAAAACTAGAAAAGGGTACAAATGACTACATTACAAAACAAGCACCCAGCACAAAAGCTACACATGCAACAGTGGAATCAGCATTGGATTTGATAGAAGTGTCCATGCATACGTATGATATAGCAAAAGATATATGCACGCTCAGCTTAGCAATTCAAGTGTTCCAACTTATATCCTTGATAACAGATATGTGACGCTTTACTAATATTGTAAGAATTATTCTACCCTGCGTCTCTTAACATGTACATGTTCGAGATATTAATATCAAATGTCGCATGAGTATTTGAATTGACATAATCTACATTACCATGCAAGTTTTCAGCTTGGCAATCGATGCTTTTAAAAGGCAGACGGCACGCCAACTTTTAGCATTTCAATTTGAGTAGTACAGCTAGCTCTCTTTTTCTCAACGAAATGATTGAAAAACAAGAAAGTATTGTTGGTGATGTTTATTGTATATTGTTACTTTCCCATGTGGTATCCTGGGTCAGGTGTGGTACTTGATTGTATCGTTTCCTGATCTTTGCCTACTTTCTTACTTTAAAAACTAGCACAGTGAAAGCAACAGCAATCTTACATTGGGTAAATGGACGGACATTCAAAATGTCCACATTTACATGAAATACATTGTTAATTTTCTGTCGTATAGATGCTTTAACATGTTATCGGCAGATAACACTGATTTGATCTTTCTTGACATATAAACACATTCCTTGCACATCTGTTGCAATAATAAAGTTTTGTGCTGCAACTTTTATGTCTCTGGGGGTACTATAGATATTCTAGACTTACATACTTTATGCATCAAAGTTCGAAAGTGATAAAAATGTCAGAACAATTGGGTGAGCTCTGACATTTGAAAAGCTAAAGCAGTTACATGTATCACATATTATGTTTGAGGCCTATGAAAGCATTTCTGTAAAGGTAACACGTCAGAAACTGAATGTAGGCATGCATATTATTGATAAGCATCCCCCATAACGTTATGAACTCGCCAGCTTGGCTTTGCTTAAAAACACTTTATTTATACACATGGAAAAAAGTTAGGCATCAATTTTTGTGCTGACAAAATGTATTGAAAATCCAATTTTCCGTAGCCTGTTGAAACTGAACTCTTATGGCATATTTTTCAAAGCAGCGTCTAGTTACAGCGTGAATGGTGAAGCCCACATGATTAAGAGTTTTGGCTACGAAGGATATAATTTGCCACACGTAAATAATGTAAAATTTTCCTGAAAATAAAATTGCCCCTTTGTTTCTGAACACTACAGAAGATCAAAATAGACTATGAATGGAAAGAATAGAGCATTTCCAATGGCCTTGAAATGTAGTGTATACGGTCAGGACGCATTACCATACAGTATCTGCATTTTGCACTAATTTCTATGGAAACAGAAATTGTTTGATAATATATCCAAATTAAACCTTAACAAGATGATTATGCTATGACTCTATGACCAGGGTATGTTTTATAAAAAGTCTTAAAAGATCATGTTCAATTTCTGGCTCAAATAAACAAATTTTATAATGAATGGACAAAGAAGGAAATGTAGCTTGGAAACCTGCCATCGGTAAAGTATGCCTCTACCTACAAGAGTAGGTTAGAAAACTAAATATGGTGCTGGAAGTGTGTCAAACAAACTGCGTGCTCTCAGCTTGTATAAACAATTAGACAATTAGACCTCACAGAAGGAACGATATTGCAAGAAATATCAATGAGGTCCTTAAATTTTAAAAGAATTTGCTGTCGTATTTGATATGGTTCTCCGAGCGATTCAAGTTTTAGAGTATGTAAAGTTTACGAATCACTGCGGTACGACTGCATGAATGATACATTTAAAGACAAAATTCTACACAAGTCAGTGACGTCTATTACAAGTTGAGGAAAGCCCCCTTCAGACCATACGAGTTTGAACGGTTCGATCGATGCTCAAAGAGTTTTCAGCTGGGCTGGAAACAGAGGTTTAGAAACGTTATTTCTCTAAACCTAGTTCTGAGCTGTTGTCTCAGAACGTATGGATGCTTATTAAGTGTCCAGCTTGCTCCGCTGGAAAGATATCAGGTTGGAAACGCTATGTTTCCAATCTGGTTGGCAGACTGTTCGATAACTGTATATTTCAGCCAGCCTGAACACATCAGAAGGTTTGAAAATATAGAATAATAGGTGAATGTCTCTTGATATCAAGTTTACCTGGCAATGCTTTGACTGGGACTGTGTGGCGGCGGTAGATCGTCTCCCTGCCCTTCACTATAATGTAGATTTTATTTTCTTGTCCTTTGGGATCATGGGTTTCATTGTCGAACTTTGAAACTATTAGAGGGTCACTGATGAAGCCTAAGTGGCAGAAACTAGCTAGTCTGGCCCAGGAAATATACACACTCTAGTTTCAGTTCTTTGGTGCAGTCTTTGCTTCCAAAGGATACCCTTTTAAGAACATATTTGAGAACGCTTGTTGACATCGCGAGGCTTGCCGAGCAATTCAACATGCTTTCTCAAAGCCGAGCCTGGTAAACTTGATATCAAAAGACGCGAACCTCGTATTCTATCTATCAGTTTACCCATTGTTGAACACTCTTCAAACTAGCGATTGTGACGTAATTTTTCGTTTTTGTGATGATTCAGCGTCATTAGCGACGTCATTCAAAAAGTGCAACGTCATCATGACCTTATAAAGGTAACATGCCGTGAGATAGGAAACGTTTATTAGGTTATGTTGAAATAATTCAGTTATTATTAGGGGTGACTGATAAACATCCAAATCAGGTTCTAAGCTATTGTCTCAGACAGGCAGGCTGAAGCTTATACAAGTTGGTGCTTCATAACGTTATACGCTTTGAACATTACATATATATTTTGAGCCAGGCTGAACGCATGAGAAGGTTTGACATCATCAGAACCAGGTTCTGAGCTATTTCATAGACAGGCAAGCTGACGCCCATACGAGTTGGTGCTTCATAGCGTTATATGCTTGTTGCAAAACGTTTATAGCGTGAGCTACGTTCCTAGCACTGAGGCTGGAAGGTGTTTTAAAATTGCTCAGCGCTTTTGTAAAGCTGAGAGTACCTCCAGCCATATTGCTGACATTGGACCATACATGTACATGTAGTTTATTTATGTTTTGTTGGGTCCCATACCAATAATTTGCGTTGATCATTTATGTTATGAGCATTTTGTCTGTGCAGATTACTGACGTTGATAGACTATACTAGTCTTGGAATATCATAGTTTCATAATCTATATGCAGAACTTTGGCTGTCCAGCTGAAGACATTGTCGCTACATAGCACGCCCATTTAAACATTGTTCAGTCGTTGTCATAGGGCTCTAACGACAAGGTTATAGCAAGACTTCACCACCTACGTGACATTCTTATCCCTTCAAAATAGAAGCAATTTTCTTTCTTCCCCAAGTACTCGTTTACTGCCTCTATGACGCCTTCATTGTGTGCATACTGTATACCCCGAAGATGGGATTTCAGTTTTGGGAACAGATATAAGTAAGAAGGAGCCATATCAGGAGAATATGGGGGATGAGGAAGGAATTCAAATTCACATTTAGTCACAGCACTCATGACAACTTGTGATGTGTGGGCAGGGGCGTTGTCCTGCAAGAGTCCAACACCTGAGCCAGTTTTACTCACCCCTTTCTTGCAATTTTCTGGTGTAGCCTCTGCAATTCGCCTGCATAATATGCAACCATGCTGAAGATAACCAATCAATATCACCCCTTGACTATCCCAAAATATTGAATCACCTTCCCTGCTGAATGAACCCTCTTAAATTTCGTAGGAGGGGTGCGCCAGGGTGTTTCCATTGTTTGTTCTGATTTTTTGACTCGGTGTCAAAGTGGTGAACCCATATCTCATCTTGGGCTACAACTCGCTCGATAAAATGGCCCCGATAATCTTCATAGGGAGACAGAAGATACCTAGAACAACTCGAGCCGAATCCTCTTCTGATCATTGGTCAGCATTCGGGGCACCCATCTTGTCAAAACCTTTGGCTTACCTAAGATGTTAGGATTGATTGTACTGCCCAAAACTTATGCCCACTTCACTAGCTATATTTTGCAGGTCTCGTCTCCTATCACACGACCACGATGTGTACGACCTTGACATTTTCCTCAGCGGTGGCATCTTTGGGGCGGCCAAACCGTATATCATCTCAAACGCTCTCTCTCCCGTCTTAAACTCTGCTGCCCATTTTTTCACTGTGCTATAAGAAGGCGGCTCCTTCCAAAGGACCATGAATTTCCTTGCGAGGCATTCCTTTCTTACAGAAATACTTGATAACTGCTCTGGTTTCAAGTTTCTCAATTTTTGTAAATGTGTCGCACCCTCCTTTCTTAAAAGTGCTTTATATAAGCAACCAACCATGACCGCATATTTTTCACACTCCCAATGTCCTTCAAATAGACCAAATGACTGACTGAAAAATATTTTAATTCAATGAATCTTACCGAAGCATATCGGGCCAAGAACGTTTTGATCACACCTCGTACAACACAAGACTTATAAAACACATACTCTGATTTAAAACTGTGTTCGCTGGTTATACCAAGTGAGCTTTTTACGTCCAATGTCAGAAGTACAGTTATCACCGCCTCAGGATACAATGTATGAAACGCTGCATTTCATTAGCATCATGTGGTCAGTGAGGCATACGCGGATCCAGAGGGGGGACAGGAAGTCTGGACCTCCCCCCTTGAAAATCATAAGTTATATAGGTGTCAACAAGAATAAGCATCTGGACCCTCCTAGAAAATGTTGGGCATCCCCTGGAAAAGTTTGAACCCACTGGAATCTCGGAAAATTATTCTGTATATATTCCTTTGAAATAGCCATTGGACCCCCTCTGTAAAATAAAACAAAACAAAGAAAAACGTTGTCAGAGCTTTTTTTTCTGTCAGTTTGACCTGTAAACCCCCACTGACGAAAATTCCTAGATGCGCACATGGCGAGGCTTGATCTGCATGCCATGTAGGGTTAATATGAGGAGACTGCACAATGATTTGCTTAATTTGTGTACGAATGCGAAAAAGGCGCGTTTCGTTACACTACGCAACTTATTAGAAACGTCACTCTGGTCAATGACGCTAAATTGTGACATTTTATTGAAGATATAGGAAACAGTGATCAATTATCAAATCAAATTTAACCGGGGAGTTCCGAATGGCTATGCCAAGATACTTGGTTTGGCCACTTAAACTCCCACCAACTTCGTTGTTAATGGCCAGAACTTCATTTAAATGAAGCAGCTAAATACGAAATTAGACGTTTCTCATATGAGTTGGGTAATAAAACAGTTATATCATGCCTGTTTGAAGCATAGCCAAACCTATTACATGTACCCCTGTGCTATGCACTACCTGATGCACGACTGCACTGCCTTTACTAGTGATCGATATTTCAGTAAGGGGTCTTTCATGCAAACCAAATATGTATGTGCCTTGATCGACATCTGAATTAAGTTTGAGGTTGGTGCCGTGAAACCGGTTTAAGCCCTCCAGTAAAATATTTTACTGACCGTTCCAAGGCGGTACTTCTTCTGTGGATTTTTTATGTGTTTTTTTTTCTTTCTTGTGTTTGTTAAGCATTTGTGCACGTCTGTTTATTTGTGCCTTGTGGTCACCTGCTGGGAAAGGGCTGACCTATTGGCTCTCGTTTGTGGTGTCTAACTGTGAGTCTGTCACTTTCTCATCGGTATCCTGGGCCAGGTGTGGTACTTGATTGTATCGATTCCTAATCTTTGCACCCTTACTTACTTTCATTTCGAGCTGTTTCTGGGAGCGGGGCAAATGCTGATGCATGAAACACATATTCAGCCCATCAATTGCACACCTATCGGTATAGTCAGGTGTGCATTACAAAGACTTCAGCAAAGTCTTTAGCTTTGGTATTTACACTACAAAATTAGGCAATGGTTGGAATGGAAATAAAAGAACAATGTTTTTATTTGCTTTATTAAGATTAATGTATCATCTCATAAGTATTTAGCCTTGCATTTAGGAACATTCGGACCGGCACTTGAGAAAATGGTAAAGTAAACCAGTTAAAATTCACGGCATTAAATAATTAGTTAGGCTAATTTTGAAAATACTGACATTTTAGCGTAGTTTAATTTTGGCGGTTTTGCAATTCAATGCACTTTAAAAATATTTCTGTTTTCAAAGGGGCTACTCTTAAAGGAAAGACTATGCTCCCTATGGGAGTCTCACCGCGGTCTCATATTTTGGCAAGTTTTGTTTTTACCACCAATAGCACAAAAAGAAAACAAATAACCTCTAAATAGATTTATCAGTCACCCCTACTATTAACTGAATTGTTTCAACATAACCTCATAAACGTTTCCTATCTCACGGCATGTTACCTTTATCAGGTCATAATGACGTTGCACTTTTTGAATGACGTCGCTAATGACGCTGAATCAACACAAAATAAATAAATAAAAAAATACGTCATAATCGCTAGTTTAAAGAGTGTTCAACAATGGGTACACTGATAAATTGAATACCAGGTTCACGTCTTTTGATATTAAGTTTACCAGGCTCGGCTTTGAGAACGCATGTTGAATCGCTCGGCAAGCCTCGCGATGTCAACAGCGTTCTCAAAGCCTTGCCTGGTAAACTTGATATAACAAGACACTCACCTAGTATTCTATATGTGTTATACAGGAATTATTACATAATGTTATGTACAAACCACTTCTGAAATATCCAGACGCCTTACCCTGAGCCTTCGTGTACGTTTTATACTAAATTTTATGTTTATGCGAGTTATGTGTGGGCGGGTGTTTCCTTGCTCAGGAATGAAGTTCGCTTATTGCTGGTGCGATAGGAACCAATATATCATGTGCTGGCTCATAGGCCATCTAAAATTCAGCATACATACACAATCTAACATCCATCTTGTAGGCGTCTATGACCCTTTTTAAATCATAATAAAATACTTTCTAAATGTTCTTATAACTATTATGTTATTAATCAAGCGATTTTGTATTGACACCTTTATAAGTCTGAGGACAGCTGTATTTGGTCGATTCTTCGGGCTAATGGCTGACATCTGACCTGTAGCTGAACCAATACGAAATCTGTTGATTAATGACAGTTTTACTAATTTACAATTAAATATATAGCACTTTTACAAGCAAATGTATTCCATTTTACCTTATCTTAATACAGCAAGCTATAGACCAATACTTTGACCTCAGGTCATTTTTTTAAATCTGACCTTTGACCAATACAAAAAAGACTCACAGTGTAGTTAATATTGCGCGTGGTTATATTTGGGGATTTGTGATTAAATAGTATGTGTGTTTTGATAGAACTGCTGTTACGTGCGCATGTACGTTAAACAAAAGACAACACACACGTGAAAGGTATCATTAATACATGGACTGAATCTCGAGGAGCAGTAATGATAGCACCGAAAAACACACAAAATTCGTACAATTCTGATGGAAAGCAGAATACTGCTTACGCTGGCGCTAGGATCGTGATTATTGTTGCACTTTCCATTAGTTCTCATGAATACACAATAAAACTGACTCTGCTGTTTTCTAATGTTGTAGGTTCTCTCTATTTCTGAAGAATCCGTTTTTTCAGATAATGTATCCAGGCTATGCATTTTGTCAAGGAAAACGACGAAACAGTCATCCAACGGGAGCCCTGGCGTGTATGTTCAAACCAGAAAATACTGGGGTTTCGTTTTAATGGCTTATTATGCTGTTTGTTTACGTTTATCAACCAATAGGAGACTGCTATTATGTTTAGCAAACGAAGAAACAAGTCATTGAAACAAGATACTATGGTACATATCGCATACGTGTTGTTGTTATTATTTAACCATTTACCTCATAGGGACGTCTCTTGCAAATGGAGCTGACCCAGATCTGGCAGCTCTTGTAATAACTGCCTGATCAGGGTCTACTCTGTTTGACTACATAAAATGATAAGATATAATCCTACACTAGTAGACCTGACAAATGATTTCTTTGTTCTATGTACACAAATGGAAACTTTATTTAATACAATTATTTATAGTTGGTGGATACAATTATTCATAGTGGGTGGGACTTAGCATGAATATTCATGAAGTAAATGGTTAAAAAGTGCATGCTCACCCATTCATACGGAATGTACATCAAAATAGTTAAATGCATTTTTACTCGCATATTAGACCATTAGGCATTGGCGAGCTGGTAAAGTGCGGATCGAGAGGAGGACCAACTTAGACAACGTTTTCTTCTTTTCTTAATTGATGAATGGAGAGAGGATCCAAATACCACTATCAGCGGGTTATCATGGACCCACCAGCGAAACGCCATAGAAATGGCGTTTCACTGGTGTGCCGATGATGGCATAACATTGAATGCTGGATTGGCAGGTTTGTGAATTTTCTGGGAATCAGGACCAGTATTGCTAAGAAACCCCATATTTTTGTGATTTTCCTTACCCCCTGTCCCCTCCCCTCTGGATCCGCGCATGTGTATACATGTGTAAACCTTCAACGTTTGCCTATGTAAAGTACCAAAATAGCATGGGATAGCTCAGTTAGTTCATGAAGCAGCGGAATGTCTCAAAGCAACGTATATGGTCTGCAATTAGTTGCTTTAGCTTGCATACTAATCTGCTATTAACGATAAAGTAGCAGTCACATGTAGGTTATACTACTGATTCGACCAGTCACATGTAGGTTTAACTTTTAAAACTGATTTGTTCCCAACTCACTTCAGCATGATATGTTTGTACTCCTTAATATCGAAATATAAACATATGAGGTAATTTTACACATACCCAGACGAGCAGACATAAATATATGACTGTCAACAAAGTCATTCTCTCATTGGCAGAAACAACCTGGACCAGATTTAAACAAAAGCTCATGCTTGATCGTGCTGGCTAAAATTGGAAACATCTTGTGTCAAGAGGAATCCCAAAACTATTTTAGCTGCTTTGACAAAAAGGTTCATGTCTACCAGCCCACAGTTCATTTTAGATATGATGTCAGGAATCCCAAAGTGTTTTAGATGTCAGACAGTATTGACAAAATGTTCTTTAACCCATTTAAGCCGAGTGGAAATTCCCACTGTTATCAATTGGACCAGTCTATTTCCAATTTTAGGGGTGTTGGGTGGTGTTGTTCATATTTTTTCCAAATTTTAGTTTAAGATTCTGTAAGGAAACAGTGAAGATCCTGATCAGACGCCGCGTTTTGCGGCGTCTGATCTTGGTCTGCTCTGCTTGCCTATGTCCCACAAAATGGACGCTAGGCTAATATGGGTTAAGGTTATCCTTTGGGAGCAAAGAATGTTCTGTACCAAGGAACTGAAAATATAGTGAGTACAAGTTTACTGGGTCAGACTTGCTACATGTAGTCAGGTCTACCTGTCTAAAGCTAATTTATACTAAACACAATACAGTCTAAAACGTCATATAACAAAACAATTGGTGCATTTATTCGGTTAACATCAGGATTCTCGAAAATGATGTCCACCTCGCAATTGTAGTCATTCCAACAATTATTTAGACTGGCTCCAGTCCTTAAAACAATTTTTCATCAATGTGTCATATCATATACTTGTAGCCAATCTAACTCTTATGGCTCTGTTTTTATGAACATTGATGAAAAATTGTTAAAACAGCGCCATAAGAGTTAGACTGGCTACAAGTATATGATATGACACATTGATGAAAAATTGTTTTAAGGACTGGATCCAGCCTAACAATTATTGAAAACCAGGACAAAGATCATGTTCAAGTGTCCCAATTGACAATATGATTCAAGTACATTGTGCAAGCAACGTTTGATGTTGAGTTAATCAGCATACGGTTAGAAACAATGTAGAAAAGAATTTCCAACTAGCATTGACTCTGATGAGACTGTGTTTGCCAAGGCTCGCCAATGTCCTCCTTCATGGTTTGACAAAAAGGCAAGTACCCATCTGATCAACTAGTTCAGTGAAATATAGTAAAACCTGCCAAAAACGGCCACTCTGAAAAAGACCAAAATTTGGTTTTCAAGACAGATTATTGCTTAATGCAGGTCAAAAATGTTGCAGAATGCTCCAAGCGGAGCAACTGCAATGCTTTCATTCCTTCTTTAGCTACAATTTGTCATTGAGATCTTTGTTTTGTCTGTTTTTGAGTGGCCGCTTAAGACAGGTTTTACTGTATCTCGTTTTGGGAGGCAGCCAAATTGGTAAATCCAATTAGCTATCTGCCTAGGTCACCAGAAACTTAAGTTTTAGTTTTGTTCAACTTAAACACCGCAATGTAGCCTAGGCGTTGGCATGTGACCTATTGATTAAATGCAGCCATTGGGTAAATTAAATGCGTTAACCCTTTTTTAAGACAAATGGAATTATTCAAACAGTACACGTAACTTAGGATGGTCAATTGTTCATATTGGGAGTCACCGGTTACAAATTATAAACAATGGCATTGTTCTTTTTGAAGATCGAATTTGTCTTACATAGAAGCAAATGATGAAATGTCGCATTATGTGGCATTCATCCGGATGTTCAATGTTTGCCAAAGTATCTGTTTGGGTTTTTGGCCCTAAAAGGGTTAATGACATGTTACAAATGGCAGATTGTATGAATATAATTTAATTGGATTCTTATGTGGATCCTTTTTTGTTGTTTATGTTTCACGCTTGTGATTTTGTAATGTCTTGTCTGTTCCTTGTGGCCTTGTGGTTGCCTGCTGGGGGAGACGGGGAGGGACTGACCTCTTGACTCGCTTGTGTGTGATCTTTCCTTGTCTCATTTGGTGGCTCGGGTCAAGTGCGGTACTTGATTGTATCGAATCCTGATCGTTGCCTTCTTTTTTTTTAATTTTGTTAATTTTACACTGATATATTTAAAATCAGAACTTCAGTTATTGGTTCCTTATAGTAAAGATTAACCAATTACTTCTAATAAATAGTTCCATATTTATGTCTGTATCATGTTGACAATGACATGATCCACTGATTATTGTTCGAAATTGCAGATCGAAATATTACGGAACCTACAAAGGAACCTTGCCTTTCATGTATGTATCGGAGTAGAATTTTAACATGAATATTACACGTAGAAAGGATTATACAGCAAGCAAACAGACTGGAATAGGAATCAACAAGGTGTTTCGTTAAAATGACTTATTAAACTGTTTGTTTATTAAGTTAATAAACCAATAGGAGACTGCCATTATGTTTAGTAAACGAAAAGACAAGTCATTTAACAAGATATTTTGCTATATAAACGAGATCTGTAAATTAAATATTAAGAGGATATATCTCTCAAAAGCTCTTACTTGCGTGAAAGTTTTCCTGTTTAAACAGAAAATGTATTTTTATAAAGGAGACGGATACCTTTGGCCATATTGTTGTATGAACAATTTATACATCTCACATAGATCACTTTACGCCCCAACATACAGCTTCTTAGCAATCCGCAGCATGTTTTTTCAGTCTTTTTAGAGTCACTTTCTGGTTAATTCCGTTTACAATATTGTGACACGCTGGGTGAACTCTAGAAATAAAATAGTTGCATGAACATAAACTACAATTATTCGACTACAGTATTTAGAAGTAGTTTTGCCCAAATGAAAAAAAAATATAGATTAACAAATTTTGCTTATATACTGTTTAAGGTCAAACTAAATTATTGTAAATAACACCAGAAATACATATATTTGGGTCAAAATACTTCTAAATATTGTAGTAAGATAAATGTAGTTTATGTTCATGCAAATGGATTTCTCTAAAGTTCACTCAGCGTGTCACAATATTGCAAACGGTATCAAACCAGAAAGTAACTCTAAAAAATTGATAAGCATGCTGCCGATTGCTCAAAAGCTGAATGTTTGGGCGTAAAGTGATCTATGTGAGATGTATAAATGTTTCATACAACAATGTGGCCGAAGGTATCCGCCTCCTTGATAAAAAAACATGTTTTCTTTAAACAGGAATAATTTCATGCAAGTAAGAGCTTTTAAAAGACATATCCTCTTAATCGACTTAGTAGTCGTGAAAACGACATCCTTTCTGTGGCTTCTCTTCTGATTTCTTGTTTTAAATACTTGTTTCGAAGTTTTGTTTTAATTTCTGTGCTATGTTCTCTTCTTGTTTAATTTCCGTTATGTTGATTTTTCGCGCTCGCAGTGATTTGAGGCTTAATATATCACTGGCTGGAGGTCAGTGGTATAACTGGGTTAATTGCGAGTGCGTATTGTGAGAGATTTATCCACTGACGTCTGACCGACAGACAGTGCTATATTAAGCAACAAACCACTGCCAGCGCGAATATATTTCGATTCTAACACACAACAGATTTTATGAACGAAATCTTCAGAGTCGATAAGGATTCCGCCATCTTGAACAGAGCGTATTTTACGTACGTTTTGAACGCCCATTGGTTGTTAAATCGACGTTATCCCGTCTATTGTTAACGTTACAAGGCTGTACGCAACAGATGATGTCGTCATGAAAATCAACCAGGCGACTGAATGATGTCATATCAGTCCGTGCCCAGTCCGTGCAGTGATTTATCAACCAGTAAATCACCGAATTTAACCAATGGCTATATAGGCGAGCAGTGTTAGAATTGAATTTTGCATCTGTTGTTAGTCGTTTAAACGACATACTATTGTGATTAAACGATATAATACACGTACGTTAAACGAGAGCATGATAGTATAGTGTTGCTTAAGTTTCGGTTCTTATTTTCTCGCTTGTGTTTCCATTCCAGTAAATACAGAAAAATGTAATGTCCCGCGGGGCTCCGTAAAATGTAAACATTCTCTGGGTTGCTGAATGTGACTTTTATGATACAGGTAGCAAATTGTGCAGACCCTGATGAGATGTCACATTATTTTTGCATCTCTTTTGGTACTACGCTATAGGCCTATGTCTCACTTATAAGTATATTAAAAACTGAAGTAATCAAATAAGTCAGGTCTATTTTTCTTAGCTATTCTAGCATACATGTCAAATATAATCTACATATAGCAACTATCAATTTATGTCACCGGAACGGTGAGCTAAGGTATTCTTGGCATTTCCTTTCAGTTATTTCTAATGATATGATATTTGAATAGCATTGCAGGTTTCATGTAAGTTGTTCCTCAAATTAAGTGGTTTGCTGAGGAAAATTAAAAGTGATATACAGTGACCTCACGATAGCTAAAATCCAGCTAGCCCAAAATTCCTGGCTTCATGTACCCATGATGTGGCATTTCATCTGGGTATTCACTATTTGCCAATTCATTTAGAAGTCACCACTACCGAAATTGTAAAATTTGATGATAAAAAAGTCAATATTTATGTTTTAAGCACAGATGAGCACGAAGTGCTCAAAGTGAGCTTTAAGGTTCAGTCAATGTCTGTCGTCCTTCGTGCTTATGTCTGTCATCCTTCGTGCGTCGTCTGTCGTCATCTATTTGCTTTAAAAGACAACTCCTCCTATACCACTGTGCCAATGGAGTGATCCTTAGGAATGGCATTCTACAAAAATAGCTAAAACGAATTTGATCCGTCAAAAACATGACCGCCAGGGGGCAGAATTACCAAGTGCTAGGATTGGAAACATTATTTGCTATGTGAGAAGCAAAATCTTAACATTGTTTTCCTTTAAACCATACTCGTACATTAGTTGTCAAATTATAGTCATCCTATTTCTAGGGGATCCGTTTTTGTTAAAGATAACTTAGAATAGGGGATCCGTTTTTTAAAGATTACTTAGAATAGGGGATCCGTTTTTTAAAGATTACTTACAATAAGGAATCCGTTTTCGAAAGATTACTTACAATAAGCGATCTGTTTTTAAAGATTACTTACAATAAGGGATCCGTTTTCTAACGATTATTTTAAATGTGCATTACTAGCAAAAAGGAAAATTATCGCGAAACTAAGTAGATTTACAGAACTCACACCTGATTTATGTCATTAACCTCATTATTTTTAAGTGGAATAGCAGTAGTATCATCCATGTCCACGGACATCCGTGTATGATTGGTCATTGTCTCTTTATTATGGTACTCTGGTGAGCCATCGTCTTTAAAACAGTGGAGGGCTTCGAAACATGCTTTCCTGATATTTCTATCCATAACACCATACACAACAGGATTGCAACAATTCGCAACCGCGAAGAACACAGTGATTGCTACGTAAACGTCCGCATCTAGCAGGATTTTCTTGTCCACCGCTCGAACGATCCCGTAAGGAATATACCCGATCATAATTAACAAGAAGACCATGCCAAACATCTTGGTGATCTGTATTTCTCTTTTTAACCATTCTTTATGTCTGTGAGCTCTGAAGGCCTGTGAAGATTGATGAACCTTGATAAATATAGCGATGTAGCACACAATTAATATTATAGATGGCAGCATCATGAGAAACACACTCACTAATAAAGTAAATGGACCATAATTCTTCTTTACAACACAACGTAATAACTTAGGCTCGTACTCTGCCATTTGACCTAGGGACGGCTGACACAAAAATAGCAAAGGAACAACACGACAGAATACTAGGAGAAAGATTGTGTAGCCTTTCTTGGAGATCTTCTTGTAGAAATTATTAAACACTACCACTATAAGACGATGTATAGCTATCAAGGCTGTATGCCAGAGTGATGACCCCATCAAAATAACAGTAAAATGGGTGGATAACTCGCAGCCAAGCATTCCGGTAGCCCATTTTCCAGCTATATATGACGATAATACCATGGTGTTATTTAATCCAAGATTCAAAATATCGTTTATGCAAAGACTAATGATAAATATGTTGATGATATTAGACATATCCCGCTTCTTGATTATGACGGCCATAACTAAGGCATTTCCGAAAAGGCCACCAAGTAGTGCAATCAACATGACGGCTGATCCAATAATAAGGGCACCCTGCGATGGCCCTTTGACATCCAGTAAAACATCACTTGAATTAGTATAATTTCCAGATGTATTAAATTCATTTATATTCTGGTTGATTTGCTCCTCCATTATCAGTGATTTTGCGTTTATCCAATATGTCCAATTAATTGTTTCACTGCGTCACTTTAGATTCCGTTGTTTGCTTCCCTTAATATCGTCTATGGTGTCATATTGCCTTAAGTTACGATAACACAAATTAATGCCAGGAACCTAATTAGGTTTAAAAGTACATCCAACTGTTACTCTAAACCAAGTACTGTTAAACCACAGATAGTTGCTATAATTGGCTATTACAATTCTAGTACAATTCTATGTTAGCTTGAATGCACAGGTACCAAGGAGGTTTCATTAAAATTACACGAATCCTTATACATTTCCTTGCAAATCAATCATAGCGTACACAATTGATACGTGAAGCTGTGTTCGAGGAAATAGTGTCAGTAACATTGTAAGGAGGACGAGACATCCGCTGAGACATCCGATTTTCTTAGAACATTTCCTGTAGATGGATTAATGTACAACGACCAGCAATATTGAATAACTCCAACGTCGATTCCTTCGATACATGTAATGTCGTAGTGATATGGAGTGTAAACCTGCAAAATATAACGAAATGTCAACATGATTTGGGGTAGTGAATAGAATATGATAGCACCTCGACAACACGGACTATAGGTTTCCCAAGATTTTAACATTTTACTGGTACCAAATCTTCGCCCTAGATTCTGCTGTTGTAGAAGAACAAGAAATGTTCAGCTCGCATGGAGGCCATCTAACTAATGCAATATACACTCACACAAACTTCTAAGCGGTCAACTAGCAATTTCAAAATTTTGACAAAATTTTTAATCATTTTTAACTAGTTTTAATTTCATGTTTTGACATATTGCATTGAGAGATGTCATATAAAAATCATTCCATGATGTTTCACGTGAAATTAATGAAGAACCAAATTCCCGTGTTAATAGGACAGATACATGGTGATTTAAAGTAACCGCTTAGAACTTTGGGCAAGTGTAATGTGAGTGTATAATCATGGAGAAACACTGTAATCAAATTAACACACCATGATGAAACAAAGAAAAGGGCTCATGACTTACAGATAGTCAGAGCTAAAGAAAACGATAAATTGAACCACCCTGAGTGAATTTTCTGGATCCACGTATGGAATTGTGAGAAGCATATGCACCTCGTGAGGTGTACATACTTTCTGAATCTGCACAGGATATCGATGTTATCCCAAAAAGTTGAAAGCTTCTGCTTCCATAGCAACCATGAATAGTGTCTAACAACTAATTTTTATAATATAATAGTATAATAATAACAATAGTATCCAGCATTCAATCTCAGACCACCATTGGCCTGCCAACAAAACGCCTTTAGAATGGCGTTGCGTTGATGTGTTGATTGTGTCTACAGTTAAACCTGTGTAAAGCGGTCACTCAAAATAGTCAAAACAAAGATATTAATGACAACTGGTAGCTTCATCAAGGTGGAAAGTAATCCAGAATGCTCACTTTGGAGCATTTTGCAGTACTTTTGACCTACATTAAGCGATTATTGGTCTTGAAAATCATGTTTGATCTTTTTGGTAGTAGCCGTTTTACACAATATACAAAATAACCATCTTGACTACATTATATTTAACTTTAAGAAAATTTTCACTGGTCCAAAAAGGAATATTCTAGGTTGCATTCTATCAGAGCTTTAACATGATGAAGATTCGTGATGTTGGATAAGCCTAATATGAAAAGATGTACGGAGAATAAACATGTAGCGCCCTCAGATAAAACTGGAAGGGGACTAACTGCAGAAAAAAAACCCGCGGCATCGTGATGAGTAGCCACACGACAATCACGAGACACTAGGTAGACAAAAAAAGTAAATCAACCAGCTCTCTCTTCCCCACCAAGATGATTGCAAAACTAGAATAGACACAAAGTAACGCACAACAAAACATGTAACAAGTACAGAATCCAACAATGGGAGTAACAATCAACAAGGAATTAACACCAAGAAAACCACCGCCTTAGGATGGACAGCAGCCAAAGTCACTGCATGGGGAGCTTAAACGCACTTTACTGGTACCAACTCTTTGCCCTAGATTCTGCTGTTGTTGAAGCACCAAAAATGTTAAGCTCGCATGGAGGATCGCTACAAATTACTATTGCAATAAAATTTATAAAAAAGGATGTTTTTCTCTCATTGCTCTCCTCAATCAGATTTATTTGTCCTCTCTATTTAAAAAGAGTCAACATTTCAGCGCTCAGTACTAGCGAATTTACTACTTCCATGTGTGGACCTTTGCATCATATTAGATGAATTTTAAATTCGATTGTGATTGTTCTTTCCGTTGCCCGCGGCGTGTATGTGCGCGTGCGTGTGTGTATGTGTGTAGCGAGCTGAGAAATGTGGGCAATTGTATTTTCGGGATCGTCTATTCATAAAATAAATAACAGTTTGGTACCAGTCCTGTAACTTTGCCCTATCACTACTGCAATGTGGTCTCAATATAACGGTTTTAGACGACTATTGCTGATCTTAGATTATTCAGTTGATAAGGTCGAACTAAGTAGTTCACGAGCGCGTACTATACCCATGGTTCTGCTGAAAAAATTGACAACACTGTGACACGCTATTCTTATCATATCCCATTAAGAATGATTGAAATTTTATCACTCAGACATCGTGCAGCACGCAGTTGTTCTAAACGTTAATTAGATAATGTAGTTGTTTTAAGCCTTAATTAAATTTGTACTTGTCGGCTAGCTGCACAGTAGTCACGTTACGCACTCAGTAAACGCAGTAATCAGCATGATTCGTTGAATTTGGACCGCTACTAATAGTTCAGATCCATGTATGTCTTGAGCGACACAAGAGTTCAAAGTCAATTTTGGTCAAGGAACATAACTATTGCGATTCAGTGTAGTATACCATACCACGTAATTAAGCATTTCGCTTAAACATATTTATTTCTTAAATAGATACATACAAATAAAATAATTACAAACATTATAACGCTTATTTATAATTCGTTTTTTGTTTACTGTCGTGAGTTGGATCCCGGTACCATTAGTTTAACAGGTGACTGGGCCCAGGGCGACGACAGTAAACATGATTCGCACAATACATGCAGTTCATCTCCTAACACAATAATATACTGTATTACATACATGGCAAATAATATTTCAAACATGATATGGTATTATATAATCTAGTGACGGAAATTTAGACTAAGATGCGATATTATATAGAGAAAGAAAATATATCGTGTGGTTAAGAAATATAGAGGTTGGAAATATAAGAGGTTGGCATTTAATCATGTTAATGAGAATTACGTTGCTTTCAGTGTAAAACCTACATAAATGTACAATGAACAAGAGTTGATTTTTATATTATTACTTATGTGCAGATATTTTGGTATAAATAATTTAAGCTCCAGCATAATGCTAAGAAAAGAGTATATTTTATGTGTACATACAAGTGTAATCATGATAATGTGATATATACAAAATGTAATAACGAAAATCCTAAATTTTCGCGAGGGTTTTATTTTCGCGAAATTGAATGCCTTGCTAAATGGCGAACTATCTCAGCCGTCTACTGATGTTGATGAATCATGCCACATTTATGGTTTATAAAATCGCAAATATGTTTTTAAACGCTTTTCGTGAAAATACAACCCTCGCGAAAATTTCTGAATTTACAGTAAATAACACTTTTGAAAATGTTCTTATGATAATCATGTAGCTGTGTGGCTGTTCTAAGTCTCACTATGTTCACTTTACTTCTGAAAACACACAATACAGAGAAGAAGGCTTTATATGGGTCAATACATGTTTTCATCACAATCCATATGAGCTGCGACATTAGAAAACCTGAATGCGGTTGTGCGTCACGAGAAGACACAGGCCAACGGTGTGGTCCGAGTTTTCACTGGGCCCACATTTATTTTGTTGGTCGTGTCATGTCATGTCCATGCGCGGGTCCAGGAAGTTTAGTCAGAGGGGGTCCAACTGTGACAACGTGCTTTTTTGTTTTGTTTTTTAATTTGATGAGGGGGGGGGGAGGAAGAATCCAAATACCACTATTAGCTGGCCAGCAACGGCCCGCTAGCGAAACGCGATTTAAATGGCGTTTCGCTGGCGGGCCAATGATGGCCCAACATTGAATGCTGGCTTTGTAGCTTTGTGATTTTAAGGGGATCCAGACCAGTTTTGCTAAGGAACCCTATATTATTGTAATTTTCCAGGGGGGTTCGGACCCCCTGCCCCCCGCCCCCCCTCTTGATCCGCACATGATATATTTTCTCATATTGTATATTCTTACCACTGCAATAGCGTATTTATGCGTAATTGAAGACAAGCACGCTTTGAACAACGCTCAATCCGACAAGACAGCAATAATGGTTTAAGCTTTAATACCACAGAGCAGAACAATATGTTGACTAGACAAATCTGGGAATAAAAACTGTCCAAGGACAACATTTATAAAAAGCAAGCTATTTATAGAAGGTTCTAAAGTTGGAAAAAGTACCAACTACCTCTTTAAAAATGCCTTTCTACCGTTATCTTCGAAGTATTATCAAACCAAAACCAGTGGAACCTGTCATAAACGACTAAGTACAAAAGGCGCATGCTTCGAAGGAGGAAAATGATAGAGGAATAGAAGATACATGTACAGATATAATAAAATGGGCAAACAATGTGAATGATTTTATCTCTTTTCCACAGTCATTGGGTGAGTTTTAACTCTTGTCTTGTGTTTGTGTTTTGGGTGTAAAAGAGCCAAATATGCACTAAAAATACTATTCACAATAAGTTTAGCAATTTCTAAGGTTTCGCATCTTTTTGTGCTCATCTTCGTGCAGTGCCGATCAACTTCAATTGCAATGACGAGAACAGGATCTTAGGCAAATGAAACCACGAAATTTCAGACGCCATCTTTTAAATAGGCATTTGGGGAGAGCAAGGATTGCAGAACAGGTCAGTAAGCAAAAATCACACCCGTTGTAAATAATGCTGAAATGATAAGCATATGAGTTATCGTTTGGCGGTCTTTCATAATCCTCATGCATCATACGCCTATAAAAACTATTGGTTATGTGACAGATGTGATAGAGATTTCCTTCTGAAAAAAATCAGCTGCCATCAAAGACGTCAAAACGTTGTCATCATTTGATTAAACTTGTAATGTTAATAGGTATCTCAATTCAACAGAGTAATAGTTTACAAAGATATCAAAAGCTTAAAATGTAGCTCATCTAATGGTTGATTAAAGCCTTAAGCTACTGAAAAATGGTGCGACGCATTTGCGAGATAACGGTGACGTTAGATTTTAACTTTCGGCTCGTGCACTGTAGTAGTGGAGATGTTTCATTCAACAGTATTTGTCTGAATGTGTTGGAAAGCATCAAACAGTTTTACTTGTAATTTTTGATCAAGAAACCCCGACTAGAAACACCGTTTAAAGGCGATAACGTAAAAACATTAGTAAAAACGTCAAATTGTGAAAACTTGGTCCTTTATTTCTCTGAGAAAATTCAGAAAATTGCAACATTTGCTATGCTGTTTTGGTTTATAGTGACCAAACAATCGTTTGAAAATGGTTTCGGCTCCCCACAATGATCAGAAATACTCACGTTACCCGCTAGTCTTAAAATCAAACGTCACTTTAGCAAGGCCGCTGCGTTTTGTAATTCTGTATTTTTTAATGGAAAATCTTGTCAGATGATCGGCGCTTGTATCTTAATGACAGAAAATGAAACTCGAGATCTGGTGTGGATGGGCTCACCTATACAAAACAATTGCTAAATTTATTGTGCAAAGTATATAAGCCGAAACATATCATGCATGGTCTTGTCAAAATGTAAGCCATGTTGCAGACTAACTATACTGCAACATGGCAAATCAAAACGTACATTTTTTTGGTGAATTAGTTCATAAATTCAAAAGAATTGTAGGAAAACCTAATATAAGTTTAGTGATCAAGGATCATTGACACTTGCTATGGGTAAATGCCTATGGTTTTCAGTAAAAATAAAAGTTTGTTAATCGTCCCTTTCTTCACGTCGAAGCTACCCTGACCTGAGTACTTTATGACTGTGAAATCCATTTTCGATATTAAATGATTCAAAGATGTAAAATTTTGGGTAGAACAATCAGTTTTACATTAAAATATGTAGAAATTCGAAAACATTTTTTAAAATATCATTCCCCCCCCCCGTGTGCCAGCAAAAGCTTTTGCTTGTATATGTGTTACCATATTTTACACATTGTCTGGAAGTGGCTTGCTGGCACACGGGGGGGGGGGGGGGAGATGTTCAGCAGCCCAAAAAACAAGGGCCTAAGCCAATAAAATTCCTTTTCTACCGAATAAGAAACTAACGGCAGTAATGAGGTTCTCTAGAACCAACATCCTAAATGGCTTTGTATTCTGTGCTAGTTTAATATAAAGTAGATAAAGATTAAAAGTAGAGTTAGCAATGTTTATGCATTCGTTTGCAAAAGTCCTGTACTTATCTATTTGCATGCTAGGGAATTGTTCGTGTTTTTATTTTCGTCTGCTGACTTTCTTCAAAATTAAGTTTTTAAAAATAAACCACACAGGACCACCATCGGAGTGTCAAACCGTTTGGATCCAGATCAAGACCGACATTCTGGTGGTCTTCATCTGGGTTCAAACTGTTTGCAAAGGCTATTGGCAGCCGACAAAATTATCCACTGGCATGCAAAGAGTTATAACAGGTAAATACTATAGTGTTCATTAAATTGTCACATATAGGCAGCTTTCAACTGGGATATACATGTATATGTATACCATAAATATTCGGACACATTTTAAAAAACATTTAACATGCTATGCCCTTTAAATAAAGAAAAGTAATATTCAAAGGATCTAGTTAGAATCATTTTTACTTTCAAATGCTAAATGGGACACTTTCATTCCTTCAGAAATATTTATTTCTTTTGTTGAGCTTTCAGTTTTGTATTATTTACGGTACATGTAGTCAAAAATGTACATGTAACTTCTAAATTATCTCCCCAAAATCATTTCATTACAAAACATATTTTGTTTTTATAACAATTTCATCAATTATCGTGATTCGTTAATACTCTGCATACGATATGTTCAAAAGATATCACCATGCCTACCTAATAAATCAAGAAAACGTGCAGAAATCATTTTTAAAGCACTTTTTATTGTCATGAAATTTCAGACCCCCACCCCTTTCTACCCGCCAGAACTCTCGAGTGCGTAGAAATTTTGAAAATATTTTGCTAGCTGGCTCTTGCCATTAGATTCACCTATTGCACTGATACTACATGCACCACACCAGAAGCTCAAAAGCAGCGTTCTGGGAATCAGAAAAATAGGCGTGCATGTATAAGGCGCAAACCGTCAATGATCCTTTAAAAGGATTATCAAAGGTTATAAAACGGTTGGATATAACTTGGGTATCATGCGACAGTCTGCATGGCTGGTTTAAACCTGATCACGGTATATAGCTAAGGGTTCCTCTTTAATTGCATGACGATGGGTCAGACTTCAGACGCAATGACGGCTCTGACGTAAAGCTTAAAATCGGAGGGTTGGTGTCTGATGCTTATCAGTAGCTGAGCCCACCGTGATTCAACTTGGGGTATTCTTTAGCTCTGAATATCTGTGAGTCGTGATCCCCTTTTTTTTGGTTTAATCTTGTGTGTTAATTTTCAAGAATAGATTGTTTCTCCATAATGATACATTGCAATAGTTCGGAAGCGTCCATGCGAGCTTAACAGTTTTTGTGCTTCAACAACAACACAATCTAGGGCGAAGATTTAGTACTAGCAAAATGCGTTTAAGCCCCCAGTCGCGTAGGCTGCTGTCCGTTCTTATGCGGTGGTTCTGTTCTTGTTGATTGTTACTTCCATTTTGGGATTCTGTAATTGTGCTATATTTTGTTGTGTATTACTTTATGTCCATTCTAGCTTTGCAATCATCTTGATGAGGACGAGAGAGCTGGTTACTATATTAGTTTGTCTTCCTGGTGCCCCGAGATTGTTGTGTGGCTCTTCCTCGCAGTGCCATGGATTTGTCTGACGGTTGTGATTGTGGTATTTCCTGATCATACTCACTTACTGTTTTCAACAGTTGCAATAAACTCTTAACTCAGGTCATTCTTAAACAAGGATATTGGTATCATAAACTTCGCAAAACTTTTGTTCAAAATTTATTGACCGAAACTATGATTTGATATCTAAATTCCATGTTGGACTTGAATCTCTCTTGTGCCAGGGACTTTCGCAGCATTAACAAATATTTTTGGCATTCACATGTTTTCAACGCAGCTTATTAAAAAAAGTTTCTTATTTAAAAAATGGTAATAAAATTGATGCATTGCGACAGACTGTATGCTTGGCGGTCAACCTAATCATGGTTGACAACTTTGCTTTCCTTTTTAATTGCACGCCTGCGGGTTGGACCTCATACTCTATGACGGCTCCAACTTTAAGACCTATCTATAGTTGAGAGGAATTCAGCGCCTGATGTCGTTTCTTCGGTCAGGCCCACCAGGGTTTAACTGTTGGATATATTTTGTTCCTGTATTCAGTTGTATGCACTGTTGAGTCCTTATCTTTTTTTTTATTCTCGATTTGTATGTACTAGGAGATGATGCATCGATACGTTTTTGAGATTTCATGCAAATCAGACATTTACATTTTTTTGTCATGATCCATATCAGAATTAAGGGTAAGGCTGGCACCATTAAACATGTTTAAGCCCTCTAAAGATATGTTTGTTGACCGTTCAAAGGTGGTGCTTCTTTTATGGATTAGTTTTGTTGTTTATGTTTTATGTTTGTCTTTGTTGTGCTGTCTTGTCTGTTTCTTGTGGCCTTGTGGTCACCTGATGGGAAAATGACGACCTCTTGGCTCTCTTGTGTTATGTTCACTTGTGCTTGTGTCACTTTCTCATATCTGTTTGATCCACATCAGAACTAAGGGAGAGGTTGGTACCGTTTTAAGCCCTTTAAAGTTTTGTTTTGAAGATCGTTCAAAGGCGGTGCTTCTTTTGTGGATTATTTTTTGTTGTTTGTGTTTTATGTTTTTCTTTGTAGTGCTGTTTTGTCTGTTTCTTGCAGACTTGTGGTCGCTGTCAGAAAATGGATGATTGCTTGGCTCTCTAGTGTGTTATGGTTTTCTTGTGTTTTTGTCACTTTCTCATATGTGTAGGATCCACATCATGACTAAGGGAGAGGTTGGTACCGTCTTAAATGTTTAAGCACTCCAGTGTTTTTTACTTTTTACTGACCGTTCCAAGGCAGTGTTTTTGTGGATCCGTTTTGTTTTTATGTTCAGGTTGTTCTTTTATACTGTCTTGTCTTTCTTTCTATTCTTGTGAGCACCTGCTGGGAAAGGGCTGACCTCTTATGTGTGATGATTCGCTGTTTTGTTGTCACTTTCCCATGTGTATGATGATTCCCTGTGTCTTTGACACTTTCCCATATGGTATCTCGGATCAAGTGTGGTACTTGATTGTATCGATTCCTGGCATTTGCCCTTTTCTTTACATTTGAGTTAACACGATTGGTCCGCTTTTGTATTCATTAAACCTTCGGAGTGAAGTAGGTGTATTTCAAGGGCCAACTAACCACACTCATTCACGTCTTGACAGTCCCCCCCCCCCCCCAAAAAAAAAAAAAAAAAAAAAAAAAAAAAAAAAAAAAAAAAAAAACAATGCTGACTGTTCTAAGGATATGCACAAACGCCTTATTAAAACATCCATGCTGACGTATTCAGATGGGCTAGGTATCCAATATGTGTTCCATATTGTCTACATGCATATGTCTGAAGGAGAGGTTCTGGTGAGATTTGCGTACACACTGACCAATTTAATTAGCCATCGCTGCTCACAGATGCGATAAGTTCCAAAACCTTGTATGCTGACCAAATATGGGTTTTAATATTGAACAAACATACCGAACCACTGGGTACATGTTGGTGGTAATTTAGCTCAATGTAGACAGAATATGTCCGAAAGCAGCAGAATCGGTATTAGGAGAATTAATGGGCCTCAGAATAGGTGGCGGCTCTGTTTTAGGGTTTGGTCATATGGCTCGTTGGCTTAGATGTATTTTATAGTTCTGTTTGTTTGTGAGTCATGAGCCATTTTCTTTGTTTCGTTATAGTGGGTTATGTTGGTTTGTGCGTTTCCATGTGGTGAAGCATTGCGTCAGTTTGGAGGCCTCCATGCTGGCTTGGTGATGTTTTGTGTTTCAACAATAGCGGAATCTAGGGTGAAGATTTGGCAGGTGAAATATATTTGCTCCACAGATATCCACTATGGGGCGGTGATTATTGATTTGAATTTGTTGTTGCTCCTTTAATGTGATGAGATATTTTGGTCTGGTCAACAATTTGTGAAATAGAAATTGGTGTTTTTTTTTCTGAATTTGCGGTCGTCTTTTTGGAGAAGGTTTGAGGGGCATTGTTGCTTTGACTTGGTTGGTTGTTTACAAGCTTTGGTGTGGCTGATTGTGTTCTATGACTCTTGCTTGCGGTGCTATGGATTGGACTGTTGTACATGCCTTTTGTTAAATTGTCAAACTTGAAATGTTGAAAATCTATTTATGTCTTAGGTATTGGTTTAACTAAAGCATATTTGACAATTAATAGTTCAAAATGCTTTGCAAGAAATAGTTTAAAAATGTTTATTTAGTAAAGCGTTTTTTTTTCGGATGCCAGTTTTTCGTTTTGACTAGTTATAGGGAGGCTAATGAATAATGAATAATGATTAACGGATTCCGTAAAACGCATATCCTCCGCTTCTCCAATTTCATTCAAACTACCTGGTTGAAAATGAGGCCAATCCATGAGGGCGTTTCGCGTTTATAAATTGAAGCCCTCGCGTTCAAAATTGTAGAGTGTCGCGGGGGACGTTAGTCTCTTTCGTGGCAAAGTGTTGTTAATTATACAGCCGTTCGGATGTCATTTATCCAAGTAGACCGTAATTGAGTACCATGAGATTTGAAATAAGTGCAATATCGCTAGAAATTACGTCAGAAGAAAGAAGAAAAGTGATCGGTTTTCCGATATACAGTACCACTTGCCTTTTAGACTGATTGCAGTACGATAGCATCATTAGACGGTTGAAATACCAGATGACAGTTAACGTGCTGTAAGTCAGACTCCTTGTATGACAGTTGTATACTCATGATTCAATATTTACATTTTCGAAGCAAGCCTTTAATGAATCTTTAGATTTGTGCAGCCGTTCATAGTCTCATGGATGGCACAAATTTGATTGCCAGCTGTCAAGCTCACTTGTCCGTGCAATACTTCGAACATCGAAATCATTCGCCAGAAGTGACACTGGCGTTGTGATTGACAGCGAGCCACACCTGAGTCGCACGTGCAAAACAAGCTTCTTGTTTGCTTCATCACACTGGCTGTTTCGCTTTTCCGTTTCACACCCCAAAAATTACATATTGAATACAAAACTGTTTAGTTTCCTAAATTATAAATAGATATTTATAATAAAATGTAAATATGAGTAATAAATTTCAATTTTTGGAATGTTCATGGAATCATGAATACTTCGAGTCTCTTGCAAAGTTAACGTGAAGCCCTTTCACTTACTTTGTAAAAGACCCGAAGTATTCATGGTTCCATGAACATTCCAAAAATCGAATTCATTTCTTAAATGCATACATTGTAAGTGTGTTCTCCATGTGTAACCTTTAAGCACCATTAACTGCAAAAATAGTCTGTTTTTGTCGTCTGCGAAAAAAAATATAGAAGCCTCTTGTCAAACAGTGTACATCTAGATCAGACTGCTCCTTTCGGTCCAGACTGTTTGCCCTTACACTTAAATAAGCCAATAATATTAGCAAACATATACAACAGACGGCTTCAGCAGACAACATTTTCTTGTGCATGTTATGCAGTCGCCTTAAGGATTACATGTAAGTGTCTCGAAGGGCGCTTTCAATGAACACTTAAGGAATAATTCTTCAATTTGGACAAACTAGAAATCTGATCGACATATAAGCTAATGACATGTTTTTCAACACCATGCCCGGGGTTATAAAAGTTTTTTAATTAGCAACTCAGCATAGCATGACATTTACCCTCCACACAAATATCAAAATAGCAAACAATATACTGTTTTAACATTTATAAGCATGACACTTACAGTATCTAAAACTCAGCCATTTAGTTTTTAGTGAGTTGGGTACCGTCATACATGTTTAAGCCCTGCAGCAATTTTCGTACTGACCGTTCCAAGCCGGTGCTTCTTTTGTGGATCTTTTTTTGTTATTTGCGTTTCGTGTCATTCTGTCTTGGCAGTTTTTGCTAGAAGGTGTTTATCATATATACTCAACGTCAGTGAAAAGTTACCAGTAAATCACATACACTTAACATAGGACAATATTTAGTCCATTCTGAAGGAAGAACGGCGGAAACTTCAAAACTCAATTTTATGGCATAGAGTCCCATGCATCACCACTATGGAAAACGGTACCTATCACACCCGAATGCATTATAACCGTTCCTTGATGGACCCCTGTAGTTTCCATTGCATTGTATAAGAAAATGCAAAGTTTTGGTGCTACCTTAAAGTTTGATCCTCATTTTTCGCGTTTAATGGGATAACCTAAACCATTTTGGTGGCTTTTTCAATGAAAATGTCTAGGGCATGTCCTGGCATGTTGTCTTCTGAAAATGATGATTTTAAATTCTTAAAAACTGCGAAAAACATAAAATGCACGTGCATCACGTGCACCATAGTTCCAGGGCTCGTGTAACTATTTTATCTCTCCAAACCAGCTTGTCGTTGACCAGAAACATGAACGTAACAGTAGCCAAGGAGCTGTATTACATATTTTCCAAAATATCGAAATTTTTATACTGGTAACTTTTCATTGACGCTGAGTATATGTAAGGACTTTCATATCATTAAAACACCGAATTGCAGATGCGATATACCTGCATAATTATTGAGGAATAATTACGAACAGCAAAATTGTACATTACCATGTTCTAAGATATAGTGTATTAGTCCAAAACTCTTTCTAATAAATGAAAGAAGTAGGGTTAGTTAAACATAATATTATTTAAAAAATGTATATATATAAAAAAAAGTCGATATGCAAAAATACGACAAGCTGTGAACATGTTACATCTGGTGCTGCCTTTGGTTACAGAGACGATTGCAAGTCACGTTTCCCCCAATCCATTTACTGGTAAGTCGAATAGCAATCAGAATTGCCTCGGCAAATTCCGCAAAATTCCTTGGAATCAGACCACGGATGTACATCGAGACGCGGGTGATAACATGACGCTGACGTTATATAGCGTGACGCTGGCGTAACGGAATCCATGTTAACACAATAACAAGTGTGATAGCAGAAAAACAACTGTCTATAAATGAAGTTTATGTTCTTTTATTGATTAAACTTTTCTGATGATCATAATAATCGATTATAATAGAGCTGAACCCACATGCTACAGGACTTATTTTCCATGCGCCATTTCCGGCTATCAAAATGGAGCTATTTGGTACATAGTACTACACGTAATGGTCCTTACATACACCCGAGCCATGATTAGTTTCTCGAATTGTGGCGGACTTTCCCGAATAGAAACGATCTAATATTAATTTTCAGGGGACACTTGCTGATAAGTATAAATTCAGAAATGTTTGGGAGGGTTTGATTTTTTCTAAAATTAATGGATGTCGCGAAAATTGTACCCTCGCAAAATGGTAAAATTAATCAGTCGTTTACTGATGAAGGTAAATCATGCTCCGGTCGCGAATTTTTTTCAATACAATTATCAGCCACGATATGAGATTTCCAACAATGTGACATGATCTTTCGTATCAATAAAACACCTAATTGCAGGTGCAATGTACCTGCATATCGAGGAATCATTTACGAACAGCAACATTATACATTACCATGTTCTAAGATATAGCGTACAGTGAAGCCTGAGAAACACTTTACACCCTTGTGCACATGGGTTGCACTACAGGTGAGCTAGCATTAAGCGATGATTTGCACACCAGTCTCAAACCCTAGTGCACCTGAAGTGCAAAGCTATCAATGATGAACCACATCTATAATATGATGTTTTTTTTATAATTCTGAAACCCTAGTGCACCTGTAGTGTAAGCTTGGTGGCATCTGCTTGAAGTTTTGAAAAGAAAGAAGATACAAACTGCTTTTTGTGCTACATATTCCATCTAAATGTTAATTCTGAAACCTACTTTATATGGGTCATTTAATTTAACTAAATTGATTTATTATTATTCTGTTAATTTCAGTTTAAAGCTGCATAGTCTGTAACTTTTGATCTTCAAATTTTAAAAATAATGTTTTTATTTTTCAAGAACACAGTAAAAATACTCAAATTCAGGTAAACATTTTACCATTTTCGTAAATCTTAACAAGTTATCACTATCAAAACGACTGCATTTATGTTAAAATTCAACGGTCTATAATTATTGGAGGGGCGCAAATAATTACCAACAAGAGAAAAATACACCTATTTGATAAGATAATTCGCTTTTCCATGCAATTTTTAGCTGTACTGAACATTTTAATTGTGAAAACATAGCTTAACTCTACTTTTACAAATGATTTAAAGAGAAAATAAAAATTTTCGAAAAATGTTCAAAGTTACAGAGTATGCAGCTTTGATCATTTTTTTGCTATTGTCTAAATTTTAATGGCTAAATGGATATAGTTATTAATTTAATTAATTGACTATTATTAATTTATTTTCCTATCTTTTTTTTTTTTTATTTATTTTCCATTCAAATATAGATTTAAGCTTTTTTATCTGTTTTTTTTTTCTTTACACTTGAGATCTTATACTAGAGATCTTATAAAAACCATATAAACCTAGCATCTATTATGTGGGACATGTAAAAACAGTGAGGACCCAGATCGGATACCTCAAAATGTGGCATTTAATCAGGGCCTCCACTGTTTACTAACAGAAATTCCATTAGAATTTGATCAAAAAATAAAAAAATACCTCCGTAAAACCATGGAAATGGAAATGAACTGGTCCAAGTGACAGGAGTGGGAAATTCCACTCTGCTTAAATGGATTAACCATAAGTGTGTCATACACTTGTTCATGTTTTTAATCTTAACACCTAATAAAATGAGCCTTTTATCACCTAGATGGTCCGATTATTAAAATTTAAAGTGCTAGCCTTTTGCTTGTATTTATTTGCTTATGCTAGCTTGAATGATGCTGATTTTTTTAAAAATAAAACGTTCAGGAATATTGTTAGAGTTTCACTAAGGATCCAGATCAGGCCCTACGTTTTATAAATTTCACTTGTTATTTTTAGATGTTTTATTCAAATTTAGAATTCCAATCTTTGACTTGTTTTGTTGTTCATTTCTTAACACTTTGGGGCCTACATTCAAGGCCGTCGGCGTTGATACGCCTAGCCCAGGGTGTGAAAGGCGGTCGTTATAAAAACACGATTAAGAAACTGACACCTGTGTTAACGACGGTAATTATAATTAAAGGATTGTCGTTTGGAGTGTGGGTGCCGACCAGGAACCAAAAAAAAAAAAAAAAAAATGCTGTATTCAACAATGTAACATTTCAATAAAACATAATTTCATGTTTGTCTGTATTACTGTTGAGTGCGTAGCCTGATTGGTATAGAATCATAGGTCTCGATATATAAGCAAACTATTCCAGCGTTATATTGTGATTTCTTCCTTATCCATCTGTTTTAACATTATTTTTGTTTTTGGTGCTCAAAAGAACCGTATCGTTGAGACGGTTCTTTTGAGTATCCACAACATATGCTTTGGTAGGGATTTAAACATATGTTTGGGTGATCATAAGAACCGTCTCATTCAGACAGTTCTTGAGTACACAGAACATACGTTTTGGTTGAGAAATAGGAAAATTATTTTTAATTACGCTGTATTATTAGCCGACGACGGCCCTGACGTGCATATTGCAAACTTTATATGGACCCAAATCAGACGGTTCCCTTAGTCAGTTGTCTGACCAGAGTTTATACTGATTGCTTTCATGATGAATGCTGTCTGGTGCATTTGATAATATTCAACAACAAAAAAAAAACAGACAATATTTTTAAAGACAAATATCAGCCGCGATATGAGATTTCCAACAATGTGACATGAGATTTCGTATCAATAAAACACCTACAGGTAATTGCAGATGCAATGTACCTGCATATCAAGGAATCATTTACGTACAGCAAAATTATACATTACCATGTTCTAAGATAAAGCATACATGTATTAATCCAAAACTCTTTCTAATAAATAAAAGTAGTACGGCTAGTTAAATATATATAAAAAGCAAAAAGTCGATATGCAAAAATACGACAAGCTGTGGAATATATGTTACATCTGGTGCTGCCTTCGGTTACAGAGCCACGATTGCAAGTCACGTTTCCCCCAATCCATCTAAGTCGAATAGAACAGTTCATTCGTCTTGCTTATATTCTATCGGAACTGCCTCGGCAAATTCCACGAAACTCCGTGGAATCAGACCATGGATGTACATGTACATCGAGGATCTACTTTGGTAACGTGGATAATAACGTGACGCTGACATTATATAACGTGACGCTGACGTCACAGAAAACATGTTAACACAATAACAAGTGTGATTACAGCAAAACAAACGGCTTAAATGAAGTTAATGTTTTTTCAATAAGATATAGTGATATTTTATTGGAAAAACATAAACTTCATTTATTCTGCTGATTACATTTTTTGTAAGCTTTTCGGATATTCAGAATAATCGATTTTAATAAAGCTGAACGCACATGCTCCGGCTAACAAAATGGAGCTTTTTGGTACATAGTTCCTTACATACACCTAAGCCATGATTCGATTCCCGAATTGTGGCGGACTTTCCCGAATGGAAACTATTTATTTTCAGGGTACACTTGCTGATAAGTATAGGGCACCGTATACTAATTATTTATCCCATTGACCCCAATGGTGAAACCCTAGTTTTTGACAGTTTATTCTGCATCTCACAACACATGTGGGGCATCACCAAATGCCTTAAGTTCAAGCAAAAACATGAATAAAGGGAAAAAGAAAGGAAAAAACATACCTTCACCCGCTCTTTTTTCAACTATTGCATGTTGTGTAATGGCTGCCATATTTTGGGAAAACCCCGTCCTGGTTCAAATTAGAAATCACCATTTTTACTTTTTGGTCCAGAAAAACACAATATAAATGCATCTGGTAGTAAACTACACACCAATTTCAAGAAAATTAAATTTTGCATCTGCTAGAGAGAAAAAAAATATTTTTACTTCAGCAATATCATCCAATCAGAAGCATCCATTGCCAAATAACAGCCTCGGAGCTCCTCTCAGTTTTTGATTCATGGGATATGTTGCTATAATTAGTTCCCGGTCCCCTATACTAGAACCCAATTCCTTCAATTCTATAAATAAAACCCTCAAAGTTAATATTTAGGGTCTTCCTATATTAGCTTTCAATTTTTACAAACATTCATTGATTGCACTATTTTTCGACAGGTCGGCAAATAATTGAGTCGGGGCTCGGCGGACAAGTCCAATAAGAGGCAATTCTGAGAAAAACATTTGGAAGTAATATCCCGCTGTTGTCAAGTGTGTTCCTTTAGAATGACTATTCAAACAAACCAGAATTCTGAACCTACATAGGTACTAAAATGCATCATAGGATGTAAAAAATACATTTTTCTGGAGACAATAGAGCCGATTTAGAATGTTTACCCCCATTAGAGTAGCAAAAAAAGGATATTTTTGTCTATTTTGGGGTCCGGTTCAGTCAAATGTGGGGAAGAATGTCAGTTTTAGGCCTCAGAAGTTCACAATACCCTTTAATATAACAAGATATCATGCAAAAAGTGGATTGAAGGAAAATAGACAACCCACAGGTGTCAAAATGATGAATGGCATTGTTTCGGCCCACAATTTTCACATTTTCAGTGAATCCGATGACCATTAAATCCTTTAAAATGAGGTTCAATTTGGCATAAAAACCTCTAATTTGATAAAATAAACTTCTGTTTGGCTGAAATCTTTTTGCCTTTTGCAGAGAAAACCACTGTAAATGCTCCAGGGTGACTACTTATACACTCCACCCCCTCCCCGAAACACATAAAATCTAAAAACTGGCATTTTTGAACTTTTGGGAACAAGCTGGGGCCAGAATTATTTCATTTTAGCTTAAAAATTGAGAAATACTCACTAAAACCATTCATTTGATTCCTCTGGCATGCCTCTTAGTGACAAAATGAACATTCTCTCAAAAGTGACACAAATGGCCTTGAAAATGTAAACAACCTACTTTCGGTATAGGGCACCGTGAACTAATTATTTATCCCATTGACCCCAATGGTGAAACCCTAGTTTTTGACAGTTTATTCTGCATCTCACAACACATGTGGGGCATCACCATATGCCTTAAGTTCAAGCAAAAACATGAATAAAGGGAAAAAGAAAGGAAAAAACATACCTTCACCCGCTCTTTTTTCAACTATTGCATGTTGTGTAATGGCTACCATATTTAGGGAAAACCCCGTCCTGGTTCAAATTAGAAATCACCATTTTTACTTTTTGGTCCAGAAAAACACAATATAAATGCATCTGGTAGTAAACTACACACCAATTTCAAGAAAATTAAATTTTGCATCTGCTAGAGAGAAAAAAAATATTTTTACTTCAGCAATATTATCCAATCAGAAGCATCAATTGCCAAATAACAGCCTCGGAGCTCCTCTCAGTTTTTTATTCATGGGATATGCTGCTATAATTAGTTCCCGGTCCCCTGTAAATTCAGAAATGTTTTCGCGAGGGTTTGATTTTCGCAAAACATCACGGATTTCGCGAAAATTAAACCCTCGCAAAATGGTGAAATCACTCTGCTGTTTACTGATGAAGGTAAAGAATTACATCCTCCAGTCGCAAATTTTTATTGATGCAAACATGTATTTTAACTCTATTTGTGACCGTGAATAAATGTCTCACGAAATTTTGTGAATTAACAGTTTTACAAATGTACCCTTAAAGTATTACTGTTGCTAAATATGACTATACAGTAATGACAGCATGGTGCATAATGCTTTGTAACAGGTATTATCAGTTACCTCTCATATAAAATGCATTGTTGCACGTTGGCCTGATAAACGTTGTCTACCTCACGGCATGTCATTATGACGTTGCACTTTTGAATGACGTCGTAAATGACTTGAATCGACACGAAAATCTACAATTACGTCATAATCGCTAGTTTTTGTTTGTTTGTTTGATTTGAATTTTTACGTCCCATCAACAATCTTTCAGTTAAACAGGGACGAGTCTTCCTGGGTTGAACAAGTACTGAGCTAGGATAAATGTGTCCTGCTCAAGGACCATAACGCAGTGACGCTGGTGAGGCTCGAACCCGCGGCCCCTCGGTCTCGAGTCAAGCACTCTACCACCGCGCTCCCTTCGCTAGTTTTAAGAGTGAACCAACTTGTTAACTGATACATGGAATACCAGGTTTGCGTGTTTTGATATCAAGTTTACCAGGCAAGGCTTGGAGAACGCTTGCTGTTGAATCGTGAAGCTTGCAACAAGCGTTCTCCAAGCCTTGCCTGGCAAACCTCGCGATTCAACAAGCGTTCTCCAAGCCTTGGCTGATAAACTTGATATCAAAGACACTCAGCTACGAGTATTAAAACCTAAATTGTTTCACGAATATGGGAGGTGTACGTTGTAGTCAGAACTAAAGATGACATACCTGTGCACATGGAGTGCTATTGGCGTGCACAATTTAAGATTATTATTAGTTTTGGTCCTCGGCGAAAATAGTAAGTGAGAATGATCAGGAAATACCACAGTCAGAAACCGCAGACTACCCCATGGCACCGCGAGGAAGAGCCATTCAACCATCACGAGACACCAGGGAGACAAAGCAACCAGCTCTCTCTTCCCCATCAAGATAATTGCAATACTAGAATGGTCGTAAAGTAACGTACAACAAAACATAGAACAATTACAGACTCCCACAATGGGAGTAACAATAAACAAAAAGTCAACAACAACAGAACCACCGCCTTAAAACGGACAGCAGCCTAAGCCACCTGGGGGGGGGGCTTAAGTGCATTTTACTGGTACCAAATCTTCGCCCTATACTCTGCTGTTGTTGAAGTACAAGAAATGTTCAGCTCGCATGGAGGCCCATGAGGTGTTTGGGGTTTCCGACAAAGCGAGGCTCAAACCAGCCTGCTCAGCTACAAATATTAGCTAGAAAATTGCAATTTCACTTGAACCAAATTTAGATATATATATACTTTCCAGCTAGCAAACCTTAGGCATTGATCATACTGCGGGGATGCGCAGGCTGTTCTGCGCCTGTGTTGTTCGCAAACCCCCACAAATAGGTTTTCTCTTGTCGATGCCAATTTAGTAGTGTTGTGCACTTTCAGTGATCAACAGGACGGTGTACTTTTGTGTAGCTTTACTGTAGATCAGATACAGGTTTTTGGTTTTCAGTTCATATGAATAGGATAAGTCATTCCTTCTACGTTGAATGGGAGCGCAGTGGCTCATTGGTAGATTGCTTGACTCGAGACCGAGAGGCCGCGGGATCGAGCCTCACCGGCGTCACTGCGTTGTTGTCCTTGAGCAAGACACATTTATCCTAGCTTAGTACTGGTTAAATCCAGGAAGACCCGTCCCTGTTTAACTGAAAGATTGTTGATGGGACGTAAAGAATCAAATCAAACAAACCAATCTACGTCGAATTTTGCTTGTTAGCAGACAATCAGCAGCAATGATAAGGTCTGGATGAATCGCGTTACGACATTTCGAACTGTTCAATTCTTAAAAACAGCCAATAAAGCAGAATATCATAATGCTTTCACCAATGCATAATGAAACACTCGTATCATTGTTTAAATAGTTATAATTATCTAGACATTTCAAAGTATGTTCATTTTTTCTATTGTCTTTTATCCATTTTTTTCATAAACTTCAGTTTCTTTTTATTCCCTTTAATGTAATGTTTGAAAACTGAAAGGAATGAACATCTACATTTTGAAGTATAGATTAAAGGGACTTAACTTTATTAAACAATTAAAGGGGCCGTTCATCTCAAATTAATTCTGAAATGTAGGTGATTCGGCAAGTCTAATAACTTTCATATGAGTCAGGTTTAACCCCATTAAGCCAAATAGACTTGCCTACCTCTATCAGTAGAAAGAGCCCATTTCCAATTTTAGGGTTGTTGTGCGGTACTTTTCATTTATATTCAAATCGTATAGTAGTTTCAAAGATGCATAGTAATGAGGCAATTCTATTTTTCTTATAAACAGGTACAGTAGGTAAAGCATGACTATTCACTACATACGCAGTAATCCGTGGTAGGTTCAATATAACTGTAAACTGAGACTACCTGCACGCCCAAACTCAAGGTAAACTCACCAGTGTTTGTTTACAACGATTCTCATTTATCTTTGAAACTACTTATAAAGGAAACGTCTGTTTGCAAACAATGGAGAATCTGATCAGACGCCACAAAACGCGGCGTCTGATCTGGGTTTGCACTGTCAAAAAGGACTCTAGGCTTATATGGGTTAAGTATTATGTCATATTGCGTGCATTGCACTTTTTGTCCCCACGATATTGATAAAACTAAAGAACTCGGTTTTATATGCAACATTGTCATTTGTTGCAATTTCAGCACAAGTAAACAGTAGTGTCTCCTTTCAAACGGTAATTGTTCCTGTCAGAAATTGTTTGTCTGCTTGGACAAGAATATCACACCGAAGAAGTTACACATAAAACAATCCCACCATTAATACAGACAATGAGTACACGATGGGCGGATTCAGAGGGGGGGGGGGGACAGGGGTCCGGACCCCCTCCCTCCCCCCAGAAAAGTTACAAATATAGAGGGGTTCTTTGCAATACTGGCCCGGATCCCCTGAAAAAATCACAAAGCTATCAAGCCAGCATTCAATGTTTCGCCAGCATCTGCCTGCCAGCGAAACGCCATTTCCGATGATGGCCCATTTATAGTGATATTTGGATTCTCTATCACCTCATCAACTAAAAAAAAAACGTTATCAAACTTGACCCCCTCTGACAAAACTTTCTGAATCCGCGCATGCATATGTGCAAACATATTTATATGTACATGTCAGCTCCAATTCCACTATGGGTTGAGTGCAATCCGAAACTAAATATACCCTTATCAAAATGAAACAGGTTCTAAGATACCACACAGCTGACTGCAAAATATAAGTGCACAGCCATTTCCAGTGACACGGTATGGCAGATGCACAGAACGAAGCTATTGTCTGACAAGTAAAAAAACGATAAGGGGAAGTGCTCAATCAAATGTCAGCATTTGGAAATTGAGACTAGGGTGTAAAGTATGGAAGGTGAAAACCGACATTATTCAATGCATACATCTTTGTTTTTGTATGTTGGCAATTTCATTTTATTTTGTAAATTGTGTCATTATATCATGTGAATTGTATTATGATAACAGCTTCGGATGCATACTGACGAATTACAAATAATAGAAAGTAATTTAGAAATATAGAATAGCACTTACAGCTTTATAAAATGACACTCCATTCACTCAAAACAGAAAGTTGACGCATTGAATATTGGCGGTAATTCCCCGCTTCTTTCAATGCTAGATATTTTGACGCCAGAGGGCACGCTTTCATTTATAATTTACAGAGTATCCCTTATTCGGAAGTTGTCGATTAATTTCGTAAATCGGTGATGAGAGTTATTTTGACTACAAGATGGATAAGAGTAATAAAACTAATAAACCAAAATAAAAAAATCATTTTTTTCGTCTTTTTTGTAAAACGTTTGTTATAGGACACAAAATGCAATCTCTAATTAAAAAGTCCATGTAGAATCTCATAAATATAAGCGCATTAAAATTTTAACGAAATAAATAGAATGGACATTAAAAAATCATGTAAAAGGTGCAAATGTATGCATGTCTTCTGTTTTAAGGGAAACAATTCAGGGATACATGTACAAGTTTGGCTTTTTAAAAAAGATTAGAGCATTATAGTTGCTGGACAACAGTTTTTGCATTATCTAAAGCTGAGATATAAAGCCCATCTTTTTCTATTTTTATCATGCATTTCAAGCTCAGTAGTTGTATACTAAGTTCTGAATATGTGATCCATTGGAAGCAAAAAAGCCTCGGGAAGGAGATGGGGGTAACTTGGAAGTCATATTGGTGCCGATGAGCGGCCCAGAATTTCAAAACTAACCCCATTCATATATGAGCCGCGGCATGAGATTTCCAACAATGTGGTATGTGCGACCAACAAAGTCTCAGATCAGCCTGCGCATATGGGCAGTCTGATCAGAGCCTTTGCTAGTCCCTTGAAGATTCTATGAGTGTTAAGCTACTGAGTGAACATCATTTGGAGGTTTTTAGCTTAAAAGGAGGCTGCACAGGCACGTCTGAGTCTACACTTGTCAAAATGCCACATTATTGGAAATCACATGTCACGGCTCATATATAGATGTCGAAAAATATTATATGTATGCTACATATAATTTCACTATGTGCGCAAATTTCACAAAATGTGTGATATTGGTATGAAAATATGACGTATTGGTACCAATTTTTCACGCGCTGTAAAGAATTGGTACCAATTTTTCACAGTGTGAAATTTGCGAAATGTGAAATTTGCGGTTCAATAGGGCTTCAATGCCAATTAAGCCCGCTCAAGGACATCGTCTGCAAGTTAACATATCGTCGCTAATGTTTTATGGAGATATGACCAAACTTTTTCAATTACCATAAAATAGGCTCCTTTATCACACCGGATAGATGGCAATCGAAAACGCTCTGAGCAAGTGATGAACGCGGATCACAAATCACTAGAAACAGTGTTTTCAATTGCCATTTGTCTGTTAAAAATAATTTTGTTTCACACTGGATAGGCGGCAATCGAAAACGCTTTTAACAATCGACGAACGCGGATCAAAAATCGCTAGAAACAGTGTAATTCAAATTTCGCTAGTAGCAAATTTAGATATGATCAGGGGCGTACCTACGTGTATGCAAATACGCATGTGTGTATAACTTGACACAGCCAGTAAAGGCCACTCAAAAATGGACAACAACCCGGTCTTAATGACGAATGGTAGCTTAATGAAGCTCAAAAGTATTGCAAAATGCTCCCCTTGGAGCGTTCTGTAATACTTTTGACCTACATGTACATTCAAGTGATAATCGGTCTTGAAAACCAAGTTTTGGTCTTTTTGAGTGTTTTTACTGTATTTAATTAGATTTTTTGGAACAAAAATGCAGCAAATAGTGAGGCCCTGAAAGGGGTTTTAGGGATACAGGGATATGGGCCAAAAGCATAAAGGGGTACGGGATGTTTTTGTAAATATTTAAAGAAATACAGGATATTTTGATCAATTCTAGGGATATGGGGATACAATGCTTTCTTGATTTGGGGATATTTGCAATTTTTCTTTTAGGGATGTGGGATATTTTTCAAAATACTTAAAGGGATATGGGATACTGGGACCACCCCCCTCCAGGGCCTCAATAGTGTTTAGCTGCGTGTCTTAGCATGCTTAAGGGCTTCTTTTAGCCCTTTGAATTGCACAAAAACCATTTTCTGCCACATGGCTTCACCCATGGACCCATATAGGGGAGAGCCCCCCTGACCCCCTCAAGAGTGCGTACTCTATAAAATGCCTCAGGTAAGCGACTGATGATATAATAACAAAGGCGCTAACCAGTCTGCGCGGATGCACAGGCTGGTCTGCGCCTTTGTTGTTTTCAAACTCCGACGACAGAGTTTCTTGAGTCGAGGCCCAAGTGTTTTATTGCTATCCTTAAATTTAGTTGACGCGTTATGACAATTGTCGCAGACAGGAAGCACTCTTGAGGGGGTCAGGTGGGCTCTTGGGTAAGAATTTGATCGTTTGGTAGAGGGGTCAAGGCTCAGGCCCCTGAAAAACACTTCTAGCCCCCGGAGATAGCTTTTATACTTGTGCACTACATAATTTGGAATTCCCCCAAACGCCCGGATCTTAAAAGCTGTATTTATCTATCCCGAATCCTAAACCGGCAGCGGTTCATCTAAGTAGACAGTACGATGGCTTTAAGTCAAGTCAGACAGACTGGAAGAGCTGGGGATGTAAACTCAGGAGCCTTGGGTACAACGCCCGTGAGTGACTATTCCACTATACCACCTTTAGTGACTTTCCCTGGGTAGTAACCAGCATCAGGCTGGAAGGGTGTATGACTTGTGTGTGTATTTTAGGACGGGGAACCCCAAAGGCTTAACCGAAAGTGGTTCTGGAGAACTAGGAATTATTGTTTGTGGCCGTGTTCCTTGGCTGTACCAGTACTGGCCGGGTGGGTTTATGCTTTTTATGGTTCTTTGTCCAGGAACACCGGAAGGCTCAACCGACAGTGGTTCTGGTTTTAAAGCGTCTCAAAAGACGGGGCAAATGGCTTGAAGTCTCATCTGACAGACTGGGAGAACTAGGATTTTTTTTTGATTTTTTTTATTGTTGATAAGGTTTTGTGGCGAATTCCTACTCCAGGAACTGATATGAATCAGTCCCAGAGCAGGTTCTCGCCTCAGTCTTCTGCATAAAAAATTTATTTGGTATTAAGACTGATTAATCGGAGCCCCTGTTCCCCCACTGGGGCCGGAATGAAAATATAATATGATATAAGAATGTCACATATGTCTTTCCTGGGCTCCGCTTCCCCAACTAGGAATTATTGCTTGTGGCCGTGTTTCTTGGCTGTACCAGTACTGGCCGGGTGGTTCTATGTCCAGGAACTCCCAAAGGCTCAACCGGCAGACTAGGAGAAGCCGGTAATCGAACCTGCGACCCCTGGTTTACAAGACATAGGTTTATCCCCTATACCACGGCGGCTTCACAACTAGGAATTGACGATACATTTAAAAGCACATTTTAAGTATTAAATACTTATGAATTTACAAATATTATGATGTGATTCTTTTTTCTGAAAAAAGAAAAAAGCACCTCTATTTTACTAAGATTTCTTTTATTTATAATCTGCGGATATAATCTTATACTTTATAAATACATCAGCTTTCATGAAAACATGACAAATAAATAAGATGCAGTTGTACTATTAAAGGGAGGCGATTTGAGGATAAATGACAGGGCAGATACATGTCCATATTTTATGCGGTATTATGTGTCTTCTGCATCTGCATGTGCGGATCCAGGAATTTTTACCAAGTGTGTGTGTGGGGGGGGTGGTAGAGGGTCTTGGCCAACCTGACAGTAAAAAGCCCGGACAGCGCTGTTTTGTTATTTTTGCTGTTTTTTAGTCCTCACCTTTCAACTTATTTTACAGTTTTACAGAGGGGACCGATCCCAGGGTCCGATGGTTTATTTTTTGGAAAACAATAATTTTACAAGGTTCCAGAGGGGGTCCAACATTTTACGGGGTGGGGGGAGGGGTCCAACTTTTTTCCAGGGGGGGGGGGGCGTCCAAATGCTAATCTCTGTAGAAACCTATCGAAATTGTTATTTCCCCCGGACCCCCTATCCCCTCTCTGTATCCGCGCATGTTCTGCCTTCACTTGTAGCTCGGACCCAGTTATAGATCTACATTTGTTGGTTGTGTGCAAGCTTGGCGGGACGGGACGAAGTTTTCTCTTATATATACGTGTAAGGGGAGGGGAGTGGCTCAGTGGTAGAGTGCTTGACTCGAGACCGAGAGGCCGCGGGTTCGGGCCTCACCGGCATCACTGCGATGTGTCCTTTAGCAAGACACATTGATCCTAGCTTAGTGCTGGTTCAACCCAGGAAGACCCGTCCCTACATTACCGAAAAATTGTTGATGGGACGTAAAGAATCAAATCACACGTAGGGGGAACTTCTTGGTAAAAAATCATCCTTAACACCGTTTGCAGCGAGTTCTACTTGCATGGGAGAAATTATTTATTCCCAGTAAAATTGGTGCGCCCTCTGGCGTCAAAATACTAAAGCATATTCACTTTCGTATTATGTCAACCCAGTTCTGCCTGTTTACAACATACAAATGTAGTTCTGACATTTTAAAACCTAGTTCTGCCTTTTTAAAACCGAGAAATGACATGATCGGAATCTGATTACGAGTGAAACGACTATTAAATGACAATTTGCATGATATAATGACACAATTTACAAAATAGAATGAAATTGCCAACATACAAAAACAAAGATGTATGCATTGAATAATGTCGGTTTTAACCTCCCATAGTAAAGTACTGCCGCATTAATAAGAAACGCGAAAATCGACTTTAAGTGCATCTATTCACGCTATTTTCTCTTGAATTTTTCGATATGCGGGTAGAAAAAGGTGCAGTATTTTTTGACAAAATTTTCAACCTGATGTTTTTGCTGTGTTTTTCTGTAATTAGATGGAATTTTGGCATATTTTTGGCTCTTTTCAACGGGGGAGTATTACTGTTGGTAGAATAGACATAAACTGACCCAGTTTATTAATAATATGCAACGGTTGACTAAATCATTCGATGTCGTTTCAGGTCAGTGATCGCCGTTTATTATATACTGACTAAAAGTGAAAACGCTACACCTGAATCGTTTGCCATTTATATGCAAAATGATACAAGCCAGTTAAGCAAATGCAAGTGTATCTGAATGTTCAAAGACTGGGTTATGCATTTATAAAGTAAAAAGGTTTACGGATGTTTTTGCGAGGAAACACATAAAAGTCATTTAAATGTGACAGGGGTCCAATTTTTCAGGTTACAAATTTGAACAGAAATCTTACACAGTTTAGGCCTTCAGAAATCCACTGCCAACCAGATCGGACTGAACGAAATGGTAGTTTTAGATATGTGACAACCAGAAATGTGTTTTGATCGTTTAGAAAAGCAACTTTAGAAACCGGGGTTTCCAAATTGGCCAAGATTGAAATTTTATCACTGAAATCACCATAGGAAAATCAATGTGTTGTTGCATCTTAGTCTGAGCACATCATGGTCGAGAAATGGTAGGAACAATAAGCTGATAGGTCTACCTGATTTGGCAAAAGAAAGAAAGTTATCGATAATCGTGATAATTCGAAGATGACCAAATATTTAATATTCCCTATTTGTTTTGTCAAAGGGAGACATTTTACATTTTTTTCTACAAATTTGATAAATTCTAAATTGATTTCTGAGCTTGTTTCAAGTGATAAGACAGTTTTCTTGAGTATTAATGTAACACAAGTATGACGATATCTGATAAACATAACAATCTTTTTTGTGCATGCTCATTTGCAAAATTCAGTGAATATAGGGACCACACATGTTTTTCATATATTAACATTTGCCGGGTCCCAACGAAGCTGTTTGAACATGAGGCCGTTAGGCCGAGTGTTCAAACATCGTCCCAGGGACCCAGCAAGTGTTAATTCAATGAAACAAACATGTGTGATCGTTATTCTTGCATATTCTACCTGATTTCAGCATAAACCACGCTGAAAATGTCGCTTAATTATTAAATAACCATTTTCTTATACTTGATTGCTCAAAACGAAATGGCATCAGCGTCAAACTTTCGAACGTCATTACGTCGCCACAACGTCATATATACACGTGCAACGCTTTTGCGAACGAAAATATCGGCAAAATGATCAGTCACGGCCGCGACGCTTTCCAGTGTAACGTCATGCATGCAAACCAGGGCTCAGTTTAGGTTTTTTCAAGTAAAAGCCATGTTCAAACAGCACGTGACTCTCATGATTTGAACATGGATTTTGCGGCTTCAAACAGCTTTGCGTAACGAATTCCCATGCAAGAATAAAGGTTTTAACACAAAAAGGAACATAACTCAGACATCAAAAGAGACTAATTGGTGCAGTTGCGACGAATCGCTTGCTGGATGTCTGGAAAACATTAAGCTTCGTCCAATACTCTCTCACAAAATCTAAAATATTGTAGTGTAGCGTTTTCACTTTTGTTCAGTATAGCATAAAGTGTATCGTAAAGTACTGCTGCATAAATTAGAATCGCGAATAAATTACTTTAGAAATACGTTTTCAGTTTATATCACATTGCATGAGCATTCAATAATCGTGAATCATTTCAGGCATTTTGCTCTAATATTTCTGATGGTAGAATTTGGGCATTTTATTCCACTTATTTGACACTTGACAGGGATAATCCTGGGATAGGCCTAATCCATTTTGTGAGAAAACTATTATTGTTCTGCTAAAATGGACTTTCTTTTAGCTGGGCTCCATATATAAGCTATTCAAATCTCATGACGATTTTGCTCTAATATAGATATTACGGACTCTTGGGCCCATCAAATTTTGCAAGGGCCCATAGAAATTTCAAAAGGCCCATTAAAGTTATGTAATTTGCATGTATTTGAATGGGATATGGGCCATTGGCCCATATTATGGGCCCATTATCAGTTTTGTCCAGGATTTTCCCTGACTTGAGTGATACCATTAAAAGAATGTACATTAACAGCTCAAAGTAAATAATAACAGAAAATGAATGGTTGACTATAAAATAACATTATACAATTGATGCATTCTTTTGAGGTTACCATCAGGATTTGTCAACCCGAGAACAGTGATGTTCACCAAGGCGAAGCCGAGGTAAACATCACTTTCGAAGGTTGACTAATCCTGATGTTAAACGAAAAAGAATGCACCAATTGTTTTGTTATATGACACTGTCTCTCTTTTCCTAGTTTTATTTAAAGTGTTTTCATATTCATAAATTTACTCAAGTCAGATGTTCCTTCTGCACTTTCACCAGGAAGATTATTTCAACAATCTACTTCCCAAATTTCTGCAACTCTTATGAGATAAGCAAAATAATTGCATTTTAACCCATATATGCCTAGCGTCCTTTATGTGGGACATAGGCAAATAGCGCAGACCCAGATCAGATGCCACAGAATGTGGCGTCTGATCAGGGTCTCCACTGTTTGCTTGCATAATTTTCTATTAAAACTTGAATAAAAATGAAAAATACCACCTAACATCCCTTAAAACAGAAATGGACTGTTCCAATTGATAACGATGGGAAATTCCATTCGGCATAATGGGTTAAATGGTGTTCTCATAAAATGAACAAACATTTTACCTGTGAAATATACATAAGAAACCAGTCAGTGTTTCAATGTCTATTTTTAGCTCTCTGTCAGGACTGACAAAAGCAATGTTACCTGGGCTAGATTTAGTTCAATCTATTTTTAGCTCTCTGTCAAGACTGACAACACTTGTTAACCTGTCTTTAGCTCACCACTGTTTGACACCATGATCTGTCACAACCAGTGCAAGCTAGTTTCAGCCAATCAGAGGAGGTCTTTTATAGGAGTCATATAACAAATGTAGTTGATAATGTTTAGGCCGTTTACCACTGTAAAAGTTGTTTTATAAAACTGTCCATATTAACCACATCACGCTGTTTTAGTAGAAAATGTCCTTACAAACATAGCAAACAGTATTTAGGCGGATTAAACTGATCGTGTTGGATATGTGTCTACGCTGATTGAATCGATACTATCAACCGAATGACAGTGCTTAAAACTGTCATGTACAAAGCAATCACGATTTTAAATTTGGGATGCTTTTGACACTTACCTGTAGAAATTTAAGTACAGATATATAGGCCGTCACATGGCTGTTACACCATTTAAATTCCCCCCGCGTTTCAGAAAGCCTAAAAATGTCGAAATTCCCAAGAGATTAGGGGTCAGGGCAGTGATAGTAGATTCTTCAAACAATTTTCTTCCGACACTGCGGGATATTCTAAATCCAGAATTGAGCTTGATGTTAGGACAAATGCAAGTAATAAAATAATATTCCAGATTTTTGCGTTTCTTATTATTGCGGCAGGACTATAGAAGAATCATGTGTAGTTTATCAAATACGTATTCCATAATTTAGCTATTGTAAAAGAAACTGCCCAACAAATTCATATGTCTCAGCAAAGAATGAGAGGAACCTTTCAAAACATGCCATACGTCGTGAAAGCTTCTGTACCCGGATTCATAATAAACTCTCGGGAGTCCAATTTTTTATAAGGCAGTATTTCCTTTTTTGTTTTGAAAATAGTCAAAATTGAAATTGCCATACCTTGCCTGTATCATGGGTACACGACATCTCTATTTAATAATTTAATTATTATTCAGTTCCGTGATTATTCACCATATCTACATTACTTGCTGGTTCCCTGTCTACAGGTGGTCAGTAATGCAAATACAGGTGACCAGAACCCCCCATTATCAGGTATTGGGGGGGGGGGTACTGGTTACCTGTTTTTCCATTACTGAACACCTGTAAAGCGGGAACCAGCAATTAATGTAGATATGGTGAATGCCAGGACTGCAATGGCCTGGTGTGTTATGATTGTGAAGTGGAATTCCAGACCACTCAAGCACTAGACGCTGCTTTGATAGCCAGCAATAGCTAAAATTAATTACTGTTTCATAGTAGTGTCTAAAAACAGTAGATGTCGGAGGAACCAAGTGATTTATAATTAAACCACTCGTTTGGTATTACAAATAATCACCATTACTTTACTGACAAACTTAGAAATCACGGCTTCTATCGGTGAAGGTGACGAAGGTTTCTACAAGCTTGGATTTTTAGTTTGTGACATTTTCAGGCTCTAACGTGTGTCCACGGCTCATCAAAGCTAAATCTAAGCTTATTAGACATAATGCCCTGGGCTGTACCATTGGATTTTAGACAAAACACACAACCAGTTCACCTCATTCGGAACTTCTCCGGCCATTTCCGTGGAATCAGACCTCGGATGTACATCGAGGATCCACTTTGATAACGTGATGCTGCCGTTACATAACGTGAAACTGACGTCACAGAAACCATCATGCCAACACAATACTTAGTGTGAACGGTTTTAAATGACGTTTATGTTATAGCAATATTTTATATAAAAATACATAAACTTCATTTATTCTGCTGATTTAACTTTTCGGGTAATCAGAAAAATGGATTTTAATAGGGCTGAACCCACATGCTACAGAACCATTTGTTCCAGCTAACAAAATGGAGCCTGTTTGTAGATGGTACTGCGCGTAATGCGTCTTACGTACACCCGGAGCTTGATTCCATTCTCGAATTGTGTCGGTTTTCCCGATTGTAGGTCAGCTGTTACTATTTACCTTTAAAAATGTATTCCTTATTAGCAGCTTTTTTCGTTTCATTTATTAATGTTACTGATCATACTATTTTTATAGATAGAGCAGAATGTAAACGAAATGGAGAGAATTGCAGTTATAAAATGTAAGATACAACATTGATATCACTAGACAATTAGCATGCCTTGTTATAAATACAATCATTGTTTATAGCTATACTTTCCTATTTCATTGCAGTACGGAGTGCCCACCGTGGGTCAACGAGATTTTCTTAGGTCTGACTACATGTATCTGTCAGTCGTAAACCCGTTCCGTTGTTTTATCTAAGTGTGTCAAATTGATCAGGTCGTCTTTCTGTTATGATGAATAGCATAAGTTAAAAAGCTTCCATACGGACTAAACATATCTAGGGCGAATATTTGGCGCCATTAAAATGCTCTACGACCCACAGTTGCTTTGATTGATGTCCAGTTTACGCCGGTGGGTCTGTTGTTGATTCATTCATTGTGTAGTGTATGTTTTGTGTTTGTTTGTTTGTTTGTTTTAATTAATATTTATTTTTTGTTGGGGGGAGGGGTGGGGGTGGGTTCTGTGTTAGGTCCTTGTTTTGATATGCAATATTCAGTATCGTTTCTAGCTTGGCAGTCATCTTGATAAGGGTGAGATAGTTGAATGCTTTACTTTGATTGTCTTCCTGATCTTCGTGGTCGGTGTGAAGTGTGATTGATGTATTCCTTGGTCATACTTACTTACGTTTTGTTTTATGGCCCTTGTATCTAGAATTATGGTGTATTGTTCTGGTTTGTGCATATGGGTGCAAAACGTTAACGTCGGTGTATTGCATTTGTGTCATGTTTACATGACGAAAAACGTAAGAAATGAACGTTGTTTATAGTTACCACCTAGCAAGTGAAATTATATTAATTATTATAGCCCACTGTTCATATCTCCGTCTGAAAAAGTACACTAATCACTTACCAACTCACTAATGGGAATTTAGGTCAAGGTCGTTATTGATTTAATTGGACAGTTTCGCTGTGATGATATATTGCATTTAGTAAGGAAGCCTCAATGCGAGCTAAACACTTTTTGTGTTAATAACAACAACAACCAAATCTAGGTTGAAGATTTGGCGCTAATAAAACGCATTTAAGCCCCCCGGTCGCTTAGGTTGCTGACCGTTCTAAGGCGGTGGTTCTGTTGTTGTTGCTTCTTTGTTTTATGTTCCTCCCACTGTGTTTGTGGGTTCTGAGTTTTGTTATATGCATTACGTAGTGCCCTGTCTAGTTTTGCAATCACCTTGACGAAGTAGAGAGAGCTAGTTGCTCATGGTGCCGTGGGTTGGTCTGCAGTGTGTGAAACGTGGCATTTCCGGATCATATTCCCTTTTATGACAATTATCATCATCATTATAAATATCATCATCATCATTTTACATATACACATTTAAACAACCAATATAGAATGATTTCCAAGTTGCGTTATTAAAATTAATGTGTCTACATCGAGCTTACCATAGGATGATTAAAATTACATTAACAACTTAATTACAAAATTGATACCTCTTTTATGGTACTTTTAACCCCTACATTCCATAGACACGTCATATATAATGTTGTATTATTGGCTTTTATGTAAATAAATGAGAAAATACGAAGGGCTACTTCTTGTAAATATCAGTTTCTGGAGTGGAATCCTATCAAGTAGCAATGACATGGTTATTATGGAAAGTGGGATAAATTGGATTACTCTGGGACAATAATGGCATTTTGAGTAAGAGCTAGGTACATTAGAGACTGGCAGGAATTGGATTAGATTAGAAACGGTGTCACACTAAGTGTCCATCAAGAGTTTCATAGATGGATAAATCGGATGATACATAACGTACAGAAATAGCCATTGGGGCTTACTCAACCACGCAGGACCTTATGAACTACTGTCATGCGCAATTCACGTGGGCATGGAATTTGTCCAAGTCATCAATTTTTAAAAGCCAAATCATATTGTCATTTTAAATGTATGACCAGGACATTGTCTGCTGTTTCATACATTAAAATTGTCTTATTTGCTTGCAATTTGTTATGAAGTTTACAAAAACGTAAAGTATAATCCTGAAATACCATGGTCATACACTGCATTCTTGCACAACAGATAAGGATATCTGAGATTTTTACCTGGGATAGAAAATATTTTCTTACCCATACTATCCTACCCTGGCTGTCATGTGAGGGCTACATATATTGGCTGTATATGAAATCACGCACATGGTCGTCAAGTGACGTCATTGTTTTATCAAAATGACGTCATCATGTGAAATTGTATCTAAGCGTATTCAGGAACTTCTGTAAGCTTATTTTAAAATAAAAAAGTGTTGAGCAAGAAAAGGAATCCATTATCCATGTGAGGATAGGATAGGAAAATCTGTCCCTGGGGATCAACGTTTGTCATCACTCAGCAAGCCTCGTGATGCCAAACGGTGATCCTTGGTACGGATTTTCAATCCTATCCACATACGCATGATAGATTCTTATATACCAACACATATCACCGTAAGGAAGAGCACAGAACACTTACAGTCACGACAAAAAAGTAAAGCAATCAGCTCTCTCTTTGCCATCAAGCTGATTGCAAAACTAGAAACGACACAAAGTGCTAAATAACAACACATCAAGGACCAAACACAGAATTCCAATAAATAATGGGAGCAACAATAAACAATTAGTCAACAACAATATAACCACCACATTAGAACGGAGAGCAGCCTACTTGGGAATGTCATAGTAAAGTCGGATCTCTGCATTTTTATGCTCATTTTGAAATACAGCTGAAAAAAGGTACATGTTACTTGACTTTTCGCTTACTGTAAAGGCGGCGCCTCGTGAATGTGTAATTAGGACTGGTCAACCTTACACATAAATGAAAGCTGAAAATGAGGCGTGGTTTTATTCAAGAGTAACTGTATCATCTTGAGCCATTACCTCAATATAGTCACAAAATACATTAATTAGTCCTTTAAACGCCAGCAAAATAAGTGCATCTGAAAATGTCTATGTAACATAGGCAAAGAGGCAAACATTGTGGACCCCGATCTGGGTCCACACTGTTTGTCTATGAGGCTTCAAATAGTTTAGTGGACGACAAAAAAAACACATATTTTGTGATTATGCGCTTTAAGGGTTAATAAATGTGAGTTCAGTGTGTATACGGTTAGGATTTTCATGAAATGCACGAACGTTTGCGCGGCTCAAAAAGCTTATTAACTCTTTACCTTATAAATAAAACCTGATTTCCCTTCCTTAGCAGATGAAATAGCCGAACCACACCCAGATATGAATATTAAAGTTGCCGCCTTTACAGTAGGCGAAAATTCAAGTAATACATTGTAAGACAAAGACACTATCATCAATGTGAGGGACTGAGATAAAATTCTGTCCCTGGGGATCCCTGTTTTAGCCCTAAAAGTGATTATCAGAACAAATATTTTATCTGTTCTCACAACCGTGATATATAATGACAGTCTCATCTTGATGCAATATCATAAAACAAGTGTATCGTGGCATGTTTGGTTTCATCGTTATACGTTTTTGTTTTATATTACTCTGCATTATGTTTTTGTTTTGATCTGTTCTCTTCGCCTTTGCATATTTTGTCTTTTGTGGATCATTTTTGTTATTTATGTTTTGTGTTTGTTATGCTTTCCTGTCTGTTCATTGCATCTTTGTGGACACCTGCTGGAAAAGAGCTTTACACTTGGCTCTCTTGTATGTGACGTTTTCTTGTATTTTGTCACGTTCCCATGTGGTGTCCTTGGTCATGTGTGGCACTTGATTGTATCGATTCCTGATCTTTGCCTTCTAACTTACTTTGTGTAAAATATTCCGCTAGGCATTGTTATTCGATACTTTAGCTAGTTTGACTAGCATGACATCTTGTTTCAAGTAGTCATAGGCGTAGCTTCTATTACGTCATTAGGCACGTGCGTTATGAAAGTTGGTCTGCAGTGTGTGATTGTGGTATTTCCTGATCATACTCGCTTACTTTTTGTACACTTTCAAGGAAAATCACCTAATATGGAAGTAGTATTTTCCATACCATAATGAGCTTCTATTAAGGGACAAATCGCTTCCTCCAGGAGCATATTCCTTTTCAATTTTTGAATAGGACATAATCGATGAGAATCACTGCTCATATCATATCATGAGAAAATGAGTTGGATGGAATGTGTCGAATTTATATTTTAACATATTGGTGTTTCTTCCCAGTTGGCATATCACCAACATTTTTTCCTCAATAGTAAAAACTAACCTTATAAATCGATTTAAAATACTTTAAACAGTACCTTAGTCAAGTACAAAGACACAAATGAAGGAAAGTTAAGGATATATGCCCCTTTTAAAACACATTATCAAAAAATAAATATCTTTCTGTGATCAAATATACTGAAATTCGCAAATGTTTTATGTCTTTCCGTATCAGTTCACGTAAATTAGAAATAGAAAGAAGAAGGTACAAAAAGTTGGATATAATAGATAGGCTTTGCAAAATATGTAACACTTGAAACATTGAAGATGAGCAACATTAATTGTTTTTTTGCAGTGCTTATCATTCACTATGGAATTCTTTTATGGAATAGGCGGTGAAGTCATGCAAAAACTTTTTTAATTTTATCACAAGATGCCCAACTTATTTGGTTAATGAATAATGAGGCAGAGAACATTATTAATTTATTATCTAGATAAATCTATGATTGTTTCAAGTTAAGAGATGATTTTACATAATGTATTGCTTATTCACCAAATGCTTATCCATTTTAACACCAGGCCAAAAAAGTTTGACTTGATGTATTTGTCTTTTAAATGATGAATTGTTTACTTATGTCTTATGTATTTTGTGTGTTGTATTTATGCATTATTATTGTTAAATATGCCAGCAGAGATGGCCCATGATTGGATTAATAAAAGTATTCTATTCTATTCTATCAGTAGTTTCCTTGTGATGCACTTAACCTTTCAGAGTTGTGACTACATCCTTAACAGTCCTAACAAAGATTTAAAAGATCATAATAACTCGAATAATCGTCGAATCCTAATGTTCGATACATAGACGCCCAATGAGTATACAAACGCAAAAGTGCCATCAAGTGGAATTACGCAAACTTATATGAATGTAATCAATAGAAGTTTCCATGTCTGCAATTATTGCATTGTATATAAATGGGAATTAATACCATTTGCAAAAGGAGACAAGTCGTTTGTCATATTTAATTAGACAGCTCTAATTAAATGACAAAGGCCAGACACCATTTCCCAAACTAACTATCATCGAATCTTATTTAATGTTAACGTGGCCTCATGTTTTATAAGTTGCATATAGACATCGTCGCGATGATACCTGTCTGTGGGTCAGTTGGTAGAGCTTAAGACTGGGGATCGAAGTTTTCTTGTTCGTGACTCACCAGAGGAGTCACTGTTTACATTTTTAATCGTTAGGATGCCTTCATGCGAGCTAAACATATTTTTTGTTTTAACAACGACATAATCTAGGCCGAAGGTTTGACACAAGTAAAATGCATTTAAGCCCCCTGACACCCCAGTGGCTTAGGCTGATGTCCGTTCTAAGGCGGTGATTCTGTTGTTAAGGATTCATTGTTTATTATTGCTCCCAATTTTGTTGGGGCTCCGTGTTTGGTCCTTGTTTGGTTATTCAGTACTTCGTATTAAAGAGGAAGAGAGAGATGGTTGCGTTAATTTAATTATCTTTTTGATGTCTTGTGAGTGAGTACTCTGTGTATTTTCCTCACGGTGCCGTAGTTTAGTCTGCAATGTGAGAATGTGGTTATTACTAATCATACTAAATTTCTTTTTAAAGCTTGAAAAGCCTACCTTTTTCAGTTTTTTTTCTGGTATTGTCTGCGTTCTCCAAGCTTGACGGTAACTGCTTGCAGACTAATTAAATGTACCAAAACATTTGACGTCTACATGATATACATAATAACACTGATTTGTTTCGCACCCAGTCTCTGAATCACGCGAGTTTGCTTAATCCAGACTGAGTAACACATGTCATCATATTAAGTCGGTACCATACATAAGGTATATATACGTCGGCATGTGCAAACAGCGAAGATTGAAATCAGTCTGTGCAACCACAGCCTTAGTTTTCAACCTGAATAAACGTTGTACACTTGCCTATCTACTAGTATATGGCACCAATCGAAGACTGATCGAACCGTCCGTGTGTGCAGGCTGATTTGAGCCTTCGAGTGGCACCCATATCAACTTACCAATTGCTGGATACTGGTTCATTTACCATTCGGGAAGTCCGCCACAATTCGAGAATCGAATCATAGCTCGGGTGTTAGTAAGGAGCATTACGCGTTGTACTATATACCAACAAGCTCCGTTTTGTTAGCCGGAACTGGCGTTTGGAAAATTAGTTCTGTAGCATGTGGGTTCAGCTTTATTAAAATCGATTATTCTGAATATCCAAAAAGTTTAATCAGCAGAATAAATGATATTTATGTATTTTTCAATGGAATATCGCTATATTTTATTGAAAAAACAAACTTCATTTTAAATAAGCCGTTTGTTTTGCTGCAATCACACTTGTTATTGTGTTAACATGGTTTCAGTGACGTCAGCGTCACGTTATATGACGTCAGCGTCACGCTATCACCCGAGTTATCAAAGAAGATCCTTGATGTGCGTCCGTGGTCTGATTCCACTTGGCCGAGGCAGTTCCGATTGGCTCATTTACATGTACTTACATGTAGTACATGTGTCATGTGTTCTCAAACAGTTAAAAAAAACTAGTAAAACATAACAGCTGGAATGTAAAATCTTACATGAGTGCCCATGTTTTATTGTAGTCAACCAATCACGGTTGGCAACTTTGCTTTCCTCTTTAATTGCACGCCGGTGGGTCGGACTTCTGACTCTATGATGGTCCGACTTAAAGACTTATCTATTGATGAGATGGTAGGGGCCTGATGCTTTTGCTGTTTGTCAGGCCCACCGGGGTTTACCTGTTGGATTTCTTTTGCTCCGGTATTCAGTTTTATTTACTGTTGAGTCCTTATCTTTGCTTTATCTCCTTGTTATATCTTGATTCATATGTTTTAGGAGATGATGCATTGATAAGTTAGGGGTCTTTCATGCAAACCAAATATCTATGTGTCTTGATCCTGATCTGAATTAAGGGTGAGGTTGGCGTCGTTAAACCGGTTTAAGCCCTCCAGTAAAATATTTTACTGACCGTTCCAAGGTGGTACTTCTTTTGTGGATCTTTTATGTTTTTGTTCTGTCTTGTGTTTGCTGTGTCTTTGTGCGCGTCTGTTTATATGTGCTTTGTGGTCACCTGCTGGGAAAGAGCTGACCTCTTGGCTCTCGTTTGTGGTGCCTCTTATGAGTTTGTCACTTTCCCATTGGTATCCTGAGTCAGGTGTGGTACTTGATTGTATCGATTCCTGATCTTTGCACCCTTACTTACTTTAATTAAATGAGTTGTGGAAAAGAGATAATATGGGAGGCTTGCCGAGCATTTTATCTCTTTTCGCAACGGATGTATTAAATTACAGAGATCAAGTCAGCATTTCGCCAACATTGAAATTACAATATTTCGTCTAAATACCAAATAAAATTGGTTTTCTTCCTGGTTAAAAGTCACATTATGCTACAATTTATCTGAGTTTTCACTCTTTGACAAAGTGCTCATTTAGGTAAAACCAATGTACAAAGTGTTTAAGGTGGCAATCTAAGGGACAGTATGTGTTATATTTATTATGTACGCACATTCCATTTCTGGATCGATCAAAAACTAAGCAGTAATCCCTCTTCTAAGGAATAAACAGATTGCATTTCAATTAATATAGGTATGAATAAGCATGTTCTTAGAAAGTTAGAGCGAGAATAACTTTATTGCGCAAAAAGTTTCTTGGCTCATATAAGTGAGATGGAATTGCTTTATATCAAACATTCTTACACGGGAATAAGAGCCGCGAAAACAGCAATACACTAAGCTTAGTAAAACATATTCTTACATACTGGAATTATCATTTATAACTGTCCTTTTCAGGATAAAAGCAAATATTCAAACTTGGCTCTATGGTGTATTTACGCTCATAACCAGATTTAAAAAAAAACAAAGAAGCACACTAGTCAGGTATTGACCCTGCGTGTTTCAGAAGCACTAAAGTCAGGTATCAATCCTGTGTGCTTCAAAATATCTAAAATACACAGAAGCACACTAGTCAGGTATCAACCCTGCGTGCTTCAGAAACACTACATAGGCAGGTATCGACCATGTGTGCTTAATATTGACACTAAAATAATATTAAATTCGTCCTAAACCTAGGCGCGCCCAGGAAAATAAATACGCCTAGCTCTTTATCTGGTATATGTCCATTTAAAACCCTACTATTGCTAACATAAATGTTTGCTATAGCATGGATATTATGCGTCAGTCTGCATTCATAGTCATTTATCAGTCACCCCTAATATAAGCTGAATTATTTCTACATAACCTAATAAACGTTTCCTATCTCACGGCATGTTACCTTTATCAGGTCATGATGACGTTGCACTTTTTGAATGACGACGCTAATGACGTTGAATCAACACGAAAATAAAAAATACGTCATAATTGCTAGTTTGAAGAGTGTTCAACAATGGGTAAACTGATAAATGGAATACCAGGTGAGTGTCTTTTGATATTAAGTTTACCAGGCTCGGCTTTGAGAACGCATGTTGAATCGCTCGGCAAGCCTCGCGATGTCAACAAGCGTTCTCAAAGCCTTGCCTGATAAACTTGATATCAAAAGACACTCACCTAGTATTCTCGATAAATCAAACTACGTGTATATCTATGGATTCATCTTTAACATCATGTGAGTGTGTCTGGCCTCATATTAAATAACGACCTTGACGGAAAGCATACGCGCAGTCTGATCAGAGCCTTTGCTAGTCGCTTGAATATTCTATAAGTGTTAAGCTACTGACCGAACATCATCTGGAGTTTCTAAGCTTAAAAAGAGGCTTCACAGGCTTGTTTGAGTCTATTTATGTCAAAATGCCACATTGTTGGAAATTACATGCCGTGGCTCATATGACATATGCAGATATTATTCTTTCCGTCAGTTATTTGAAGAAACGCCACACAGCAAGTGTCAGAAGCAAAATGAGTATGAAAAACAATGAATTTGGACAGTCAGGTTATAAGCATTCCCATCTGTCTATGCGTTAAATTCCAATTAAAAAGAATCTTTCAAACCCATCTAAATAGTTCAATGCCGGCACAGGATAAGGTCATATCATCCATGCCAGACTCTGACCGCCATCCAGTCCTTTAAACACTGACTAAGACTGCAAACATATTATCGACAGTCCTTCATGCCAGTGTTTTGAAAACGCCCAATGCATCTTTTTCAGCTGTCAACTATGTGCTGATAGTAAAAGTAAACTCTCAAAAAGTTTGGAAAACTACTTCATTTTAGATAACATTGCTAAATAATAGACTACGCCAACGTTTCACAATAAGTTGTGGCAAGTTCATTCAGCAGAGCTAGCTCATTCCAGCCGACACTCATAAACACATACAGTTATTGCCTATAAAAGGACGTCAATTAAACATTCCCTCTCTCTATTTCTTTTTTCGTCAGACACGACCGAAACAATGTTGACAGGGACGTAAATAATTAACACAAACAAAACTCTCTCTCTCTCTCTCTCTCTCTCTCTCTTTCTCTCTCACTTATTCTAAAGTATGAGCAGGCGTCGGAACGACGTCGACACAATGTAAGTGTTGTGACAGTCATCGGGTTGCACCAGTAATAAATTATGAAGGACTTGAGATCGAGCCGATATACGTCATGGTTTAGGTGGTGCCGACATGATGTCATCACACACATTTACCCACTCTATCTTTTTCTCTCTCTCTCTCTCTCTCTCTCTCTCTCTGTCTCTTGCCAGTTTGCAAATTTATTTTTGTCATTCCACAGCCATTTACTGTATCGAAAATCACAGCATCTGCCTGCAGATGAGTCACATAATCCGTACGCTTACTGTTGGATCATTTTCGTTAATATAAGTAAGAAAGATGGCAAAGATCAGGGATCGATACAATTAAGTACCACACCTGACCTAGGACACCAATGGGAAAGTGACAACGTCACCATTAGACATCACAACGAAAATCAAGAGGTCAGCCCTTTCCCAGCAGATGACCACAAGGCATCAACAGACAGACTTGCATGAGAGCATAAGAAAACAAGACAAGCCTTGTTATTATACTGTAGCTTGGATGCTTTATTCTGAGAATGGATGAAATATGTTTAAACCAACCTATATTTTACTCAGTTTTCACAGAGATGCCCATATGCATATGTTTAAACCAATCTATATTGACTCAGATTTCACAGAGATGTCCTTATGCATGTGTGATATCAGTTTATAGACAGCTGTGATTGTAAACTCTGATAATTATGAGCTTTGGGGAGGGTGGTGTTAACTTTCTCTTTTTTTCGCATTTTTTATTGTTATGCATCCAACTAAGAGATGACATATTACGACTCACTGATTATTGACCGTGCTGTTCAATTACAAACAAGAAATATCTTTAAAAAAGAGTATCAACTAAGATTAAATGGAGGTGGGTTTAACCATAGCGTTAGTTATTACTTAACATTTGTAAATAGAAAATTATATGGATCTAAGCTATGATCAAACACCATCCTAGACAAAAACCCGCACATCATTCCTCCACTGGTTTCACCACACTGTCTGTTGCATAAATACATGTAGACTGCAGCAGAAGTACTGTACTGGCCATGATATCAGTCGGGAGCTCAAGTTTAAAAAGTCAAGGGCAGGTAATTAAGTGTGTTTATTGCCAAATAAACCATTCTGCGCAGGCGTAATATCTTGTCAGATGTGATATGTGCATGCTGTTTTATTGAAAGATAATGGCCATCCCTAACCTGAACCGCTACTTGTGACGTCACAGGCTTAATTAAAAAGTGAAAGTAGAAAATTTACACTGGTTGAGGCCCTCAGCAAATCGATGTCCTTTGTGCCGTAAATAGGTTCACTCAAGTATGAAAACTGTCTCCATGAGATGGTGCCTTAAACTCACTATTGTAGGCACGCTAACAAATGATGTTCAAATCAAAAACACACGGGTGGTTTGCAATTGCATGATTACGACTGCCCAAGGTCATTTAATTGATCACACAAAACATGTGGTCACTATTACACACCATGTTTTCACTTCAAGTTCACCACATAACGATTAAGTGAGGATATGCAAATTTTCAAGTATATCATGCATTGATTTCATAAAAAACTCAATTAATTCCTAGATTTATTGTAATAGAATTTGACATTTTTATAATAGTGATTATTGTTTTACTTACCATTTACTAGTATCGATTAATCCGGTCTAAAACGAATGTTTGTAGGCATTTTTATAATTTAGTTCATTTGGTTGATTTCATCATAATTTGAATAAGCAGATTATTAAACCAATGATGTAGTATCATGTCTATCATCGGGCCAATATATCCTTAGATGAATAGGACAATACCCAGTATAGATCCGTCTGATATTTGCTCAGTCCGAATAAAATTAATCACTTTGCTTTAGTATGCACTGCATTAAATAAATCGCTATATTCATAACGCGAATTGGTATTTGTTTTTATATTAACATCATCTTTACTTTATATAATGCATATCAAATTGTAACTCGTTATCGACTTTAGATCACTCATCTTACATTTTATTCCATCTGCATGCTTTGCTCAATAGCTTATAACATATAAGAAATGTTCCACTTCATACACAAAAGATAAACAAATAAACCATAGCACCAAAGTACAATGCCAGGAAATCATTCGCAATAGGGAATATTCAGTCATTAATCTGTTCATAACAGGAACGGAAAAAAACAACCTTACTTTATAGTTTCATAGGAATCATTATCTCACCAGTTTGTAAACTAGACTGTTTATAGAGAAAGAAATCAGTGCACAATTGTAGCTAACATAAAGCTAACTAGATTATATTGCTTAATATATAACTTTACTTCATGTATTGAACTATATAAAACATTTCTAATTGATAATATATAGAGTTTCAGGAAGATAAAAAAATGAATAAGCATGCTTTATCATGTTTATAGGCTGAGTAGGCTCCATTTATTGCGACTAGATAAGGTCTCTTGCCTCCTTCAAGTGGCTTTTATTGAACACGGTAGCAGGTTGATGTATGGTAATGGAAATGAGTTTTCTGGTTATGAAGGTACTACTTTAGTATAATTGATTTAATGTTAATTTAATGTAGTCTCTCGAAGGTTCATTATCCCCGATTTAATGAGAACAGTGGGATATCCGATGACACTTGAGGACTCTGTTAAACAAATAGCAATGAAGTAATGAACAACAAAGGACTGATAAAAGTAGCAGTTTCAGAGATAAAATCACAACGTTCCGAAGTATTTTATTCTCACTTTATATATTTTGAATTGTTTGTGTTTTCTTTCCAAAGATATATTAACACCACTCTGTGTTGACGTGGCTGCTGCCTGTCCCGTTGTTTCTACTTCGCTGTGTTTGCATTTTACCAGTAGTGTTGAAATATGATGCATCTAGCTTTATAACTTTCTTCACAGACAAACAATGTTTTTCTTATGATGTCATTTATCTATGTGACGCCTTTGTTGTTGGTATTTCCAGCACGCCAGTTTCTGTCTCACTGGCTCACCAGGTATAAAATAACAACAAAGATGATAAAAAAACGTTAAATGTATTACCCAGATGTAATAAAGGTAATGATAATTATAATCGAGATGTGCCTCTTGATTATATTGACACTGGATAGTCATATTTCCATTAAACACTATTTGCAAACGGAAAGACAAACAGTTCTCTAGCATATCTATACTGGAGCTAGGAAAGTTCAGATTCTATACCCCAGACAACCTGCTGCTGGTAGTTCTTCAAACCTTGGCATGTTAAAGACAGATACATCTGATACATCTCTTTGCAATTATAGCAGCATTGATAGTTCACAGACCTTCTTTTGTCATTGTAGAGGCTACAAAAATCTTGAAGCATACTCTTAATCTCTAGTAGCTCATCAACACCAAACCATTTTCTGTTTGGAAATTGGCACTGACTTGTGAAAGCTGAACTTACATATTTGAACAAGTACGTACATGTAAGTTGATCTAAGAGGCAAACGTTTTGCCTCATGCACTCTGCTTGCTAAGCTATGTCACATTATTTATGGAGAGTGACCCATTCCCCTTGCCCAAGCTTATTTTATAGCTGTCTTCATGTTCTCCTAATACATATATTACGAATATTCGAATTGCCTTTTTAAAGCTTTTTTTTGTATTTCCTTCATTTTTTGGTTGGACTGATTTCCCTTCAACAACATATTATTGGCTGAAGAAAACACACTATCATATGCATTTAAAATGTAACGTGCGAAAGTGCACCGCACTCACCTGCTTTTTGACAGCATTATTGTGTAATTGTATATATTATGTTATATGATTTCGAAAAATAAAATATATTTAAACCAGCATGTACACAGCTATAATTACTAAAATAATCTAAGACAATGTTATGTGATTTTGAAAAATAAAATATATTTAAACCAGCATGTACACAGCTATAATTACTAAAATAATCTAAGAAAATTACAACCATTGACTCAAGTGTGTTAGATTGCTTTTAAATGTGTTCAAAAAGGTCTATTCTCGATTAGACGCAATCCTAACAAAGAAATATTTATTTCAAACGGTTCTGTTTGACAGCTTTATAACCCAGCACGTATCAATATATAAACAGCTAATACGTCTCGACCAACCAAACAATTCAGAATAGTATTATCAAAGCGAAGAGACAGACCATGTTAGAGGCTGTTCAGAGAATAAACAAAATAACAACGCTGCAGCTGTGTAAACAATTAAAATGCCAGGCACGTGGTTGATAAGAATCTAGACTGACAATGTAAAACGATATGACAAGACAAAACTCAGAATGAATCAAAGATTTAGATGCAAACAGTGTATTGCGCAGAAAGAAATATATTACTTTTGATAATGCACAATCATAAACAGCCACATGCGTCAAACATAGAAACTGTCACATGTATGCAGCTTAAAACGAATTGTCGGAGATACATGTATTTTACAACACTGCCTTATGTGTCACAAACCCGGTATCTAGAGAACTGATTAAACGTAGCCTATGCTATTTTGCACATGCATAAATGCGATCATTATGAGATAATTGGCACATACGTCACGCAATTGGATGCGATGTACATAAACTTCCTTTCTATCTAGTTTGATGGGGAACAGAGAACGGGTTGGTCTGCTTCTGAGTCTGTTTATAGAAGGAAATAGAACATTCAACGACTCTAATGCTCCTAGCACCAGCTTGAGCAAGAATTATGCATTCTGCCAGATCCCAACATTCATAACGGACCTGTAGGTGAAAAAAAAAATCGATGTGCGGAGATAAGTTATTCAAAACCACGGGGCACAACAACAGCTGTTGCAAAATATAAACCAGAGTATAATACGAAAGTCAGAAATGACGCACGCATTTACTACTGCTGAAAAAAGAGCCTGGGATGACGATGACTTTAAAGGGCGATATTACGTGGGTTGGTTCTTTTGCTTAAAAAACAACCTTAAACGGAGCAGAGTTATAAAAGTAAACAAAATCAGGCCTTCAGATTTTATATTGATCTATAAGGAAACAATCATTGTCTTACGCTAAATATTTTGATTACCTGGACGCTTTGTAATTTAGCATTTAGCTGTCTTTGCTTATAAAGAGCTACGTGCATTAAGGGGCTATTTTGCACCACCCCCGACCTATTAGATGTTTTTCACCAATTTATTCTCATTATTTTATTAGAATAATAGCCCAATTGTAAGAGTCTGGTATAAATTTGAGTCTTACCGTTGCTATGGTACCACAAATGGCCACCAAACTATGCTGAAAATAGGAAAGTGACAATTTTGGAATGAATTTGAGACTTATGACAGGGAAATTAACATAGAGCACAAGCAAATGCCAAAATTATACTTTAAAAGAGGATTAGAATTATGAGGACACCCAACATATTAAAAGTTTTTTCTTTGGTATAGCTAATTCTTAACAAACAGGTCTCCAAAAGCCTCAAATATGGTCCAAAATGTCAATTTCTCTATTTCTTACCTATTTTGGCGGCAATTTTCTGTTACTATAGCAAATGTACAAGTTAAATAAATACCAGACTTTTTTACAGTGGATTATTCTTCTAGTAAACCAATCAGAAGAAATTGTTAAAAAGTAACTTTCAGTTTTTGGGTTCAGATGGGGCCAGATTAGCCCTTTAGTGCACGTAGGTATTGTCTTCCTTTCGGCGATAACTCGTGTCTTTCCGTTTTGTTTGTTCGTTTGCTTTGGGCTTAACGACGCATCAAGCCTTGTGGGTTATTAGCGTCAGATTGTAGAAGACTAAGCATGATTTTGGTATGTTTAATAATGTTAAATCGCCTACATTAAGGTTCAAAGAGGTGAATAATATATTAAAATGTTATAAGCTGATACAAATATTAAAACAACACACAGTTCGAAGAATAACACAATAAAATTGTATTAAAATATCTAATGCTTTTTAAAATGTCATATATACCTTTTAATAGTTACAACCACAATATGTTGGTTGCAATGCACAATTTACCGCATGTCACTTCCTTTTGGAATGTGTCGATTTCTCACTGATAAGAAATATGTTTGCATGTTGATAATACACATTGATAGTATAATCTGAGCCGTGACATGTGATTTCCAACAATGTGATATTTTGACAAGTGTAGACTTAGACCAGGCTGCGCAGCCCCTTTTTTAAGCTTAAAATCTCCAAATGGTCTTCATTCAGTAGCTTAACACCCATAGAATATTCAAGCGAATAGCAAAGGCTCTGATCAGTCTGCCCGTATGCGCAGGCTGATCTGAGGCTTTGCTGGTCGCACATACCATATTGTTGGAAATCTCATGCACTGGCTCAATTCTTTCTTTTTTGTAATTCCAACTATATTCAATTTAATATTCATCAACATGTGAAAATTTGCTAATTAAATTTCCTAAATAAGACGGAAATGCTCACTGTTTTGATTATAATAATAACCATAGAATATTAATAAACATAATGATTATAAGAAGCTATTAAATTTCGTGGCCTAAGAGACAAATGGTGGATTAATATAATAGTGTAATAATGTTAGAAATACGATCGTGCTTCTAAGATGAAAGCATCTCATGTCCTAGAAAATTAAGATGTAAAATACGTGCTCCCACGAGAAGCATTCTCCTTGCGAAACCAGATATTTTATAATCCGTTATAGTTATTATAGACATACAAACATGACATTCACATAATGAAACACTGATTGTATTTAAAAACGACTCCCCAAGGAGTTGATTTATCATTTACGTCTTGTTTGGCTAATGATAATAGACGACATAACTTTAATCGACATACTATACTAACTCATTAGTGCTCTTTAGTTTTGTCTGGTCTTGGTAGTACCTCGAAAATATCGCAATTTCCATCAAACAAATATGTCCATTAGAATAATACAGGCTAAAACAGACCCTTTCTTATAATGTTTGTAATTCGAGCGTCACTACATATGGCGATTTAGGAGTTGTTCACGATATCTGGCTACAAATTCCGATACTGTAATGCATTTATCCCACATCTAGATATTCCAAGTTTTTATGGCCAATCTAACTTACTTTTAATTACAAGTATAAGCGTTAACAAAAACTTGGTCTTAAAGCTTAACATATATAAATTATTTGTTTTTCCTAAACTAGTCATGTTTTAATCAAGGGCAACGTAGGTGTGTGATATACAGACATACATGCAGACAAAAGCAGGCACTCAGAGTTTGCAGAACACCGGCCATGCGCTCTACCCACCTAGTCTATCCAGGTTGTCAAAGTCACTACTGTTTGCAGAACACCAGTCAGGCGCTCTAACCATCTAAGCTATCTGGGTGGTCCAAAATCCCTACCACCTACTTTCGGGGCGTTTTGACTTGGGGACGTCTCTGTGTGAGTAAGTCATGTTGTTGGTTTGTGACAGACAATTTAACCACTTGAACTACCCCCGCTTTTATCCCTAGCTTCTACGGAGGTCCTATACATGTAGCAGTACCTACTTTATTAGTACACTTAACAAAACGTATAAGTGTGCACATATAAATGGACCAATATCTTTATAAATAAAAGTCAGATCATTTTGAATTTTTCAACAGATATTGACGACATTCATGACATGATATTCCATAAATTTTAATTTTCATTTAACTCTAACTTTTACAATGCGAAATCAAAATTCAAATATATCGTAAAATCATAGTTCATATTTTTTTTGTTTTAGAATTCATCTTTCTATAACGACATTTCATTGGTGCATATCATTTTATAGTTAAGCTTTTTCAATAAAATTAGGTGGGGTAAGTTTTAGCTCAGTTCCAAGGAATTGTAGGAATTCTTACTGGTAAAAAGTGCTCATGGTTTCAAAAAAGCGTGCAACTACAAAACATAACAGCAACAACAACATTAAATGCACTCGAAATTCGGGAAAATGCCGGACCTTTTTCTTATTGTGCATTTTACGTCTTTCCACTTGCCTGAGTGGCAAGGACCACCACTGCATATCTGAATGCAAATAACGTAAATGTCGTCGACTTTTCCCCCACTTACAAGACTTTTACATACTTGAAAACATTTTGGATGAGTTAAACCGCCGTGTAAGAAGAACAGGGACTAAATCAATCACACTGAATCAACTGCGAGCAAAAAATCTCTACGAGTGGAACAACCTCCTTCAGAATTACGTTCAGTGTTATGTGACGTCAATGAGACGCCGTTGTCTTGCTGAAGTGAACAGTGCGGACTGACATACCGACTACACATTTTACATGGAAATGGACGCCGCTACAGGATTTGTCTTAAAGAATATTACAATTTTTACTTTGTTTTGTGATATATTCGATCAAGTTTGATCTCTTCTAAACCTATTGGAAAAATGTGAACTATGATTTTACCATAAATTTGAATTTCGCGTTCGCATTTTTTAACTGTAATTTATTTTATTCGAAATAAAATAAATGCAAATTTATAACACACATGTTGTTTATATTTGTTGAAAAATTGAAAATGATTTGATCAGTATTAACGGAGATATGAGCCAATTTATATGTGCACACTTATAAGTGTTGTTAAGTGTATTTACCAATTCGGAGCGGTATAGCCAATCAAAGAAATCACATTGATTTTGGTTGATTTTGGCAAAAATTAAAATGTGATTAGTACGTGAAATCAAGCTGATTCCTTTAATAAGCTGTAACCATTCGGGGTGTTTTGACTTACACTACCGCCCATCTAATTGTCCTTGTCGAATTCGCGTTGAAAACGCATTGAAATCGCACGTAATACGCAATAGTTTTCCAACGCAAATTTCGAAAATCAAATCAAAGCCCACTTTCGATACGCGTTGAACTGCAGCGCAACGCATTTACCTGTTAACCAATAAATAACTCAAGTATAGCAACGCAGTTCAACGTACAATTCACGTTGAAGCGCATTGTTGAACAGCCAATCAAAAAGGTTCAATTGCGTTGCCAGACCTGTTACAAGTAAATCAATGATAATTTTATTATTGAAACCAAGAAACAGCGAAAACATTATCCCACAAAATGCTTTGTTTATCGTTTCTCTTTTTCTTTTTTGTGTCAATGGCATTCACTCATTTATGGCCATCGTTGCAAGATATTTCATGTCAGCTGACTTCACATCCCATGACATTTGTTTAACATCGGTTACAATTCAAATATGTGGACCAGTTCATCGTGTTTAGTCCAACAATATCAAACAGGTCCGTAATTCTGTGTTATCAGGCCTTGGGATCAGCTTTCAGAACCTGAACCTGCTGCATTTTGATCAAATAATTAGCTTGAACTCTTTATCGATCAATCTCTTCTTACTGGCTCGATTAAATTTGGGTCTTTAGTTGATGAGGCTCCGGGTCCAAGCCTCACAGAAGGCACTGTGTTCAGAGAGAGATAGAGAGTGAGAGAGAGAAAGAGAGAGAGAGAAAGAAGGCTGTTTAAACAGTGTCGGAACCTATCTGCTGGGCACTGTGCTGCAGGGGTGCAGCTGTTTAAGTGGTGTCAAAACCTACCTGCCGGCACTGTGTTGCAGGGGTGCAGCTGTTTAAGTGGTGTCTAAACCTATCTGCTGGGACTGTGTTGCAGAGGTGCAGCTTTTTAAGTGGTGTCAAAACCTATCTGCCGGCACTGTGTTGCAGGGGTGCAGCTGTTTAAGTGGTGTCAAAATCTATCTTCTGGCACTGTGTTGCAGGGGTACAGCTGTTTAAGCAGTGTCGAAACCTATCTGCCGGCACTGTTCTGCAGGGGTGCAACTAATTAAGCGGTGTGGCAACCTATCTGCGAGCACTGTGCTGCAGGGGTGCAGCTGTTAAAGTGGTGTCAAAATCTATCTTCTGGCACTGTGTTGCAGGGGTACAGCTGTTTAAGCGGTGTCAAAACCTATCTGCCGGCACTGTTCTGCAGGGGTGCAACTGTTTAAGCGGTGTGGCAACCTATCTGCGAGCACTGTGCTGCAGGGGTGCAGCTGTTTAAGTGGTATGGAAACCTACCTTCCAGGACTGTATTGCAGAGGTGCAGCTGTTTGAGTGGTGTCAAAGCCTATCTGCTGGCACTGTGTTGCAGAGATGCAGCTGTTTAAGCGGTGTCAAAACCTATCTGCCGGTACTGTGCTGCAGGGGTGCAGCTCATTAAGCAGTGTCATAACCTATCTGCCAGCACTGTGCTGCAGGGGTGCAGCTGTTTAAGTGGTGTCGAAACCTATCTGCCTGTACTGTGTTGCAGCTGTTTAAGTGGTGTCAAAACCTATCTGCCGGCACTGTGTTGCAGGGGTGCAGCTGTTTAAGCAGTGTCGAAACCTATCTGCAGGCAGTGTGTTGCAGGGGTGCAGCTGTTTAAGCTGTGTTAAAACCTATCTGCGGGACTGTGTTGCAGGGGTGCAGCTGTTTAAGTGGTGTCAAAACCTATCTGCCGGCACTGTGTTGCAGAGGTGCAGCTGTTTAAGCAGTGTCGCAACCTATCTGCTGGCAGTTTGTTGCAGGGGTGCAGCTGTTTAAGCTGTGTTAAAACCTATCTGCGGGCACTGTGTTGCACTGCTGCAGCTGTTTAAGTGGTGTCAAAACCTATCTGCCGGCACTGTGTTGCAGAGGTGCAGCTGTTTAAGAGGTGTGGAAAACTATCTGCCGGCACTGTGTTGCAGGGCTGCAGCTGTTTAAGTGGTGTCGCAACCTATCTGCAGGCACTGTGTTGCAGGGGTGTAGCTGATAAAGCAGTGTCCCAACCTACCTGCCGGCACTGTGTTGCAGGGGTGCATCTGTTTAAGCAGTGTCCCAACCTATCTGCTGGCACTGTGTTGCAGGGGTGCAGCTGTTTAAGCGGTGTTGGAACCTACCTGCCTGGCACTGTGCTGCAGGGGTGTAGCTGTTTAGGCAGTGTCGCAACCTATTTGCCAGCACTGTGTTGCAGAGATGCAGATGTTTAAGTAATGTCAAAACCTATCTGACGGCACTGTGTTGCAGGGGTGCAGCTGTTTGAGTGGTGTCTAAACCTATATGCCGGCACTGTGTTGCAGAGGTACAGCTGTTTAAGCAGTGTCGCAACTTTCTGCAGGCACTGTGCTGCAGGGGTGCAGCTCATTAAGCAATGCCAAACTATCTGCAGGAACTGTGTTGCAGAGGTGCAGCTGTTTAAGCAGTGTCCAAACCCATCTGCTGGCACTGTGTTGCAGGGGTGCAGCTGTTTTGAGTGGTGTCGAAACATATCTGCCGGCACTGTGTTGCAGAGGTGCATCTGTTTAAGCAGTGTCCCAACCTATCTGCTGGCACTGTGTTGCAGGGGTGCAGCTGTTTTGAGTGGTGTCGGAACCTACCTGCCAGGCACTGTGCTGCAGGGGAGTAGCTGTTTAAGCAGTGTCGCAACCTATTTGCCCGCACTGTGTTGCAGAGATGCAGATGTTTAAGCTGTGTCAAAACCTATCTGCCGGCATTGTGTTGCAGGGTTGCAGCTGTTTAAGTGGTGTTTAAACCTATCTGCCCGCACTGTGTTGCAGAGGTGCAGCTGTTTAAGAGGTGTCAAAAACTATCTGCCAGCACTGTGTTGCAGAGGTGCAGCTGTTTAAGCAGTGTCGCAACCTAACTGCTGGGCACTATGCTGCAGGGGTGCAGCTGTTTAAGCGGTGTCTCAACCTATCTGCCAGCTCTGTGCTGCAGGGGTGCAGCTGTTTAAGTGGTGTTGAAACATATCTGCCTGGACTGTGTTGCAGGGGTGCAGCTGTTTAAGCGGTGTTGAAAACCTTTCTGCCGGCACTCTGCTGCAGGGGTGCAGCTGTTTAAGTGGTGTCAAAACCTATCTGCCGGCACTGTGTTGCAGGGGTGCAGCTGTTTAAGCCGTGTCCAAACCTATCTGCTGGCACTGTGTTGCAGAGGTGCAGCTGTTTAAGCCGTGTCAAAACCTATCTGTTGGCACTGTGCTGCAGGGGTGCAGCTCATTAAGCAGTGTCAAAACCTATCTGCCGGCACTGTGCTGCAGGGGTGCAGCTGCTTTGAGTGGTGTCGAAACCTATCTGCTGGCACTGTGTTGCAGGTGTGCAGCTGTTTAAGTGGTGTCATAACCTATCTGCCGGCACTGTGTTGCAGGGGTGCAGCTGTTTAAGCAGTGTCAAAACCTATCTGCTGGCACTGTGTTGTAGAGGTGCAGCTGTTTAAGCAGTGTCACAACCTATCTGCTGGCACTGTGTTGCAGGGCTGCAGCTGTTTAAGTAGTGTTGAAACCTATGTGCCGGCATTGTGTTGCAGGGGTGCAGCTGTTTAAGTGGTGTTAAAACCTACCTGCGGGCACTGTGTTGCATAGGTGCAGCTGTTTAAGCCATGTCGAAACCTATCTGCTGACACTGTGTTGCAGGGGTGCAGCTGTTTAAGCAGTGTCGCAACCTATCTACCGGCACTGTGCTGCAGGGGTGCAGCTGTTTAAGCAGTGTCCCAGCCTACCTGCCGGCACTGTGTTGCAGCTGTTTAAGCAGTGTCCAAACCTATCTGCTGGCACTGTGTTGCAGGGGTGCAGCTGTTTAAGCGGTGTCGGAACCTACCTGCTAGGCACTGTGCTGCAGGGGTGTAGCTGTTTAAGCAGTGTTGCAACCTATTTGCCGGCACTGTGCTGCAGCTGTTTGAGCGATGTCGGAACCTACCTGCAGGCACTGTGATGCAGAGGTGCAGGCTGTTTAAGCAGTGTTGGAACTTACCTGCTGGGCACTGTGTTTTAAGGGTGCAGGCTGTTTAAGCAGTGTTGGAACTTACCTGCTGGGCACTGTGTTTCAAGGGTGCAGGCTGTTTAAGCGGTGTCGGAACCTACCTCCCAGGCAATTTGGTGCAGTGGTGCAGGCTGTTTAAATGGGGTATGAACCTACCTCCTTGGCTGTTTAAGCGGTGTCAGTTTCTACCTCCTGAGCAGGTTAGATGGGCAGAACTGGATATACTGCTCTACTTTTATTTTCGAACTGATCAGGTGAAACCTGGGCACATGCTATTGCTTTTGCTTAGGAGTGCCTTCTTTTTTCTTTTGAGGGATATCTATTCAGTTAGAATGTCAACAAGTGAGTTTGACTCGATTATTTCACTTAACAAGGAGAGTTTGCATCTAATCTCAGTTGACCCAATCTGAAAGTTCGAAATTGTTTGATGCGAATCCCAAGAAACAAACTTGAATGCAGTGCGACATATTTTCAATTAATTTGCTTCATGTCGTTGTTTTAAGAAAAAATTATACTTTGGGCACTTAAAGAGACTAATTATAGATCTATATCTGATGAATATCGATGTGATTTTACTGTTATATATTCATTTTTCGGCCTTGAGTAACTCCATTCATTTCTCCGCTGAAAAGTCCTAATAGTCGGCTCACAATATTGATCAATGAATGGAGTGAGATATTTGATTCAAACTGGGCTTTAAAACCTCAAAGGAAACGGAAATTGAGATTTGCAAGACAAGTCTTATCAGAAATATTAAAAGCAAAGTTAAACCGTTAATAACAATGTAAACATTGAGCAAGGTCAACTCAATTTTGATTGGTTTACGCATTACTGCGTTGTAACAAAATGATTTGATTGGCTAAAGGAAAAAACGCATATTTTATCGTTGAAGCGTGTTAGAGGGCTGCTTATGAATATCCATGAGTTTCGAAATACGTTGATTCGCTTTTCATACGCAATTTAAACTCAACGCACGTTCACGTTTTCGTGTTTGTTTACGGGTTATCTGATTGGCCGAGATCACATTGCGTCATTTTCGCGGTTCAATTAGCTGAAAGCGAGAAAATGCCGCATTGCGTTTCGGCCAATCAGATAATCCGTAAGAAAACACGAAAATGAAAGTAACAGAAAGCGGAAGTAGTTAGCTTGTCGAATGATGTCTGTTTGCGAGAAAAGTACAAACTGTTTACTTTTTTCCTGCAAAGGTGATTTTTTCAAACTTGTGGACTATATCCCTAGATAGAGTAATCACTGTACTATCGAACGACGGTAGGGTTGAAGAAAACTAAATTACGTTTGAAGGGTAGGAGATCCATCCAAACGAGTTGACCCAGTTTCCACCTCAAGACCATGTCTCTATTTTCACTTATAGAAACGAACATTATCTTTATAAATTTGATTTTTTTCGATGTTTTCATGCATGTTGAGCTTTGTTGATATACCGATGGTGCTTTCGACTTATTAATTGAGGTTTGGGACTCAAGTGCCAGTGTGACATTGATACGGCTGTTCTGTATACCCTAAGGTTTCCCATATGTTTTAATACACGTTATCATATAGCGTCGCATCTGACCAGTTCTAATTCGATAAACAACTAGTGAATAACTCATTTCGGTAACGTTATTTATTGTGTCGCCTGCGAAGCAAGGTCGACACATAGGGATCATGACTCCATCAGCGTTGTCATTAATCCGGAAGCTACACTTTTGGTTTCCGATTATTAACTTATGAGGGTACTCATCAATTTCATTCAAAGTTAACTTTACAGAAAGGTCAAGCATTAAAAAATACAGGTCATGTTTGAATATGAAGGTCATCCGCAAACTTTTAATTGAGTTATGACCCTTTTAGACCTAGGTTTATGCTTATGCAAAAGCTCTATTTCCCAAAGCTGTTATGTCTGAAAACTTATCACTTTAGGCCATGATTACCCAGTACATGTATCTGTAGATAAGCAGTGTCAAAAGGTCAAAATTCAACTTTTTCAGAAAATGGTCATGTTGCATATCAAATCAAAGGGAATGACGAATGCAGCAACGTGCACATATTATGTCCTTGCACACACCCTCGACCCCTGGGGTGTGGTCCAACGGTCAAACCATTTTTTTCTGAAAGTGGCCATGTTACATATCAAGTTAATTGAAACGGAGAATAGAGCTCCATGCAAGCACATAGTCTGTCCCTACACACACCCTCGACCCATGGGGTGAGGTAAAAAGGTCAAACATTTTTTTACTGAAAGTAGTCATGGTTGCATATCAAAATAAAGGGAATGAAATATAGAGCACCATGCAAGCATATATTCTGTCCTAATACGCACCCTCAATCCCTGGGGTGGGTTCAAAAGGTCAAACATGTTTTATCTGAAAGTAGTCAGGCTGCATGTCTTATTAAATGGACTGGAGCATAGAGAACCATGCAAGCCTTGTTTGACTTCTCTTTTGCCAGGTGACACATCTGGATCTCAGAATTCTAGTAATTAACAAAGTAACGAAATATAGGAAAATGTCGATTAAATATAATGTGCATTTGAAATAATTATATTTTCACTAGCAAAAATAGAAAAAAAGTTATGTCGTCACTGAAGTGAAATATAATTCAACCTCTTCTCAACGTTAAAATAGGACCTATTCTGTTTTTCCATTGACGTCCCTGAGTCTACCTCAGATTTTCAAACCGGCTTTAAATTTTTTATAAGTGGACCAAACACAACGTGTGGGTAATCATGTTTTAATTGGATCATGATGAACATTTTGGAAATAAAAATTGAGCCTGGACATGTGATTTCCAACAATGTGGTATTTTGACAAGTGTATACTCAGACGAGGCTGTGTTAAGCTTAGAAACTCCAAATGTTGTTTGGTTAGTAGCTTAACATGCATTAAATATTCAGGCGACTTGCAAAGGCTCTGATCAGACTGCGCATATGCGCAGGCTGATCTGAGGCTTTGCTAGTCGCACATACCATATTGTTGGAAATATCATGTCGCGGTTCAACTTGTTAAGCTTTGCTAAGAAATGTTTTCTTTATGGTTCAAAGAAGACAGACATATTATTCAACGTCATCGTGTACATTATGTTATGTGTGATGATATGTTACGGCATTAGTGCAAACAAAATATATACCATCATGTATATTTCATTCGTGGCTTCGCAATTCAGGATATCTACAATTTTCACTTCACTAGATTTAATAAATATTTATTTCAAATATTTGAGTGTCCTCTTAGTCACGAATCCGTATAGCAATCTTTTACGCCAGTTCTGAACGCCATTTTTTTTTTAAAGAATTCGATATTTGTACAGCTAAGCACCAAAAATACGTTTCAATATTATGTTGTGTTCCTAGATTATTCTTACTATTTGTTAACATATATTTTCGGTATTTGCTTTTGTTCTATGTTTTCTTCGCTATTTAATGTCTCAAGTGTGTTCAAAAATAGTCACTTTCGTGTTTTCTAGATAATTATGATGACTTGTTTTTGTTACTACAACAATGGTAAACGTCAAATTAAAACCCGACTTTTACATTTGGGCTATTAATTCTATTAAAAGCAATAAGAACAAAGCACGTAGCTCTTTGACTTTCCCACACATCTACATGTAGTAATGCATTATTATGTGTTAGTGTAGTGTAGTATATCAACAAAGCATGTTTAAACACAACAACATTGAAATGAGTTTAAGTTCCGACTTCATGCATTGATGTACTAGTAGAATTTGCCCGCGCAATAGGAGAAGAGTTACGTAGCTTTTCCGGTTCTATAAATGTGGTGAATACAGAATTTTCAAACGATTAATCGCATATCTAGCTCTTATTTCCAAATTATGTAATTATCCATATTTCTTTTTGCTTCTTTCAAATAAGTTGATCTAATTTTGTAATGAGAATGAGCTTGCTTAAATCTACCTTTCACCATCAGTGTTCATACAGGTAATAGCAATTCAAGAGTTACAAACTTAGACGCTTTACAGTAAAACCTGTGTAAAACGGCCACTCTCAAAAATACTAAAAATTGACTTTCAAGACCAATTATCGCTTAATGCAGGTCATAAGTATTGTAGAATGCTCCAAGGGGAGCATTCTGCAATACTTACGTCCTTCATAAAGCTACCATTCGTCATTAAGATATTTGTTTTGTCTATTTTTGAGTGGCCGTTTCACACAGGTTTTACTGTACTTGAATTGTCTTCTTGATATCATATGGCTGTTAGTGATATATGCCTCTCCCTCACAGTGTTGTAGGTTGGTCTGCAGTGTGCGATTGTGGCATTTCCTGGTTATACATGTACTCACTTACTTTTTTATCATTATCTTGACAGCAAATTGATACGTTTTCACCATTATGTCGAGCTATGTACTATTTTGCTGGTTTCCATTTTAGTAATGCTATGCATATACATGTAGGTCGTATTGGCAATTCCGTTGTCGAATATCACATCGATTGATTGAATAACTGGAACTATTAAAAAGTGAGAAACTTACTAAAAGGCTTGCGAATGAATAACTTCTTGATACTCATCAGTGTTTTTGCTGGGATGGAGCAACAAAGGTTTTCACTTCGGAATAACTTCTAGATACTCATCAGTGTTTTCGCTAGGATAGAGCAACACAGTTTTTCACTTCGGTAAAGTTGTATTGTAGAAATCACGGATCTTCTCTTCTTTTTCAGGCTCCTGAAATGGACAATAAACAGGCGTTTAAAAATATTCAAGCCATTCGTCACCATTCGGGAAAGTCCGCCACAATTCGAGAATTGAATCATGGCGCGGGTGTATGTAAGGAGCATTACACGTAGTACTATGTACAAAAAAGCTCCATTTTGTTAGCCGGAACTGGCATATGGAAAATAATTTCTGTTACATGTGGGTTCAGCTCTATTAACATCGATTATTCTGATTATCTGAAAGGTTTATCAGCAGAATAAATGAAGTTTATGTATTTTTCAATAAAATATCGCTATAGCGATGTTTTATTGAAAAAACAAAAAACATAAACTTCATTTATATCCGTTTGTTTTGCTGCAATCACACTTTATATTGTGTTAACATGGTTTCTGTGACGTCAGCGTCACGCTATATAACGTCAGCGTCACATTATCACCCGCGTTATCAAAGTAGATCCTCGATGTACAAGTACATTCGTGGTCTGATTCCATGGAATTTCGCGGAATTGACCTAGGCAGTTCCGATTGGCCTCGTCACGAGAAGCCCTATCATTGGGAATTGCGAACATATAAACGCAATCCAACTAACTCAGATGTTTATACATGTATACTTGATAAATCCGTGAAAGATTGCTAGTTAGAAGTCCAGCATTCACACTTTATCGAATCACTAAGGTGCTGATCAGCGCCTTTGCTGTTCGCATGAACCAATATCATGTTTTCTTGCGACGGGTAAGGGTGCATTTGTAAGGCTGGATGTATTCAGAATGTTGATTCTATTTACATTTATAAGTTACCTCTCATATAAACTACATTGCTGCACGTTGCCTTATAAACATTGTCTATCTCACGGCATGTGCCTTTATCAGGTCATGATGACGTTGCACTTTTTAAATGACGTCACTTATGACGCTGAATCAACACAAATCGAAAATTACGTCATAATCGCTTGTTTGAAGAATGAAACAATGAGTAAACTGATAAATAGAATACCAGGTTCGCGTCTTTTGATATCAAGTATACCAGGCTCGGCTTTGAGAACGCATGTTGAATCGCTCGGCAAGCCTCGCGATGTCAACAAGCATTCTCAAAGCCTTGCCTTGATATCGAAAGACACTCACCTAGTATTCTCTATGTATGTGCAAACCTGTGAAAACCACTTACAAAATTAACATCATTCCTGGCTTTATGGTGAGTGTGTAAAGGATTCGCATTAAATGCTTTATGTTAAGTTGGCGAACAGAAAACCTAACGGTTGGTTGGTGCCTAATGCTCGTCTTTGACTGGGTCCACCATGGCTCGGCTTGAGGTTTTTCTTAGCTCGGACTGTTTGTGAGTCATGAGCTATTTTCTTCGTATCATCATAGTATGTTAATTTGATTAGATTGTTTCTCTGTGGTGATAAATTGCAATAGTTTGGAAGCCTTCATGCGAGCTAAACATTTTTTGTGTTTTAACAACAACAGAATCTAGGGCGAAGATTTAGTACCGGTAAAATGCGTTTAAGTCCCCAGTGGCTTAGGCTGTTGTCCGTTTTAAGGCGATGGTTCTGTTGTTGTTGATTTAGTGTTTATTGTTACTCCCATTGTCTGTGGGGTTCTGTGTTTGGTCAGTGTCTGGTTATTCAGTACTTAATGTAGGTCTAGTTTTGCAACTATCTTGATGGGGAAGAGAAAGCTTGTTGCTTTACTTTAACTGTCTTCCTGGTGTCTTGTGACAGTCAGTGTTCTGTGGCTCTTTCTCACGGTGCCGTAGGTTTGTGTGAGTGTGGTATTTCCTGATCATACTCATGGTTCACAGATTTTGTAACATTACGTTATGATGTCGATTATAACGTTGCGGAAAAGATGGCAAAATCTTGACGTTTTCACGCAAAAATGCGATATTAAAGCAATTTTAATGTGCTGTGATAAATAGAAAATAACATTCGTGCGCCTATATTATTTAATTTATTGAATTTATTAAACTCATTGCGAAAATAGATTAAAAGCTCGGCAAGCCTCACATTTTATCTATTTTCCTAATCTCGTGTAATAAATTCAAGGAAATATGAAACAGGCACAACATCAACTGCTTTATTTGTTTTACAGTTTATAAGTTTTACATTTCGCGCGTGTGTACATCTTTAAGAATCTAAACTAGTCTTTTAATAGACATAATCAGATTTGACATTTCCTCTGCTGTTTACCAAGTTTTATTACTTCTCTTTAATTTCAAAGAATGTCATGTTTTCAGATAATCCAGACATTAGTAGATATTGTATTTATTCTTTTTATCTGCTTGAACAAGTTTTGTTAGCTTTGATTCTGAATGATGTTATATCCCTAATGGAAAGATTCCAATTATACCATGTCAGTATATCAACATTTATGTCTGTTAACATTGCACCAACCCTACCCTAAGAAAACCTTATCATGTCATATTATGAGCTTGATTAATTTCATGCTCGGTTATGTTGAGCATATGACAGAAACATATAACATTTAGGCCTGATATACGTAATGACAGTTGCTATGTTATCTCTGGGAAACATACACACAGGTGATTTTGGAAAGATAAAGGCTACCAGTGTAAAACACACATTCAATGAACACGCAAACAAGTATTTTCTGGAATAAATAATATGAAATGCATGATATATATGTTCCGTTTGGTTTGATTATTTACGTCCCAGAAAACAATTTTTCAGTTATGCCGGGACTTTATGGGTTGAACCAGTACTAAGCAGAGAAAACCGTGTCTTGCTCAGAACACAACCCAGTACCACCAGGAGGCTCAAACCCGCAACCCCTCGATCTCGAGCCAAGCACTCAATCAGTGAGCCACTGAGCCCCTGATATCATAATGAGGATGCTGAATGCATTTCCTAACGACTCCAGATAAGAGTGCGTACTGGAAAACTATTTTCTTTATTTCTCATCCAAAACATATGTTGTGGGTACTCAAAAGAACCGTCTCAATGAGACGGTTCCTTTGAGCACCCAAAACACATGTTTAAATTGATGGATAAGAAAATAATTACAATATTACGCTCATAAATTTTCCTTATCTGGACCTATGCTAACATTGTCTTTTCGCGAAGTGGCTTTACCGAGACAGTGCATTAATGCTTAGTAATGCATTATTGCCATTGGTCTTATATTTCCACGAGAATTTTATGGCATATCAGCTTACATTTTCTTTGGAATTTTAGCCGCGCATCAAATTATGCATCGTAAAGTTTGCTTATGGCTGCTTAAGGCGACAATATAAAAGATAAGAGACGTCATATCTTATCTGAGTCGTGTGTCTGAGGATACTACAAAACGACATTCTGGTACGGTTGGTCAGTCGCATGGTGCGTTTTCGTGTGATTATGCCTTGCAGAAAATAATGAGCCAGTGCATGAGATTTCCACCAATGTAGCATTATGACATGTGTAGACTCAGACGAGCCTCTGCAACCTCCTTTTAAGCCTAGAAACTCCAAATGGTGTTCAGTCAGTAGCTTAACAATCATACAGTGCTCAAGTGACAAGCAAAGGCTCTGACCAGACTGCGCGTATGCGCAGGCTGATCTGAGGCTTTGCTGGTCGTGCATACCACATTGTTGGAAATCTCATGCAGTGGCTCTAATATCATTTTAAAACGAAGTATCCATTTTCGATTTCGATTTGTCTATTTCAAACGGCATGGCTTCATCTAAATGTATGACAATGACCTCAAATCAGGGTAGGAATGTTTTTTGGATATACATGCCATAACGCATTTGATTTGGTAATGTTAAGAAATGATTTTTTTTTTTTTTTTGGAATGCTCATGGAATCATGAATACTTCAGGTCCAGCTCTCTCTTCCTCGTCAAGATGATTGCAAAACTAGAAAGAACACTAAGTAATGCATAACAAAACAAAAACCAAACAGAGTACACCAACAGTCAATGGGAGGTAAAGATAAACCAAAAGCTTTGAAGCGTTACTCTATTTACAATATTGCTATATTGTTCTAGAAAAAAGAGTTTCATGCGTTTATTTACATTTACTATATAAGCTTTTACATACACATATGTTCCAGTCGGACTGGCTCATTCTACGCATTCTGCATCAATCGTTTGAAATAGAAATACCCAAAGGTCATTCGTCAGAGGTCGTGGTACATATGTACATAAAACAAGGAAACAACAAAACAGAACCACCACCTTAGAACAGACAACAGCCTAAGCCACGAGCGGGGGGGGGGGGGGGAGGAGGGCTCAAGTGCATTTTACTGGTACCAAATCTTCACCCTAGACTCTGCTGTCTCTACATCTAGACACAAGATACATTCATCACAACAATAGCACATACAAAGTCCCATAACCGTCTCCTCACATGCATAAGTTGATATACTTGACCAAAAATGGCATAATACAACCACACAACAAATCTAAGATAAAATGTAGCAGCAAACAATGAAATCATGGCAACAGAACAACCGCCTTAGAACGGACAGCAGCCGTAGCCACCTGAGGGGGCTTAAATGTTTTTACTGGCGCCAAATTTTCCGCCGTGATTATGATGTTGCTAAAACACAAAATTATTTAGCTCGCATGGAATGCGTATTCAAATCAAAGATAATGTCGGATCCACATATCTTTCACACAAAAAATATCCAGTAAATTTGGTGGAAATTATTGAAAATGGTATACATTGTACTTGTGCTATGTTCCAGTCATGTGCACTTAGTCTTGTCTGTTGGATATATACACGTACGTACATTCATGTACCTGTATTCACAGATCGGCCACCTTTAATATGAAATTTTATAGTAACTCCAAGCGAAGGTTTCAGCTTTAGTTGATTTTCTCAGGGTTATTGCACACGAATATACATTTGTCCATTTTAGCAATGCTTAAGTTATGATTAATTATGACCAGGAAATGCCAAAATAACACACTGCAGACCAAACCAAGGCACAGTGAGCATTAATGTATTGTGACAGACTGCATGCTCAGTGGTCAACCCAATCAGACAAGTAGACAACTTTGCTTTCCTCTTTAAATTGCACGCTGGTGGGTCGGACCTCAGAATCTATGACGGTTCCGACTTTAAAAAAACTTATCTATAGGTTGGGGTCTGATGTCATTTCTTTGGTCAGGCCATCCTGAGTTTAACTGTTAGATTTCTTTTGCTGCGGTATTCAGTTGTATGCACTGTTGAGTCCTTATCTTTGTGTTATCTCCTTTTTATATCTTGATGTGTATGTACTACGAGGGCTGTTCAAATATGAATGCAAGTGGCTTCATAACTTTCTTCACATATATGCTACGACAAAATGGTAAACGTTTCTATAAAGGACTTTATGTCACCTTTAAAGTGGCACCAGCTCAAAAGAAAAATACAGTATATTTATCGAGTTATAGCCCTTTGAATGAGGGTCACGTGTGTATACTAACAAACTCAATGCTTCGAACATCTACCAGTGATAGAGACCAGCGTATAATTCTTTGAAGAACAGGTGAAATTTCTTGAAATTTTGAAGGAAGTATCCCCATACTCTTCCATAATGATTCTGTGAAAATTGCGAAAATCCGACATGCTTTTGTTAAATTACAACGAATCGTTTTCACTAAAGTCTCTTTATGCTTGCAAATAAATGGTAAACAAAACATCACCTTTCAGTTTTCAGTTAAACTTATCTATAACAAAGTGCACGAAACATCATTTAAACTAGTTTTAACTCAAAGACAATATGTTTATCGCTCATACTGAGTTGTTGCTACAAATTATTGATGGATAGTGGGTAATTTTTGACCGCTGAAAAGCATTTTTATCAAGTCAAAAATGCCTTAAGTGAAAGGGGTTATAGAATTTATACTTATTTTTTTTATCATAACATTGCGGCTTTGTTCTTAATTTGAACGTAAACTTTAAGTTTGACCACTTTAGGCATTATTTACAATAAAATTACTTACCTGGTCTTGAGAACTAGACAGATTGAACATATTTTAATTAATGCAAACACGTCATTAAGAAGCAGACACATGCTTGAAAAATTATATAAAGTGGGATAACTCTGTAAATAGAGGACAGATTATTTTGAAAACTTCCTTATGACATATTTAGCATGTTTTCAGCAAAACGCAAAGAAAACGACACAGCGATATTTATTATTCCGTCACCAGTAGATAACTCAAAATGACGTTTATCATAAAATTAATGACGTCACAAACGTGCCCGTTTACTCGAGATTGAAACAGGATTATATAAACTTTTTCCTGCAAGCAATTTTTAAATTGTTACTTAACTTGCATTTAAAATTTGGTGCCGTTTTGTCTAAAACTTACAGAGATATGACACTATATCATAGATGTACCAAAACGTGCATTGCAATTTGCTTCAGAAAATCTTCAGTATACAGGAATGGCCTTTATATAAGGGTCTGTAACTCGAGAAATATAGTTTGTGTTTCTTTTTGTTTGGTGCCATTTTAAAGGCGACAAATAGAGCTTTCCAGAAAGGTATAACATTTTGCCGTAGCATATATGTGAAGAAAGTTATGAAGCTACTTGCATTCATATTTGAACAGCCCTCGTAGGAGATGATGCATAGATAAGTTAGGGATCTTCCATGCGAACTAAACATCTAAGTGTATTGATCCAGATCAGAATTAAGGGTGAGGTTGGTACTGTTAGATATGCTTATACCCTTCAATATATTTTTACTGACAGTTCCTAGCGGTGCTTCTTTTATGGATCGTTTTGGTTATTTTTGTTAAAATTTCATGTTCGTCCTTGTCATGCTGTCCTTCCTGTACCTTGCACTCTTGCAAACACCTGCTGGGAAACTGTTGACCTCTTGACTCTCTTGTGCGTTGTGTTTTGTCACTTTCTCATATGGTGTCCCGGGTCAGGTGTGGTACTTGATTGTACCGATTCCAGATCTTTGCCTTCCTGTTTACGTTGATCATCAGAGTTGTTGTGTCAGTGCTGTGTGTCGCCCTAAAAGTATCCCTTCACATTCAGTTATAGTTATTCTCTTATTATTCCAATCCTCAGCGATGGCGTCTACAGTCACTTTACATGACTTACATTGGATATCCTTAATGTCTTATAAACCGCATTTAAGATCTCTAGATGACCGATTTTCATACCACATTGTATAACTTCTGCTTTCTTTATCTCTAAGGATTTCTATTAGACATATTGGTCGTACAGGGTATTTGTTTTACCTTCCATCACTTTGAAGCTCGTATGGTTTAACTGGTCTTATTATCATAATATCTGGTGTGTTAATCGCTTGTCTTGGGATTGTTCTCTCTATACATAATAAAATAGCATCTCCCATTAGGACACATTCAGCGTCTTCCGTTCGTATCCTAGTTCAGGTAACAATTGTCGGAGTATGCTTCTCACCATTAGGTTATCCCCTCTTGGGTCACCTATACTTGGGAAGTATATAAAGCCAGTTAATGCGTTCAAAAGACGTGGAATATATCCTAATGTTTGTAAGTGCAATGCCAAGATGTGTGTCTATTGCACACATTTTTGTACTAAGACTACCATTACGTCATATGTAAATGGTAGGCAGCTCTCCGTTATCAATAATAATGAATTGGACTGGTCCCTCAGGAATATTGGGTTCTGGCGGAAAGCAGTATATTGCTTAAGCTGGTGCTAGGGAGAGCGTGAGAATTGTTGCACTTTCCATTAGTTCTCATGAACAGACTCAACAAAACCAAGGCTGCTTTTTTCTAATAATGTAAGTTTTCTCTCTTTCTGAAGGATCCGTTTTTCCAGATACTTATTTGGACTGAACATCTTTTGAGCTGGTTTATGTTATAGCCTGAACTGAAACTATTTGTGGCATGCAATATGTTGGACAGACTAGGCGATCACTTAAGACTAATTTTCGTGAGCACTTCTTTAAAATGAGAAAGCCTAATAAAATTTACACTTTTCTGTATCGTCATTTTAAACATACAGGTCATTCACCTAATAAAGTTTTAATTCAACCTATTAAATCATTTATATATGATCCGAATTATTCGATTAAATTAAAAAAATATCCAATGACACGAAACTGAACTACAAGGGATAATATTATAATTGCAATCTCTTTTTGCCTTTAGGTTTATTATATGTTTCAAAAATGCTGGATTTCGATGGTTTTTCTCTTTTGGAATGTAAGGAAAAAATTAAACATCAAAAGTAAAATTTATGCAGAAAAAAAACGTATTAACATTTTCTAAAGGATCTTTCAGTTGTTTTAAATAGCCATGGTCGTCATGGATTTTTTTCAATGCTTTTAATGTATTTGCCTATTTCGGTTTTACGTTATTTATAAGGAAAGGCTAATACATTTTACCATAGAGCTATCAAATCATATTATAATACAAAAACTCTGATCAATTACAATAAATACAACAAACCCATTGAATCTACTATATGCACACTTTAATAAAATCGTTACGGATATGTATATAGATTCCAACACTCTCTACTCCTAAGATTGTCAAAATAATATTTATTCATATCACCCTGCAAGGCATGTTATTATGGGTAATTAAATGTTATCCCTGATTCTATAGCTCGCAATGTTATCTTTAAAGGCCCTAAAAACATATTTCCTTCCAAAATTGATTTCCCTAAATAATTGTTGGTGGAAGCGAGAAAATGTTTCACCTGATGCATTGAGGGAAGAGAAGATAGCATTTTTTAAATTTTTGATGCTCGTAAATACTCTTTATTTTTTTAAATTTGTAATTCTTCTTTCCATCAACTTATGCATGGTATCGTGGATTATTAAACGAAGTGTCTTTTGATTACAGTAGATAAGCTTCAAACAATTGTAGATGTTTGACGATTGTGTTATGATGACACTTTAAAACGTGATTTTTTTTTTGTTTTGGCACTAATGCGTATAAAATGCAACCAAACATACATTTGTCTTGATCCATATCAGAATTCAGGTTGAGATGGGTACAGTTAAACATGGTTAAGCCCTCCAGTATTTTACTGCCCGTTCAAGCGTGCTTCAATTGTGGACCCTTTTTCGGTATATATGTTTCATGTCCGTCTTTTGTATGTTGCCTATTCAGTACCTTGCAGCCTTATGATTACCTGTAGAACCTAGGCTATTTTGTGTGTTGTGTTCTTTAGTGTTTTGTCAATATGATGTTCCTGGTCAGGTGTAGTACCTGTTTGTATCGACTCATGATCTTTGCTCTTCTCTTTGCTCTGTATATATAGTTTACACAGGTCTTTGGTTTTATGATATGTACCATCCTGATTCACATTTTCCTAGTTTATAGTTTGCAAGCGTAATGCCTTTAATCCAAGAGGTGTTGTATCAGACTGATTAGTATCTGTCTCTGATTATAAAATCAACCTTAACATGGTCAATGCGGCAATGAATAGCATGTTTGTAGCCAATGGGGTTCAGTATGAATGAGGCTGTTCGTGAGATTTCGATACCTACCGTATACACGTACAATATACATGTAAAATTAGAAAGGAGGCAAAGATCAGGCAACGATATTATCAAGTACCACACCTGACCCAGGATAGCATTTGGAAAAATAACAAAAATACAATAAACATCACCAACAATATCCATGAGGTCAGCCCTTTCCCAGCAGGTGACCACAAGGCAGCAAAGAACAGACTCAAAAGCATGAGAAATACAAGACACACAAAAAACACCAATTATCCATAAAAGAAGTACAGACTTGGAACGGTCAGTAAAAAATACTGGAGGGCTTAAATAGGTTTCACGGCGCCAACCTCAACCTTAGTTAAGATGTGGATCAAGACACATAGATGTTTCGTTTAAATGAAAGATCCCGAGCATATCAATGCATCATCTCCAAAAACATATAAATCAAGATGTAAAGTCAATCTTAATACAGTGTATGCATGTCAGCTATAAAGTAGATCAAAATACTCAAAATTTAAGCTGTACTTTCATCCATATGTATTCTTTATTTGTGTGAGTAAATGCAGCTCTGGCAAGACTTTACAAATGTGCAGTCTTGTCAGAGCCTCCTCTGCTCGCATATGCAATAAGCGCCGAAATCGCACAAACTGGCTTAAATATTGTTGAATTTTTAGGTGAGCTATTGTGATCGTGCGTTGTCCGTCGTCAACAATTGTTTCAAAGGACATCTCCTCCTAAACTACTGGCTGGATTTATACCAAACTTGGCAAGAATGATCCTAACATGGCCTTCTTTATCATTTGGTATAGTATTTTGCTAATCTAGGTCACACAGGCTAAAAATAGATTTTCGAGATGAATATTTTTTAAAATCTTCTTGTCTAAAACCACAAGGCCTAGAGCCTTGATATTTGGTATTTAGCATCATCTAGTAGACCTCTACACAGTTTTGTTCAATTTATGCCCCTTGGGTTAACAATGGACCCGCCCCAGTGGTCAAGTCTTTTAAATTGGCGTATATAGGGAAAACGTGAAAAATCCTCTTGTCTGAAACCACAAGGCCTAGAGCCTTGATATTTTGTATGTAGCATCACCTAGTGCACCTCTACCAAGATTGTTCAAATTATGTGCCTGGGGCTAATATTGGCCCAACCCGTGGGACACATGTTTGACATAGGCATTGATAGGGAAACCAAGTTTGTTTAATTTATGCCCCTAGGGCTAACAATGGCACGCCCCAGGGATCGCATCTTTTACATTGGCTTAAATAGGGAAAATATGACAACATCGTCTTGTCTGAAACCTTAAGGCCTAGAGCCTTGATATTTTGTATGTAGCGTCACCTCGTGGAACTCTACCAAGCTTGTTCAAATTATGTCCTGTGGCTAAAATTGGCCCCTCCTCGTGGGTCATATGTTTTACATAGGCTTATATAGGGAAACCATGAAAAAATCTTCTTGTCTAAAACCACAAGGCCCACAGCCTTGAATTTGGTATGTAGCATCACCAAGTGGACCTCTACCAAGTTTTTTTTCAAATTATGCATCTTGGGTCAAAAATGGCCCCGCCCTGGGGTCAAATTGTTAAGAGCGGCTTATATAGATAAAAACATTAAAATATTTTTGTCTGAAACCATAAGGCCTAGAGCCTTGATATTTGGTATGTAGCATCGCCTAGTAGACTTCTACCAAGTGTGTTCAAATTATGCTACTGTGGTTAAAATGGCCCTCCCCTAGGTCTAATGTTTTACATAGGCTTTTATGGGGAGAAACAAAAAAAATCTTCTTGTCTGGAACCGCAAAGCTTAGAGCCTTGATATTTAGTATGAAGCATCACCTAGTTAACTTCTACCAAGTTTGCTCAATTATATCCCTGGGCCAAAATTGTCCCCGCCCCGGGGTTCACATGTTTTACATAGGCTTATATAGGGAGAAAAATGAAGCAAAAATCTCCTCTGAAACCACAAGACCTAGAGCCTTTATGTTTGGTATGTACCATAACCTAGAAGATCTCTACCAAGTTTGTTCAACTTATATCCCTGGTGCTGAAACTGGCACCGCCCCAGGTTTAACCAGGTACATGGTCATCTTTCAGCAGATACCTATATGTAAGCTTTAAACAAAACTCAGGAGAGCGATTTAGGGCCACTTGGTCCTCTTGTATCATTTGGGTTGATATGATTGAGACTTTGCACATTTAAGGTATGGCTTCTGGTATAGCGACTTATCATTAGATAGTTGAATTATGTTAAACACTTTAAAACTGTTTAGCACTTACATTTTCATCAAAAATAGTAAGTGAGTATGATCAGGAAATACCACAATCACAAACTGCAGACAAACCCGTGGCATTGCGAGGAAGAGCCACTCTAAACTCCTCTCTAAACCTCAGGCCTTGCTTTGTTCAAGGCGACTACATATGTCACGGAAGAGCACTTTTCATAAGGCTACATTCAATTAATGGTATCATTGGCGTCGGGGAATGTTTGATGTTTCTTTTATTATTTCGTTTTAATTTATATTATTCCCAATAAGAGATGTGATTTCTTTGATGTGTACACCAATTAATTATGTTTATAACAATAAGTAGTAGTGGAAGAGGAGATCGTGTGGCAGCTTAAGTCAATAAATTCTTAGCCTTTAGAATTCATAGTCTTTTAATGCTATCTTGGGATCATCTGACCATGTCATTATCCTAGCTTCTCTTTTAGCGTTTTTGTTTTGTATTTCGACATTCCCTAAACCATTAAAACTATATCTTACGAAGCGTATACACTTTACTTGGACGTCATAACAATCTGAATACTGGAGCCAGTTCATGCGACTATGCTAAATACATATAGCGTACTTTAAAAGACCTAATCTAATATTTGTGGCACCAACATATGGCATTTATAAAGACTCACATATTGGCGTAGTTTAATGTTTGCGGTTTTTCAACTTTAATGCCCTTATAAATTATTTTCTATTCTCATAGGGACTACTCTTAAATGAAATAATATGCTTCCTATTCCTTTAATTGGGAGCACATTTTTCCTATAATAGTAGCCCATTTTAAGAAATATCTTTGACATGGAAACATTCTCAGCTGTTTAACAGTAGGTTGATCGATACAGATACGTGTACCAATATACTTTATTTGTGTCCATGTATTGCTTATTTTATAGCTGAATTTGAAACCATATTTTGCAGTCTCTTATTTTGGCAATTGTGGTTTATATCGCCAATAGCGCCAAAAATAACACCGACCAAATATTAGTGTTTACAGTTATGAGCATCCAAAGGTTGCAACTTGTCTGCACATGCTCATCAGAGACTTCGCTAGTCGTACATATGAGCGCTAAACAAAATGAATTGCTTATTGTAATGCATCTCAAAAACCATGAGGAAATTGTAACTTTTCTATGTACACCAAAATATTCTATAACAATTTGAATGAAAATGAAAAATACCATCCAACAACCCTCGAAACGAAATGGACTGGTCCAATTTATGAGGAGGAAGTTTCATGTGTCGAAAATCTGTCAGTTTGAACGGAAACGAAATTTTGGCGTAAATCGAGGGCCATAATTCCTGTACAAATATGCGAAAAAAAGACGTGTAACAATCTCAACCTAGATCATGCCAATATGAATGCATATATATAACATTTAGTGAAAATCTATCAATTTGTTCTCAAGATATTGAGCGGAAACGAAATTATGACGAACAGACGAACGGACGGACGGATAGAAGGAAATACAGACAACCCAAACCCTACATATCACCCCTTTTTTCAATACGAGGCTATAATAAACTTGTTATAAGGGCCCAATTCGAATAGAACTATAGTTGCTACGATAGTTCTTACGTAATAGTTGCGCGCGCACGTTTACATCCGAACGACTGCAGTTGGAACTTTAGTTGGTTGCCAAGTAACAAAGTGAATAGCATTGCATGCCCCCTTTCAATTCTTCATTGCAGATGAAAATGATGTTCATTTACTGTACAGCCAACTCTAATTAACAATTACGAATAAGTGGGACCGCAAATAGTGCACAGCGAGTAATTATTTTTTTGAAAACAAATAATTTTGAGGCTACTGACAGTTCCATTCTCGCGAGACCTGACGATACCTCATCTAGATCTCTCGCATTTCGCCCTTTGCATTATTGGTAGCTAGCGAAATTTGGCTAGTCCCGTTCAATTCTCGCGGTCCTGTAGTGACATAATTTATTGTTAAAAATAGCAAAAGGTCATTTTTTTGACAGTTTACCATTTCTCTTTTAGTCAATATTTTCTGGATGTAAAGCCCTGAGTCTTGCAAGCAGTGATCGCATAATATATTTTTAATAAAAATGGCGGTTCAATCCCAATGTGCACCGAGCGAAAGGCGACAGGTTAGTACAAATGTACGTGCTGGCGACAATGCTGACAGATCTTGAACCCATCCTATTAGATAGGACTAACTGAGGGAACCAGACAATGTACTAGTTGAACAGTGCTCTGGCCCACCATTGATCTCTAGTTGAACTATAATAGCGACTATCGATGTTCGAATCAAACTATAGTTACTATAGTTCGATTCGAAGTGTGCCAAGGTCATTTGGTGGAGAAGAGTTCCATAATTATTGGGCATGTTCTGTGATTGCAAATAAAATAATTAACTGTTGTTGATTAAGTGCCAGCAATAATACTAAATTTCCCGGAAATGAGACGGCTTATTACAATACTATTACAACAAATTGTACAGAAATGTAATCGATTTGTTTAAATAAGAGAGGGTAAAACATCAGGAAATTCAATTACAATTGCAAAGTGAGAAGTGATTTAGTCATCAAGGAATTCTCTTGCGTTTCCATCGAAATTATCTGATCAGTTAGCTAATATGATTGACATTTTAGCAAAATAATTTAGAAAGCTGCAATATTCAGTGACAAATACTAACATAAAACGAAATGCTTCCAGCAGATTGGAGTTAATCGGAGAATGCTAATGAAGAGAGCATGGTGATGTTAGAACTGGGAATATGCAACTGTCTCCTAGGCTAGTAGCCCTTCAACATATTAACGACTCATTGAATAATAACTCAAACTGCTCCATGAACCATCTGTAATGCTATTGAGACTGGATGTTGGATGACAGAGACCTTGGAACAATCTTAGGTCTTTGCTTTATAAATGTAAAACGCATAGATTTTGGATGACAGAGACCTTGGAACAATCTTAGGTCTTTGCTTTATAAATGTAAAACGCATAGATTTTGACATATGAAGTTGTCCGAATTGTAGAGTAAAGTCGGTATATTCGGATAGACAGTTAAATTCGGACAGCCACCATGTTTGTTTCATTGTTCAATCATTGAAATAAAAAAAAATTAACTAAGCAAACAGTGAAAATCCTGATAAGACGGCTCATAAGGGGCCGTCTCATCTGGATTTCTACTGTTTTGCAAATATGTGTCCGAATTTACCTGATGTCCGAATTTTCCCGACTTAACCCTAGTGTGGTTTGATATAGGACTTTATGGCATTTTTGTTATAATTTCTAACCTTGCAATTTATCGCATTGTTGCGCTCTTTTGTACATATTTGTTATGATGTGTTTGGTGTCCCTTCTGTGTATGCAATCAACTCAGCGAGAAGAGAGTGATTTAGTTAATTAATTTGTTAATATGCTGTTATGCGTTTTTTTTTGCAAATATTTTTTTTCTTTTATGACAATAGAGTATCAATGGCTTACCACTTTGCATGCTTGGCAACTGTGCATGCATTTCAATTGTCTATGATGATTAAGGAAACAACAATATTGAGATTCCTGAGTACAGAATAGTAATTTGAGGTGCAAGATTTCCTCTTAAAATCAGCTTAAACAGTATCCAAAGATTAACAGTAAGTTACAGGATGTAGAAGATGTAAATCGTGAATAAGGAATTTTCAAAGGGATAAGTAGTTTAAAGCAAAGTCATGGGTTTTCGCGTTTACAGTATTCTGGAATACTAATGGCAAAATTTACAATCCAAATGTATCATGAATAAAGAACAAAGAGCCAAAGAACGAAAAAGAAGAGTAATATAGCCCTAGGACGACTAATATCATATGAGAAAACGTATGTGTGAATATTCACTTGCACAAAATTTTTACTGTGTGTACATGTATATAAACCGACTGAAACCAGGAAGAAACTTGCACACAACTTGATCACCTCTATTTGCAATGTAGACCATAGATGTGTCATCCAATAAGTAAAGTACGATGCCAGGAGGATGCTTGCAAAATATATCCTTAATTAATATTCTTGTTAATTTCTTTATGAATCTCTGATAAATTTCAAATTAACAGCTCATTAAAACACACTTGTTTCAGATACGTAAAAGGTGAATAAATCAATGTCTGAATATTCAAACTGCACTCTTTAATTTCCTGAGGGATAAGCACAGCTTATAATATACAAATAAGAATGTCGAAACCAGAAAATTGGCGAGAGAATGTAATATGATACACCGTGAGAACTCTTTGATAAGTGTCTGGCCATGCATCTTTTGGGACATGGCAACAAAATGTAAGGACGCACCATTTATACAATTGTATGTATTGTCTAAGATTTTCGATCGTATTATCCCAGACAGATATTTGGCCAACATATTTTTAAGCCAGCACGCTTAACATAACTAGGCCAGTTTCTGGGATTTCGGTCAGCCACTATTGTGGGCAACGCCATAAGTACCAAAATCACATTTGCTGGCTCATATTTCTCATCGAGACCAAAATTAAAATAAGAGGGTTGGGGGGAGTACAAGCGAACCCCCTGAACCCCCTTTCGACCCGCCATTAATTTCTAATCCATTACTTTAACCATTTGTTTTCGGTGCTCAAAAGACCCATCTCATTGAGACGCCTGTTATAAGTACCTACAACAGTTATTATTGCTGAGAAATAAGACAGTACGTTTTTAATTTCACAATCTTATCTGGAGGCATGCAGTTCTAAAAGACCTGGATATGGGTTTGTCAGAAAAGTATGAAGAAGTATCATGGCTCCCACTCCAAGACATATAATCAATTTGTCTGTGACATTGTTCCGCGAAATCTGGAGCATCTTAATACGTAAACTTCGCCTCATTTCTATACATACCAGATACAATCTACGTTTGTCCAAAGCGGAAATAGAAAATGTGACCGTCGTACAGAAACATCATTATCATCTTATTGAGTCTGATCTCCTTGGCTATTAGTTCAATACTCGTGTTTACAATTGTCATGACGTTTTAAGATAATTAGCAAAGTATCAATTAATGAGCTGAAGGTGTAAATAGCTCGCTTCTTTGACATAGTATATTTACTTCAGGCAATAAGGGAGAAATCCGAAAAATCAAGGCCATTGGATCAGCTGATAAAGATTTCCTGGTTATTTAGTCATGTCATGGCTAATTGACATATGATAACAAATAGCAGCTTTGGAATCTGGTAGAAGTGCGGTCAGAGCAATAAATTGTCTATTTCAAATTTACACTTGTCTTAAAGTAAAACTTACATCCAATATGGCTTGACTGATATCAAAGTATGTTTCCTTAACTAATCAAACCAAATATTATTCTCAGATGACAATGTAAAACTAAACTAGAAATGGGTGTTTAGGGCATACTCGTTGAGTATTTAGATGCCTTTTTGTGCCAAGGTTTTATCAAATAACAAAACTCTTACAATAATGTATAAGCTTCATCAGACATCTCTACCGCTAGACCCAGCTTGAAGAGTTTTAAAAAATTGCTGTAACAGTACAGGGATCATTCAAACTGTTTGGCTGTATAAAAATAGATCCTTCTGGTGAGGAGATTCAGTACCTTATTCCTAGAAGTGTATTGTGATCTTATGATTAGAAAGGGTTCGTATGTCGCTACAATTCAACATATGTGCTAATGCACTTCCTATGTATATTGTGGCGTGACGCGTACATTGTAATTGGTTAATTCGTCTATTTTGCCACAGTATTACCAACATTTGCTTTTACCTTTATTGTCTGCAGCAAAAATGAGTAATACCAGGCATGTATGGATCAAGAGTTTTTTTCAGAGGGGTTCCATCTTTGACCACGTTTTTTGTATGTTTTGTTTTTAGTTGATGAGGGGAGAGAAGATTCAAATACCACTATCAGCGGGCCATCATTCGTCCACCAGCCAAATACCATTTAAATGGCGTTTCGCTGGCGGGCCGATGGTGGCCCAACATTGAATGCTGGCTTGGTAGCTTTGTGATTTTATAGGGATCCGGACCATTATTGCTAAGAAACCCTATATTTTTGTGATTTTTCAGGTGGAGGGGGTCTCGACCTCCTGTCCCCACTCTGGATCCGCGCATGCTAGGAATTGCAAGTCTCATAGCTCACAGACCAACCCATGGTGCCATGATGAAGAGACACCAGAACACAGACAAGCAATGACACACTCATTAAAACAAGACTGCCAAATTAAATCGTATGCTAAACCATCAGTATTCCAATCTATGAAACCACCGGTTTATTTGATGAAAACTATTTGCATTCTACACAGAAAGGAAAGTATGAACTACGTACATCACAAATCAAGGACTAAAATAAAACCCCAACATCCAATGATAGCAGCAATAAACAATGAATCAACAACAAGTGCAGCAGCCAAATCTTACCCTCTCTCTCTCTCTCTCTCTCTCTCTCTCCCTCTCTCTCTCTCTCTCTGTCGCTCTGACCACCGCGATATATGCATGACTAGAAATGGCACAACGCTCTATAATACAAAATAAGGCCAAACACTACAAGAATCCATCATGAGTGTGAGGGTGGGATAGAAAAAATCGTCCCGAGGATCACCGAATGGCATCATCATTGCTTAAACTGGTATTGGACCCTCTCCATCAACTAAAACGAATTGTCAAAGTTGGACCCCCTCTCATAAAATTTTCTGGATCCGCGCATGGCAAGGAAGCATTTTGCTTGCTAATGTATGGGAACATAACTGCGAGTGATGAAACTCAACATTTAAGTCACTCCTCCAAATAATTGAAGGGCCAATACTAACAATTATAGCACTGATGCTTTTTGTGTAGAACGTATTTTGAAAACCAATCTTGCGATCTAGTCCAACTTTTTCGGACATCTTTGACGCCATTTGGCCAAGTGAAACAACAAAAAGAAAATTGTACAATACAATACAATACAACAGACTTTATTGATATAAATAGCTCAGACCATTCGCAGATGGCATTAGAGCATTTCAAAACATATTTCACTGAAATACATGGAAAATGTTACTAACATGAGCTTTGCGCCATTCTAAAACTCAACCTTAATGTATTGGAATGTCATTTTTGTGTGTGATCCATGGACCACATAAATGCATGAAATGAATGAATAATGCTTTAAGAGGCTGGAATATCTGTTTTTGTATGCTTTAACGGTGTTTTAATCCAATCGATACCACCCACTTCTTTCTGTGAGAGAAAAATTGCCCCATTTGGCTGTGGCGTAATGACTAGTCTATGGGTTCAGACAACTGATTTTGGCGTTTGTCTGTGACAATCTTTGTACAATTCGTCAGTACATCTTACTAACACTCAAAGGCATAGAATGACGATTGAATATCTGATTATTGATGGCCAAGTACACACATTGTTTTCAGAAAACAAAACAATGTCAAAAATCCATTGTCAGATATGAACAGGTTTGCTTCCCAATATAATGCAACTGTTTGAAGAAATCTTTTTCATGTAAGCTGAACTGTTAAAAACAAGGTTTAATTTGATGTCACTTTCATTCTGTGGGAATGACCACAGAAGAATTTCTTTACCCCACCCACTGCCTTTCGAAAGTGTGTTGTGGAGGTATATGCAATTGAGACACAATTATGGCAGAATTAGGCATTGAAATCAGTAACAATGATTCTTCATTTATGGGCATAAAGAGTATAATTTAAATGGTTGAGCTAGTTATAATCGCGTTCGAAAATCTTGGCCCTTCAATAGAAATATAGCATAGAGTATATATACGCCATACTATTTTTTGCTTTGCAACGAACTGAGGTTGACTCTACATATTATGTGACAAAACGATTTCTTCCAAATGTTGCATAAAACGTGCGTGCTGCATTTTAAATACATTCCGACTATATACAATGTTCTTTAAAACAAATTCATCCATATTAATGCCGGCAATTTTCGCTTCGATCTTATAAAGACACATACTTATTCACTCATTATTTTGCATTTATATTTTCACTCATTCCAGTTCTGTAACTATCTTTCGAATAACTTACTATAATTGACCAGCACATTATATTTTGGTACTTATTGCACTGTCGAGCCTTTAGTGTTGGCATACACAACTTATGGATATCTATTTAAGGGATAGTCTTGAGCATTGTATTGTTATTGTAGAAAAAAACGGACTTATGGCGAGACGCAGTTTGGATCGTTCTTTATTATATTTCAGCTCTACCGATACGGGCAGATTTTCAAATTGGCATCAATCCTTGATCTGGATCCCATTTTGATATTGAGAAAAGCGATATAATCCAATTTATATTTTTAAAACTAACGATTTAATTCATCAATAACATGCAATAGTTGTACTGTGCTTACAAATTGTGATGGCTTAATCATTAGTAGATCAATGGTAGTAAAAATATTCCCTTTTAGACTTTCGTACTTATCTCATTTGCAAGCAATGATGGCTTAGGCGAGGCTGCTCAAACGCAAAGACACGCCTGACCCTTCGCTGTTCGCATACGCAAAAAGTTGGATGAGAATATAGACTCATGGATCAATAAGGGTTTCGAAAAGATTAATGAAGAAAGCTAAGTTGTTTAGGTGCGAGATTGTTATTTACGTACTCGTCGAGTAAGCAATTGCTATTTCTTTTGATTTATGTATCCAAACTCATTAACTTTATCACAGTACGATCTTTTAAGTATGACAATGAAAAATGGATATTTGTCTCTTATGCTGTCTGCAAGGCCATCTCATTTATTCGCTGAAATGTACTTTCGTCTTTGACTCATCTATACTTAATCTAAATAGGGAACTGACTGATCCTTACTTACGCTCTGTGCTTGCGATGTGCAACAAAATAGAATAACGACTTTTGTTGACGGAAACAATTATTAACTAGTAGTTTTCGATAGAGATGCAATCATTTGTGCTTAAACAATATACTTTACATGTGCCAGTATATGGGACTTTCGTACGTTTCGAATTTTCGAGCCAAGATAGCTTAGACGAGGCTGCTCAAATGCACAGACACGCCTGACCCTTCGCTGTTCGCATAAACAAAACGTTGGATGAGGCTGATACTCAGTCCAAAATATAGACTTCTAGCCGATTTCGACCCGTTAGTATGATGGTTTAAATAAGGTTATGTTGGTGCATATTCGACAAATGCAGATATCAAACCTGCTGGCAGACCGTAAGGATGAGTCAGGCCATGGAAACGTCTGATACATCATGTTTGTGGTTTAATTTGAAGAAATCCTTGAAATTTAAATAAAACACATACATCTCCTGTAGTGGTAATTGTAACTTTTGTCTTAATCCATTGTTATATATGGTAGGGCCTATATTATTAAACAAGAACATGAGATTTCTGTACGAACATGTTTCGCGTCGGCGAGCTGTGAAAACTCAATCAAGTCTGCGTATCCACACAGACTCGGCTCGCTCAAACAAAGTAGTTATACTTATGGCCTATTGTCACATTAGAATTATGCACACGATGTTTTCGCATATGCGATAAAGTCCCAAAATCTCATGAACTGGCTCATGTGTTGTGTATTGCAATTACAACGAAACGCAGACCAAATGAGTAAGGCTACGACAAGGTAGTGAGTACAAAGTGAGTTCAAAAAGATGAGGAATGCGGATTTATTTGTTACATTTATAACAAACTCAATAAAACCAAGTCTAGTGTTGTTGCATTTGATTGCTGATGTCTGTTTCTTTTTTGCCGTTGCTGCGTTTTGTCTGTTGATTCTTCAATGGTTTAGAATAATATAGTTTTCCGAAGGCTTTGCGTTTTCTCCTTCTTTCCAGCATACCGAAATGTTTACAGAGTGCAACAGTGGTACATATATTTGTGGATCTTAATGAGGTTTGTTTATGACTAACATAATATATGCTTGAAGCCAGGGGCTTAGTTTGTCTAAAATTCAATGTACGCAATTTTTCGGGAACGTGGTAGATGCATTTATGCATCCAATTAAGAAAGAACCATTTACAAATAACGTAGACCCAGATGAGACGCCGCAAAATAGGGTCTGTCCTATTTACCATTTTAAGCACATTCTTCATTATTGGCAACACTGGGCAATACTTTAATCTTATATGAAACAGGACCTCTTTCACTTCCTAAATGGGTACTAAATGTAAAACCCTTGAAGGGGATCTTAGAGCAGATTAGAATTAGAGGCAATAGAATTGCTTTTCCACTCACATTTTGTATGTGTATCATTAAAAATCCTTCAGAGCTGGGACAGAAAAATCAGAAATGTTTGGTTCAAATGTGTACGCAAATGCGTTTTGCGTATATGGTAGCTACGCCCATTGTGAAGCTATTCTGCAGACACGCGTACAGAGTTAACTACATGTAGTTGGGCTAGAGGTATAGAGAATACTAGGTGAGTGTCTTTTGATATCAAGTTTACCAGGCAAGGTTTTGAGAACGCTTGTTGACATCGCGAGGCTTGCCGAGCGATTCAACATGCGTTCTCAAAGCCGAGCCTGGTAAACTTGATATCAAAAGGCGCGAACCTGGTATTCTATTTATCAGTTTACCCATTGTTAAAAACTCTTCGTACTAGCGATTATGACGTAATTTCTGATGTTTGTGTTGATTCAGCGTCATTAGCGACGTCATTCAAAAAGTGCAACGTCATCATGACCTGATAAAGGTAACATGCCGTGAGATAGGAAACGTTTATTAGGTTATGTTGAATCAATTCAGTTAACATTAGGGGTGACTGATAAATAGCCTTATTTATAATTGCCTCTGCGTTGTGTGTGTGAGGGTAGTGATTTCTCTGATGAGACTGCGTGTGTCCTCATACGTGACAAATATCTCATTATTAACTGGCCCATTAATAAAACAGATGCATAAATGTATAAAATGGCAAATTAACATGTTTTGTTCTATATAGAACCAATTTAGGTTATTCTTGTATTAGCATGTCAAATATAGTACGTTGATTTAAGTTGAATGAACTTTTCGATTTTGCCTCATATTATATCACTAATTAGTTGATGTGAGTTTGTTTCAGATGCTTAAAGCGGGGCATACACAATTGGAGCTATAAATAGCTGCTAATTTGTCTAAAACAATTCGTGAGAAGCATTTCTTGGTTTATTTTGGAATCAACAATGTTTAATTGTCCTACGTAGGTGTAAACTAACATTCTAGGTAACATTATAGGTAAAAATGTCAAATATGGTAACAGCTTACGAATAAGATATGATTTGGAAACAGCGTTAACTCGTCTCTCTCTCTCTCTCTCTCTCTCTCTCTCTCTCTCTCTCTGCAGACATTCTAAAACAGATTAACAGTGCTTATGAGTGGACGAAAATGATTGGAAATCCTTAGACATCCAATTCTGCATGGTATAATCATTGTGAATGCACAAAAATCAATCTAAGAAGCGTTTCGTGTCCATTGTTTCATATATCATTCAAAATCTTATTTTAAGTGGAGCACATTCATTTTTCAACTTGAACATGAATGGGCATAAAAACTGACAATCGATCTGTTTTAAGACCCATGGGTGACATTAAACTAATTCGAACCGTGCATTCCGTCTAACATTAACCCTTTGTATACTATGCACAATAAATTTAGCAATTGTTTTGTATGGGTGAGCCCTTCCACTTCAGATCCCGAGTTTCATTTGCTGTCATGAGGATACAAGCCCCGATCATCTGACAAGAATTTCCATTAAAAAAATACAGAATTACCAAACGCTGCGGCCGTGCTAAAGTGACGTTAAATTTTAAGACTAGTGGGTAACGTGGGTATTTCTGATTATTGGGGGAAGCCGAAACCATTTTCAAACGATTGTTTGGTCAATGACAACCAAAAAAGCATTGCAAATGTTGCAATTTTCTGGTCTTTCTCAGAGAAATAAAAGACCAAGTTTTCACAATTTGACGTTTTTACTAATGCTTTAGCGTTATCACCATTAAACGGTGTTTCTAGTCGGGTTTTCTTAAACCACATTAACAAGTAAAACTGATTGATGCCCTCAAACACATTTAGACAAATAATGTTGAATGAAACATCTTCACAACTACAGTGCACGAGCCGAAAGATAAAATCTAACGTCACCATTATCTCGCAAATGAGTCGCACCATTTTTCAGTAACTTAAGGTTTTAATCAACCATAAGATGAGATACATTGTAAGCCTATGATATCTTTGTAAACTGAGTCTCTGTTGGATTGGCACGCCAATAAACATTAGAAGTTTAATCAAATGATGACTACGTTTTGACGTCATTGATGGCAGCTGATTTTTTTTCAGCATGAAATTTCTATCACATCTGTCACATAACCAATCGTTTTTATATGCGTATGATGTATGAGGAAGATGAAATACCACAAAACGACAAATCACATGCTTGTTATTTTAGCATTACTTACAACGGATGTGATTTTTGCCTACTGACCCCTTCTGCAATTATTGCTCTCCCAAAATGCCTATTTAAAGGATGGCGTCTGAAATTTCGTGGTTTCATTTGCCTAAGATCCTCTTCTCGTCATTGCAATAAAAATTGATCGGCGTTGCACAAAGATGAGCACGAAAAAGATGCGAAACCTAAGAAATTGCTAAACTTATTGTGCATAGTATATATTGAAAACCACTAAACTGGTACTTAGACAAACAGTGAAGACACATAATGCATAATGTGGCATTTCATTAGTCAGGAGTCCACGCTGTTTGATAAGGTAAAATCCATCCCAGTGACAGAAATACACCATAAATGGGAAACGCCGACCTCTGGTCCCTTAAAATAGATAAATAAAATGCTTATTTCGGAATTAGTTTATAGTAAGATTAACCATTTGTATATTGATTGATTCTTCCTTCTGATTTGATGCAATAAACTTACTATAGGATAGTCCATTGTACATATCTTGGGTGTCAGGTTATATTTTTCAAAGAATTTAATGTATACTTTTGACTGAGATCTTTTTGCCTTGACAAACAGTTCAGACACTGATGAAATTCCGTATTATGCGGCATTTCATCTTGGTGCTCACCGTTTGTAAAACGTACCCGTTATGCTTAGTTCACACCAACGGCGCTTTGATGGCGCTTTAAAGCGGCGTGCAAAGCGGCACCAAAGCGTAGCAAAGCTTGATTAAAGCGGCAGGGTCGTATTAGATCGTGGGAAAGCTTGGAGTAAAGCGGGACATTCGGCAAGAGCGCCAAATTTTTTTGAACTGTTCAAAAATTTTGGGCGCTCTGTCACGAATTGATTAAAGCGCCGAGAGCGTATCAAAGCTTAACAAAGCGTAACAAAGCTCAGCAAAGCTTGACTCAAAGCGTAGGAAAGCTTAACAGAGCTTGGTTCAAAGCGGGGACCCCAGTCTTCACGGTCTGTCACCACTTGACACGCTTCGTTAAGATGTCTCAAGATTTGCTACGATCTGGCATGAGGATCTGACACGAGGTCAGACGCTTTCATCAAGATCTGACACGCTTTGTTACGCTTTCATGAAGGACTCTCACGCTTTCACACGAATTGAGACGCTTTGATCAAGGATTGACACGTTTTGTTAGGCTTTGTTACGCTTGGCAAGCTTCCTCACGCTCTCTCGCGCTCTTTCACGCTCTCCTCCGCCTCAAGGGCTAGGATGTAGTTATACAGCAGGGAGACAAACATCATGTCTTCTTCAGATAGATCATGCTCTGGTACATCTGGAATTTTTGGATCTTGTTGTTCTACCATCGTGTTCTGGAATCAAAGATGCAATGATTTTGTGGATCTGCTGCATTTTTATTTATAGCTCTGGGTCAAAAGCGGCATGCAATCGGCGATCTCGACATTTTCCAATGCGTAACAGAGCTTAACAGAGCGTAACAATGCACAAAAGAGCTTGATAATCGTATCAGAGCCTGATTTAAAGCGTCATAGTCGCATCAAAGCGTAATAAAGCGTAATAAAGCTTATCAAGGCGTGATTTCAAGCGTAACAAAGCCTCATCAAAGCGGGATCAAATCGTAAGGAAACGTAACAAGTCGGGCAATAATTCGTCCCCCAATTCGTATCAGAGCGTATCAGAGCTTATCAGAGCGTAACATTACTTAGGAGATCGTGATATTTTTGGAAAAGTAAGCAAAAATGACGGCGCTTTGCTCGCCGATTTAAAGCGCGGCATTCGCCGTTGGTGTGAACCAGATATTAAGGGTTTCCCGAATACAAAGGATTAACGTATATTTACTTGTGTCGGAATGTAGCCAGAACATCTAGAATCCATCTACCAGATCGGGTGAGTTTTTGACGTTGTTCTTATGTCGAATATGCCACGCTTAAAACGTATGTGCACATATATGACATTTGATTCAAATATCAAGGTCAAATACATATCGTCGCTTTAGTGCTATAGTGTTCTAAGTGACATTTTGGTCAAAAATGAGTTATGCATACCGTTGGAAAGGGGCTCAAATATTCTATCTACTGGTAAAGGTTTCATTTGCCTATCTCCTCCCAGTAAGCTTAAAATCGCTGCGCTTTTCTGTTCTATCTACAAAAGGTCAATTTCGTTCAATGCTCTAGTGTTCTAAGTGATTTTCATCCAATGACCAATGGTGATTATGTCACGTGACCGGGTGAGTTCAGTGCCATACTGTTCTATCTACAGAAAGTCACTTCCCTTTGAGAAATTGGTAAAATTTGCAGTTACCTCCCTTACATAAAATTAAATTCCCTAAATTGAAGCGGTTTGTCGGTGTGATGACGAACTAATGGCTGTATCTGCTACTTTTGGTTTTAGTTTGAAATAATGCTCTCAGTCAAAAAAAAAATGCAAATTGATCCATGGATACAATAAAAAGTTGTAGAAACAGATTACCTCCCTTACACATATCTAAGCTGCTTGAATTGAAGTAATTTGTCCGTGTATTTACAAATTAATGGTCAAATCTGCTTTTTAGGTCCAAATAATCAGTTCATATTACAATATTATACAAATTGACCCAATTGAGAGAAAAAATAACTGTAGAAACAGATTACCTCCCTTACATAAATTCTATTAGCATTATCCGAGTGGTTTGTTATTGTTATGCCAAACAAATGACTAAATCTGCTACTTTAAGGTACAAATAATCATTTCTGTTCAGAATAGTATACGAATTGACTCCATAAACGGAATAATAAGCCGTAGGAACATATAGAACACTATAGCACAGAACGCAGGAGGCAATTTTTAGGGCATAATGTTCTATCTGCAAACTGTAAAATGCCCATAAGTTCCATATTACTGTGAAAATGTCTTCGAACCAAGGTTATTTACACTGTATGTTTATATTTTAACCCTCTGGTATGATTCAAAGGTATGTGATAAATGAGGCATCAAAAATCAGGATACTTAAATTTTCGAACTCATTTTTCTCAAAACTTGTGCAATGGTAGATAGAACACTATAGCACTTAAGATCTTTGTTTTGTCTAGTTTTGAGTGGCCGTTTTTACACAGGTTTTTCCGTACGCAGATCAGCATAGTCGTCAGCTTTCTCTCTCTCTGATCAGAGCCTTCCCCTGTCCTCATGAAGAAAGCTTGGGTCCATAATTACCCACTGAGTACAAAGCGATGACACTGATCAGACTGTGTGAATGCCTAGCTTGATATGAGTTTTCGCTTTGTGCACACTTCATATGTTGGTAAGTCATGTCGTGGCTCAAATATTTCAAGAGAGTGATCAATATACAATCCTTTAGGATGCAAAATCAAGCAATAAATAGTTTCTGCAATTTAACTTTTATCGGCGACATCTTTCAGTTGAAATGGCTTAATTTATCCATTAGATTCACAGGATTTGTAAGATATACTGCAAACCAGATCACTGGGTTAATGTTGTAATGATTTAAAGAAAGAATTTATGAGCAGTAAAAATAAACTTTAAAGCATCGCGTAAAAAGTTAGAAGACGACATTTTCAAATTTTATTGAGACACCAGCTAGGATATTTTATATGAACCATCTGCTTTGTCGATTCCCTTATCGCTTTAAAGTGATGCCATAATATGGGCCTCTACGCAAGGAAACCTGTCTTTGGGGGTTTGCTAACAACAAAGGCGCAGACCAGCCTGCGCATCTGCACAGTTTGCATCAGTTTGGATCTGCATCAGTACCTTTGTTATTCGTTAATTGGAAAGCATCATATCTAGACTTGCTACAAACGAAATTTCAATTTTCTAGTTAGTCTCTGTACGGCTGGTTTGAATCTAATTTTGTTGGAAACCCCGAAGACAGGTTTTCTCACGTAGCAAATGTTTCCTAATCTGATTTACATTTCAAAAAAGTGATTTTGAAAACAATAAAAACGACAAAACAGCATGCAAAATTATCCAGTAGGCAAAGAGTAAAACAAAGTTCAACTTTTCTAACTTTTTGAAAACGTGCATTTTCTAAATAACGTTTTAAGAATAAATTGTTGTTACAGTTTATGACGGGCCAATTGCTAGTCTAAGAATGGCTAGTTTAGCTGAAGGTGTGCACCTCTTTCAAATTTGTACAAATACATAAATTGATTCAAATACATAATATTAATTTGAAACTAATTCGCTCAGTCTCCAAAATAAAAATACATTTAAGCTCGACTATGTTAACTGGTTATCCTTAAAGCTATATAAATCAATGTTCCATTTAGTGTTTTTCTCAAAAGATTGGTATTGAAAATCTGACCAGCAGTTTATGTTCGTGCCCATAACCATGGCATTTTTCATTTAAAGTTTACACATTCGTCACTTCAGTGCTATAGTGTTCTATCTACCATTGCACAAGTTTTGAGAAAAATGAGTTCGAAAATTTTAGCCTCCCCTATTTGAAGCCTCATTTATCACAGACCTTTGAATCATACCAAAGGATTAAAATATATACATACAGTGTAAATGAACTTGGTTTGAAGATTTTTCACAGTAATATGGAATTTATGGGCAATTTACAGTTTGCAGATAGAACATTATGCCCTAAAAATCGCCACCTGCGTTCAATGCTATAGTGTTCTATATGTTCCTACAGCTTATTATTCCGTTTATGGAGCCAATTCGTATACTTTTCTGAACAGAAATGATTATTTGTATCTAAAAGTAGCAGATCTTGTCATTTGTTTGGCATAACAGTAACAAACCACTCGGATTATGCCATTAAAATCTATGTAAGGAAGGTAATCTGTTTCTACAGTTAATTTTTCTGTCAATTGGGTCAATTTGTATAATACTGTAGACTGAACTGATTATTTGGACCTAAAATAGCAGATTTTACCATTAATTTGTAAATACGCTGCCAAATTACTTCAATTAAAGCAGTTTATATATGTGTAAGGGAGGTAATCTGTTTCTACAACTTATTATTGTGTCCATGGATCAATTTACATATTTTTGTTTGACTGAGAGGATTATTTGGAACTAAAAGTAGCAGATATAGCCATTAGTTCGTCATCACACCGACAAACCGCTTCAATTTAGGAAATTAAAATTTAAGTAAGGGAGGTAACTGCAAATTTTACCAATTTCTCCAAGGGAAGTGACTTTCTGTAGACAGAAAATTAGATGGCACTGAACTCACCCGGTCACGTGACATAATCACCATTGGCCATTGGATTAAAATCACTTAGAACACTATAGCACTGAACGAAATTGACCTTTTGTAGATAGAACAGAAACGCACAGCGATTTCAAGCTTACAGGGAGGAGATAGGCAAATGAAACCTTTGCCAGTAGATAGAACATTTGATCCCCTTTCCAGCGGTATGCATAACTCATTTTTGACCAAAATGTCACTTAGAACACTATAGCACTGAAGCGACGCATTGTTTCGCACTGGTTTTATAATTTGCATATTTCCCGCGTGTATTCCTTTTACGTTAAATAATAATAGTCTGGTAGTATGCTTCTGTGCCGCTATTGACCTTTTGATATAGATATGGGCCGCGATCTGTGAAAACCAGCCTTAATGACATTTAAGATTTATGTAAAAATCATTTGAAAAACACCAAAAATTAAGAACTTTGACATGTTTATATATTGCCTTAAACCCTATTCAGGTGGACAGCAAAATAAAACTGGCAATTATTTCTGATTAAACTGCTTGGTTATCATGTCATATGTTTCCATGGCAAGAACTTTACCTTAGCAACTGACAGACTTTTTAAAGTATGGTCAGTCGTTTTAAAATCATGCAAACTCTGAGCAAAAATGAATCAGTGTCAACTTTCTGCGAAGTTCATTGCACACATGCTAAGGATAATAAAAACGTATGTTAAAAAGAAAAAGCATGTTCATGGTCCTGACAACCCCGCAAATTAGGAAGTTAACTTTGACGTTATTAGTAACGTCATGACGTTACTGACGTTGCCTGTTAAAGTTGAGATAGTGGACAGTTTCAAAATACCATATTTCAATGACTAATGGAGATAAAATTATAAAAATTGAAAGATAACTTCTTAACACTTCGTAGATTAAGAAGTAGTAGTTGAAGTAAGCTAGTTTATTTAAGAGTGTGTAATTAACTCAATTTTGACGACTTCGTCATTAAGACTGGTTTTCACAGATTGTGGCTCAATTATTTAAAGTGACCCCCATAATATAGGTTTAAAGTAAGTAAGGTTGCAAAGATCAGGAATCGATACAATCAAGTACCACACCTGACCCAGGATACCAATGGGAAAGTGACAAACTCACAGAAGACACCACAAACGAGAGCCAAGAGGTCAGCCCTTTCCCAGCAGGTGACCACGAAGCACATATAAACAGACGCGCACAAAACATAGCAAACACAAGACAGAACAAAAACATAAAAGATCCACAAAAGAAGTACCGCCTTGGAACGGTCAGTAAAATATTTTACTGGAGGGCTTAAACCGGTTTAAAATCGATCATGGAAGTTTGAACAATTATATTTTTGTTGTAGAAAAGTAGCAATTGTTTTCGACATTATTTTTCAGCTGTACAGCGATGGATGTTTTTTGTATCTTTAGAATGTACATTCCTATCCTTATCGATTACAGGAGTCATTTTCCAATCATATAGCAAACAATGATTACACTATTCAGACACCGCGGTCTTTGGGGTTGATCTTGGTCGCTTTTGCTCTTCTACGTCTTATAAAAGGATGTAAAGCTTACATGGTTTAACCTTTTAATTCTAATGGCTTTTCCCATACATGTTAAGACAATTAGCATTCAATTGCCCATTTTGTATTTTAAGATGGGGGACACAAAAAGAACTTTCTCAAATTATGATGCGTTTCTTTCATGAAGATTTGCTTTGTTACCCACTTTGCAGACCCTGATGATGAAATGCCGCATCATGCAGCATTTATTCTGTGTAATCACTGTTTGTCATATTTCCAACTTGCAGGTATCCAGAATGTAAAGGGGCTTAACTGTTCGCCATTGTACCTCCTTGCAGGTAGGATTAAACTAGGAGCATTTATTTAATTATAATCATTCTTTATGAATGAGACACATGCTTTGATCACATTTTAATATATAGAAAAGTAAATGCTATCAAACTTGTAAATCAACTGACTGGAGTGTCATATACATATCGATATAATCATTCTGGATCAATCATGTTTGTTGAAATCGAAAATGTTTCGGCAATACTGCAAATATTTAACTCCAGTTTCAAAGGTTTGTCAGACTAGGCTGAACTTAATGCCATCTTTCAAGGAAAGATGGCATATATAATTGACTTAGTTTGCAACCTGTATGGTAACACCGTCTACGTGGTGTAGCATGAGAGCCCTTTCTGTGAAAATTACCTCATATTGTCTCATGGTGTCACAGCATTAAAAGGGCACAGCCAGCTCACCACCATCTCCGCTAGCGGAGATGGCGATGAGAATGGTTTGTCATTCAATAAACATCTCACTTTTCTTTGAGACATGTACAACTCTCAACTGGTGTCTGTACGTTTTAGTCAGTTGACAACTGCCCACTTTAGTTAAGTGCTGAAAGATGGCAGGCTTTGTTTAAAGCTCATACTTGTATTCAGAAAGAGTCAGATAAAGATAAACACGTTTCAGCTGAAATTCATTATGATTCAGCTCAAATTCAGAGCAATACTCGAAAGTCCATATCCTAATTATAAAGTATTTATATACCTGAAACTTGTTACCTTTTAGCAAGCAGTACTGCCCAAGATAAGATTGTCAAGTCATGTGACATTTTGTGTATTCACCGTTTGCCCTAGTACCCTTCTTCGGGTATCCCATGGACGGTTCCAGATAATTCCGTCAGTGAGGTCCTGACAACATTTGCTTTTGTCTTTATTTCGTGCGAACCTCCGTCACCTTTGGGTCCAATTGCTTCTCGAGGAGAGGGGGGTCGTTTCAGTAATTCTAAGAAAACATATAGCTACATGTACTTGTTATTTTCTAGTAGGGTCCGAGACTCTGCCCCCCTCCCCAATGGATCTGCCCATGTATCCAAAATGAAAAGGGTGGTATTTCATTTGGCTTTTTCGGTTCGGTAGATATATGTTCTACTGTATGCAATCCATATACATTTTTTTCGAAACCTTTAACGATTACAGGGAAAAATATGGGAAAAAAACGAAACAGATGAAGGCAAACAGCTGCCTTTTGGCACAAACAGTATAGTATCTGAAAATTAATAGGCTTGTTGGCGCAATAATGTTCATCATTAGCCATTGAAGACTTTGTTTTACACGATTTAACCCTCTTCACGAGAAATCTGTCTGTGCACTGTAAAAACGGACGTAAGTTTACATTACATTTGGCGGCGGCTTAATAAGTGAAAATGTTTCAAACGCTTAAAATATATATTCTGTTCGATTGCTTTGCTCTGGATCCAGAGAATAACTACAACGATCACATATAGAAATGCTTAAACATTTATCACCGGACAAACGCCTCAAGCTGTTTAATAGGTAAAAGTTTACACCAAAATATGTGAAAGCTTAGATTACTATTGTAAGCTAACAACAAAAGCACGTAGTCTGAGCATCAACGTAGTTTTTTCCATGCGCCTTTTTATCGCTCTCTGGGAAGTCACATACATATACACTGTAGCTAATCATGCTAAATACAAGAATGAAAGACTCTAGCTGGGTCGTGCGTTTTGAGTCTTTGCTAGTTGCAAAATTCCATGTTTTACAAAGTACCAAATAAAAGCCCATATCATGTTACGTGTATACTCTTTTGAGTGCCCGAATCAATTGTTCAGACAGAAAATACATGTGCAAACAAATTAGCCTAATCCTACTGGAGCATTCTACATGTAGTGGTATAGTCGCATTTATCATCTGGGAGATTCCACGGCGAACTTTTACATGCATAGCGCAGTTTTTCCCAGGACAAGGTTCATTTGTAAATGAGTTCAATCTGAGCTGCCTAGTTACCATCTAATAGCATGCCACTATCGGCCCGCCAGCGACACGGCATTTGATTGGCGTTTCGCTGGTACATATGTAGACCCAAAATGGCCCGAGATTGTGTGTGTGTGTACGCGTGTTTGGATTCGTTATCAGATTGACTGTCGAGTCGCCAATTAAAGGAAGACAAAGTCAACAAGAAGGAACATCCATCACTACCTTAATGATAAGTTTATCCCATGCACGACTTTTTCACCTCGCAATTGAAATGCATCTGGTAGACTTCCCACGGCAACGGAAATGTATAATGTAACCTAATGTCATTCACATCGCTTTCGTACTTATACCGTCAGCCTATTGGCGTGTTTAGAACATTTTAGTCACCTAAATGCGACACCTGTCATTGAATTCGATTGGCAGTCGCTGACTTTATAAGCATTGGTACGACATTCTTATCCTCCGATTAACAGACAGTGTATGTATGTGAGACATTTGCGGAAAATTGAGACCATTTGTCATTAGTTTGTCTTTGCATTCCATTGAATTGAAGCAAACAGCAAGTTGTTTTGTTACAGTATCGGTTGTGTGGGTCATAAAACATGCCGCAAGTGCCGCCGGTTTCTGTTACTTTCTAATTTTTGAAAGCCGAATATGCAAAAAAGCGTGAACAGGCTCAAATACCTTGGCGTAGCCCCATTTCGTAGTTACGCACAATGGTATTAGACATAGTAACATTCGAGGGAGGTCATACGGTATTATGTTGTAAAAGCGATTTTCCATAGTACAAGGAACTCCTCTGAAAGGAAAGAATTTGCTCCCTCTGGGAGCAATTTTTTTCCATTAAGAGAAGTTGCCATTTCGAAGAGGGACGCAATTGAAGGTATTCACCGCTTGACCCAGTAGTCTCCCTTTGATGTGTGTAACTTTCGGCGTTCTGGCTACGCCACTGAAATGTTTGACTGCAACAGACGATATCTGCAAATGAGATTTTCGTGCGTCTGTGTGTGTGTGTGTGTGTGTGTGTGTGTGTGTGTGTTTTGTTGATGTTGAATTTGTTAATTTGAACTCTACCAAATACAATTGCTCAACATACACTGATCTACATGTACATGTAATGGTAAAAACAATCTTCAGAGGCCGATATTTCTAACCCGCGATCAGTGCAAATTGTGTTATATTATAACCTTTATCGTGTCTAACATTAATTTTAAGAAAATATTGCACAATTTTAGCAATTTTGTTCCATTATACAATGTAACCTGTGCTATGCTTTCTTTTACTGAATAAAATTTGATGAAACCTGAAATATGTATGCCTTCTCTAATATTTCAGCTTACAGCTAAGAAAGTGTTTTAATATTCATGTAAGATCACGAGCAAAAGTGCATTATACATTTACCAATTTGTACATGTAAAAGTGTCTTTGAAACATACAAACAGAAACAAAAATTCGAAACATGTTGATTTTTCGTCATGAGAAGGCGCCCTGGCATGTCGTTAGAGCAACGTCAGCCTACAATTGGACTGCAACGTACATGTAGATTAGCCCATCTTAGCCGGATGAAATTTCCCATCATTATCAATAGGACCAGTCCAGTTCCGTTTTGAGGGTTGCTGGGTGGTATTTTACATTTTTATTCAAATTTTGAAAGAACATTCTGTAAGCAAACAGTGGAGACCCTGATCAGACGCCACGTTCCGCGGCATCTGATCTGGTTCTGCACTGTTTGCCTATGTCCCACAAAAAGGACACTAAGCTTATATGGGTTAAAGATGTTACACATTGATTTGGTGTAAATTCTAGCACCGGATCGAGGCTGCGCAGCAAGTTCTAGGCTACCGGTCAACTAGACACCCCTGTATTGTTACAAAATATATAGAAATAGAAAACATACACAAGTCTTTGACTTTCGTTTGATTCGCTTTTGGGGGAGTTCATTCATTTATATATTGTATTACATGTATAGTGTGTTGCATTTCCATATCACATTATTATTTGTGTTCTATGTGTTTTTGAACTCCGAAACAAACCCTGTCCTATTTGTTTATATATGTTTTTAGCAAGACGCGAGATACATGTACCATGAACATCTCATTCTATTTCAACGGCAAAACTATATCACGTTACGAAGTCGCATCAAAACGATATTGACATCAAACACGCAATTTTGCATTCTAGTTGCGCTATAAAGAATTATAGGCATTGATTATTGACACTATTTGAAATGCTTTGTAATTTAAATATACTCGGTAAAAAGTAATGGACCGCGATATTCAACATTGTGTAAAAACTCTGTTTCCTATATGAAATTGATGTCTCTCAATTATTTTAAGATGCTCCCCCCCCCGACACAAAATGCCCTTTGGACATCGACATGTCGCTATAATCATTTACAACATATGTAAAGGGTATTCTGGGTCTAGGGGGGAAAGCATCTAAAACCAAACTAAAAGACATCAGTTGCATCTTTCAAATGACAAACGTCACAATTTTAGATGTATTTCGTACGCATGAGCAGAAGAAATATGGAAAGGTTTTGAAAATGAAGAGCACTCCTATCCCCAACATTTTAGCACTTTTACTTTTTTTAAACTAGCAATGCATTTACTCAAAGTTTGGCCTAAACGGCACCCAGTATAAAGACGTAAAATGAGGGGTGGGACCAGAAAGTGCACGTTTTCACGGTATTGTAAATGGTGAATCGCTTTGAAACGTATTTTGTTGCCTGTTAAGCATATTTTATTGCCAAACTACACCAAATTTTGAAACATTAGGGTAATTTGAAAATTTGGTGTTTGTAATCATGTCAACTAGGGAAAATATACGCCTTATCGCTAGAACTTCTTTAAGGTAAATCGCTATTATTTGTCGAAATACCTTAACGTATCCAGATTCGCATTCCTCCAAGTTCACCAATAAAACCAGCTTCATCTTGAAAACTGAGCCTATGTGCTGCATAAGGTGCATGTTGACATGTGCGCACAGCATAAACATAAACGTAAAGTCTGGTCAGAGTCTAAGTTTTGCACCTGAAGGGAAGTTTGACCCTATATGACCGATCAAGGGCCCATAGAAGACCGTCTGATTGAACAGCGCGGATACCTTGTATCATCTGTGAATTTGATGGGCGCACATAGTTGTATGCTTCTGTCCTGCCAGCCAAGAGTGACAGTGACATCATGTTTTGTTTACAAATTTATCAGGAACTTATAATTTATAGATCACTTGTGTTTTACTCATATCCACGGGATAGGATTAATACACAAGTGATCTATCGATTCGCATATTTAGCTCAAGTGGAGTGTACAAGTTAATGTTTTACTTAACAATAGTAAATAAAATATTATGTCACTGTCAATCTTGGTTGGCATGGCAGTAACTTGTTCTTGTTGATGGACACTGGCTCAATTGAACATGTAAGTTCTAAATGGTCTTCAAATTTTCATTGTAAACAATGACTTAATGCGTCGGTATTGGCGAATATATGAGAATGTGCATTATAGGCATTTCCCAAGAAGAGCTTGACGTCATTGGAACCGCATATTTAAAGTGCATTCGATAGGAATACAATATAATACGTGCCGACTACATTGCTTCTGACCACACCAAACTCGTGTTATGGGAAAATCAATGTGCAAAGAGTATAATTTAGAACTTCGCGTTTTGCGTAAGAGAGTTACAATCTCGTCTCTTTTTGGTTGTGCAATGCTACAGTACCTAAAATGTTATTTTCAGCATCACTGAAAATGTCTCTTTAATGAACAATAATATTGAAAATGTCTATTAAAACAATAGTCAGCAGAAGACAAATACATGAAAGACCCTGCATGCAAAAGGTTAAACGGCTCAAAAATATAATATATACAAGTATAAGCTTTTCAAAGAAGCTTGCCATCTTTCAGCACTTAAATAAAGAGCGTCGTCGTATTTAAACCATTGGAAAACTGCTTCAAACGAAAGTGATGATGCATTAAATGACACACCCACCTCATCGCCATCTCCGTTTGCGGGTGGTCATATTAGTGTTTGACACCATGGCAATCTTTGCAGGTAATTTTCACTGAAAGGGCTATCTCATGCTATACCACTCAGCCGGTGCTACCTGTACCATACAGGTTGTAAACTTAGTCAATTATAAATGCCATCCTTCAAGAGTATGGCAACAACCTTTTTTTCTCTCAAAAAATGTTGAGGATAATATGCATGCTATTAAAACAGACAGAGGTTTGATATAAATGAATCTAGAAGACGCTATATTAGTGCGAGAGAACGGATACTGATTAGGCAATATTGGAATCGGCTCTTTGCAAAGTAAGTACATCACGTTTGCATAACAAGATTTGGCGTCTCCTCTTACATTCCGAGGCAATATAACTGATTAATCTCGCGACAGCGCCATATTTTCACCCACGATAATGCATTGGTGTATTGTCCTAGCACTTCGTCCATTTCACTGATTAAACTTTGGTCAGTGATGTCGTTTCTAACTTGCTGCCCCATGCATAAGGCATGCTGCACATTTCTTAACTCTTACCCTAAACTGCAGCAGATTCTATGGAAAGAGAAATTCTTTTTCAAAAAATAGTTTTAGAAATTTTGAAATTAAAAATTCAAAAGTGGGATATTCATGGGCGGGTCCAGGATTTCTGGAAAGGGGGTTCATATGTATAAATATGTGCGCGGTTCGCTTTGATGACTTTATCTCATTTTTTCTTAAATATCCAATGAAAATGAAATAATTTGGTCTCACTGAGACCATATTATTTCATTTTCATTGGATATTTGAAAACGAGGGGCTGGGAGCCCCCCCCCCCCTCTGGATCCGCCACTGGTATTGAACTTGTGTTCGTCTCATATATGAACCGCGACATGAGATTTACAACAATGTAACACTTTGACATGAATAGGCTCAGACGAGCCTGTGCAGCCTCTTTATAAGCTTAGAATCTCACGCGTCGCCAATGAACTTAATTTCCGACGATATACCCCCACCCCAAATGAAAATTTTGAATACAGTTTTCCCCTAACTGTCAGGTGTATTTTGAGCAGTTTATATTTTAAATTAGTTTTGAACTTTTACTGGAAATTATAGGCCTAATGTATCTGGGCTTGCACTGTTGTTAGGTATGGACACGTAAAGTGACTCATTAATTGGATACCAGTTATAAGACCACTTTCAACATTGCACTTTTATTGTCTCAATAGTTTTTTTGCAATTTTGGCAGGAATCATTGTTAGCGGAATTCATCTTGCAGCTTTACAGAGATACAGTAGACATCAATTTCACAGTAAGCATGTAAAAGCTGGTAGCGACATTGCATCGCCAGGCTAGCGAAACGTCATTTATATAGCGTTCCTGGTGGTCAGATAGTGACCCGAGATAGTGTGTTGGCTGGATTTGTTGTTCCCTTCATATCAAAATATATCCACGATTTTGTTAAATGTTCTATACGTAATCATGTTGCGAATCTTTAAACGTTCAAAATGAGTAATGTAACGCTGATAAATGCGACAGTCTGCATACCTAGGTCTGTCGCGAGACTTGATATCTCTAAAATCTCCCGAGCTTGCTTACACATTCTTCAGTCTGAAAGGCTTTTAAGTTGGCTGGCATATTATAGGAGTGATATATTGACATGTCGGGCAATATAATGAACAGGAAAATAAATTAAGAAATATAAATGGACAAGGCTCATATCAATCTCGACAAATATCCAAGCAACAACGGTAATGACACTCTAAAAAATATGCGAATATTGCCATGAAATGCCACAATCATAGCTCCTGATGCCATTCTCAATCCATTTACAAGCAAGCAAGTTTAGTTAATGTATGCACTACTACTGTACTTGCTGCAAAAATATAACCAAAAGACGAATGCCACTAGTTTCATACGCACGTAAAAGAGGATGAAATACACACACACTGACGTTGACTGTCACTGATGTTTGGTTTAATGTCTGGGGAATTCCAATCTAAAATACTTCAGCCCCCTCCCCTCCCGAAAAAGCATCTCACATTTATGAATCATATATATATACGTGTACATGTGGTCGAAATGTTGGTACTTATCGATGGAGAAAGGGCTCAGACGAGCCTGCCATATGCACATTTTTATCAGAGCCTTGCTTGTCGCATACACAAAGTATTGAATTACATGTACAGGAAGGTCCAGGCCAGTAAACAGACCTCTAGCCCAGCTTGACATGCCAACATGGGCTAAATAGATAATGCTAGGTGAATGTCTTTTGATATCAAGTTCACCAGGCTCGGTTTTGAAAACGCATGTTGAATCGCTCGGCAGGCCTTGCGATGCCAACAAGCGTTCTCCAAGCCTTGCCTGGTAAACTTGATATCAAAAGACCAGAACCTAGTATTCTATTTATCAGTTTACCCACTGATACACTCTTCAGTTTACCCACTGATACACTAGCAATTGTGACGTAATTATTGATTTTCATGTCAATTCATCGTCATCGATTACGTTATTCAAAACATCAAAGTCATGATGGCCTGATAAGGCATATACCGTGAGGTAGGTCACGTTCATCAGACCAATGTGCAACAATAAAGTTAATATGAGAAGTAACTGATAAAAGGATGCACTCCGCCTACGTGATAAGAAACCAAAATATCATATAAACGTTGCCTATCTCAGTCTCGCGGCATGTGCCTTTATCAGCGGGTCATCATGACGTTGCACTTTTTGAATGTCGTCGATGACGTTGAATCGACACGAAACTCAGTAATTACATCATACTCGCTAGTTTGAAGAGTGAATCAGTAGGTAAACTGATAAATAGAATACCAGGATCGCGTCTTTTGATATCAAGTTCACCAGGCTCGGCTAAGAGAACGCATGTTGAATCACTCGGCAAGCCTGACAATGTCAACAAGCAATCTCAATGCCTTGCCTGGTAAACTTGATATCAAAAGACACTCACCTAGTATTTTCTATATAAAGTTTGCTTTGGCCAAAAACTCAAACTAATCTTTGGCTGGACAACCATGAGTTATGCTGAGAAGCATTAAATCAGACTTTTTAGATAATGGTCATATTTCAGGGTTTGCTGCGTGCTAATTTGAAGTAGAAAGAAATACTATATACTTGAAAACTTGTTGCAGTTATAATGAAAATAAACATTGTCGTTACAAAGATAGATGAGAAACGTTCTAAACAAACACTGGCGAGTTAAACTTGTTTTGGGCGGGCAGGTTGCCTCAGTTTACAGTTAAGATACACCTACTACAGAATATTGCACATGCGCGTGGTAGTGAATATGCCATGATTTACCTGTTTATGAAAAATAGAATCGCCTCATTATAATTCGTTTCTTGTTTATTGTCGTGAGTTGGCTCTCGGTACCATTAGTTTAACAGGTGACCGGGCCCAGGGCGACGACAGTAAACATGATTCGCACTATACTATGCATCGTTGAACCAACAGTAGTATTTATCAACAGTTGGTGTATACAACAATCCTTTTTCACTATTATGATGGTTTGAATCTGACAGCAATGGAAACAGTTACGTCCTTAAAGGTATGTTTATAAAAAACTGTGCTAGCTGTTGACGTTAATCGTGTAATTAGAAATTGGCTGCTCCATGAATATACCATTGTAGAAAATGCTTAACACTTTCAACACAACAGACCTTAAGAAAATCGTGGCAAACAGGGTAGACCCATTGGTGAGATGGCTCAAATGAGCCATTTTATCTTGTTCTTGTTCTACACTGTTTGCTTACTCATTTTCTTTCTTGCCTAGCAATAACTATTACTAAAGTGTATGAATATGATAAGAATACTTCACCTGAGAGTATTAAAATTTACAACAGAAGGCATTTTGTCCACCTTACAAATAAGGTGAGAGGCGATTATGTGCACACAACAAAATCGATTGGGGGATTATGTCCATCCATACAAAAATAAACAGGACGGGGGTAAAGTCTCATTGCCATGGAAAGTGCACAATTGTATTCATATATCCCAGTACATAGATGCACTATAGCGATGTAGGAACGATTTGATATCTCCACGACAATCATTGAAGCAATCGGGTCCAGAGTTTATAAACTTAATTAATGCTCAAAATCAACTCAACTTAAATGTTAATAAATACTAAACGCATAAAAATAAAAAAAAAATCTGGCTTTTAAACTCTCAGATTTTGTATGTATCGTGTATTACTAAACAAATGTTAGAATGCCAACAATTGTTGGCATTTTAAAATTTGAACATGATTCATTTCATGCTTAGTTAAGGTGAGCGTGAAAAATTCCTATAACCTCGGACCAGGCTTGGTTTAAATTAATTTAAATAGTGCCTGTAGTACCTGTATAAGTAAAGCCCGTAACACTGCGAGCATCACAGCTACAGTAAAACCTGTCTTAAGCAGCCACTCAAGAAGAAGACCAAAAATTGGTTTTCAAGACCGATTATCACTTAATGCAGGACAAAAGTATTGCAGAATGCTCCAAGAGAGCTTTCTGCAATACTTTCGGCCAGCATTAAGCTACCATCTGTTTTTAAGACTTTTGTTTTGATTATTTTTGAGTGGCCACTTAAGACAGTTTTTACTGTAGTTCATTTATTATTTTTATTTACATGTTAATTATGTATATAGCGTCTACCTAAAAACAAAAATAGAGCCACACATCTTGCATTTGGTTCAGAAATAGCACTTTCCATGAAAATATTATTTTAGGTTGACCTCAAAAACACAATGAGATATAACCAATACTCTAACAACTCCTATCATCTCCATCTGCGATTGTAAATGATATCTGACGCAGCAAAATTATTCACTGCCAATAAAAGAAGAACGACCGTGAATCATCAATTAAATCAAAAGTTCAAAGACTTTAAAATACAAACTAGTCAAGTTAAGAAGTGCCGAGCAAATACAGCGTTAAATAAAAACTCATGATAACGTTATTATGACATGTACATTTTGGTTCAAAACCTTTTTAAAATATACACCTGGGAAAAAGTTACTGAGCTTTTTTTACTCTGACAAAATGTTTGATAAATTACAATTTTTCGTAGCTTCGCGATACTGGATTTTTATGGCATATATTTCTAAGCAACATCTAGTTATACAGCCTGAATTATTGAAGTCCACAAGATTCAGTTTTTGGGCTAGGGAGGATACTGTACAATACAGTGTGTCACTTTAGTTACGCACCACCTTTTCATGGCCCACATTTTTTGACAAAAATGCTGGAATCAAACATTCTCTATGCTCATTTACTTATTGGCATTTTATCTGTTTGATGACATAGAAAAATATCAAAATCACTCATGCGAATCATTCGGCAACGTCAAAAAATGCTCGTGCAACCTAAACGTCTATATTTCTATTTGCGTTTTGTGCAAGGAATTATGCATGTTGATCGTTGTGACAGAAAAACACCCAAAAGAATTGTTTTATTCAAGTAAAATCCCCTTTTTCGATCGTTGAAGTTAGTAACGCTGTTACTTTTTGAAGAAATACTCGTTTTGACGTCGTATAAACGTCAGTTACAATAATCGAACAGGTTTTCCTTCGCAAATTGTTTTCTTATGAGTAACATGACATAGAAGTATCAAAATACTAAAATATTTTATCATTGACACGTCTTATAGCTTTGGTAGTAGTGACGTCATCACTAACGTCACCTTGACGCCAATAAATCCATTTATTTTTTACGAAAAAAAAAACGGGGGTTACATGGTTGTTTAAAATAAAATAATAAAAGAAATGTTTTGATGACTAGTTTACTCAGGATCATACGAAATTTTAACTAACTTTGAAAAAAGTAATATAATTGACTTTTTTTAAACCTTTGTCAGCTAGGAACCAAAATAGTAAAACGTTTAAAAAAATGATAAAGTAAACAAACACACTCTAGTCTTAGATATTGTCAAAAATAAATCGGCTCTTATCTCTGCCATTGCAGAAATTTGACCCTGAAAAAAGTGCAATGTGATCTGAGTTTAATTCGAAATAATGCAATGTGAAATGGTGTTTTGAGGGTAGTGCCCTTCATGATCCATTTTCGCACTTGTTACTCATCTTCTTACAATCAAATTTTTATGGCTAATGCAAATATAGTTGCGCTTACGCTGGTAGTCTCAGAATAAATCTAGCGTACGTCTTTTTTGAGTAATTGTACATTTTATAAGTGGTGCGTAACTAAAGTGGCTCACTGTATGACACACGTAAAAAAAGTCAATTTTCCTGAAAATGAAAATAGTTTTGGAAAGCAAAACAGCAGCATGAAATGAAAGAATTGAGGATTTCCAATGAATAAACGAATTTGGTTTCGAAAAAAGTGTGTTTTATCTTAACTGTATTACCATAAATTACATGCATTTGCACACATTTCTGTGGAAACAGAATTCTTTTAATAATTTCCAAATTAAGCTTTAGCTGGACAATTCTGTTGTGAATTTATGACCAGACACTGTGTTATGAAAGTCTAGGTCATACTGCAAAATGAAAGGCAAGTGGATTGGAAACCTGTCATTGGTATAATATGCTTCAGTCGCCAACAGTAGGTCAGAAAACCAAATAATGGTGATCACAGTTTGTCAAAAAAAATCTCAGCTTTAAGCATGTGCAAACAAGACAATCACGCTCAATGGGTGGGAAGCATCGCAAGAGAAATCAATGAGGTCCTAAAATCGTTTTTATTGTGTATTCAAGATGGTCGCTGTCCCCCCGGAGTGATTGCTGTATCTTCGTCATTTTCACGTAGAAGCAACCTAAAACCTTTTTGAAATGTAGCAAAATATACGTCTCGAATTAGCGGAGGTGCTCCTTAACCAATATAATCCTAGCGTCCTTTTTGTGGGACATAGGCAAACAGCGCAGAATGTTCTATTGAAATTTGAATAAAACGAAAAATACCACCCAACAACCCTAAAAATGGAAAAGGACTTGTCCAATTAATAGTAGTGGGAAATTCCATTCGGCTAAAACGGGTTAACATGTTTCCTTGTGTATACATTGGCTTGTCATTGATGAGCTCTGTGTTATGGGGAAATGGTTGTCGTACTGTGTCCGTTGTCGGTATCGACATTGTGGTATCCACGGGCTTTGGACGAGATTAACTGATTTAGCCAGCATGCAAACAAAGGCGTAGACCAGTCTGCGCATCCAGATAGTCTGGTCAGCGCCTTTTTTATTCGCATTTTGGAAAATGGTCGATCTTGATTAATTCTGTATGTGCAGCTAATCTCGTTAGTTGACCAGGATGGTTTGAGCCTTACGATGTCGAAAATCCCGCTGCTCTTTAATGCGATAATGTGTTTGTGTTGATTTTTACGTCCCCATCAACACTTTCTCAATCTTGAAGGGACGGGTGTTCCTAGGTTGAACTAGTACTAAGTAGAGGACACGATGCAGTGCCTCGGATGAGGCTCGATCTCGCAACTCCTCGATCTCGAGTCAAGTGCTCTACCACTGAGCCACAGCGCTACTAAAATAAGTACTGAAATTCCGTACACTGGGTCATTATTGTCCTGAAAAGTGTAGCAAAAGTCACGTGCTGCATCATGCTTTTACGAAGAACATGAATTTACCTCGAAGCATTGCCAGATTCCAATTGACATGATAGCGAAAATGCTTCTATGGCGATCATTGTAACCCAAACTTTTAAAATAGATATTTAGTCGAAACTGGTTACCTGGCCTTAGTTTAGAATATGTAGTGGTAAAATAAATAATAGTTCGCTGCCTTTTAGGATCTCTTAGCATATATCGAATAAGCTCTTAATAAATATATAATACTACTAATAATAATGATAATTATTATAACAACAATAAACCCCAAAATATAGATTGGTACATGTACATTTATTGGCAGTCGGTAGCTGTCAGTAAAATGTATCAACTTTTATTATTATTATTATTATTATTATTATTATTATTATTATTATTAGGCCTCCAAATAAGAGTGTGTAATTGAAAATCGTTTTCATACACTAAAACATATGGTGTGCGTACTCAAAAGAACGGTTTTGTGAGAACCCAAAACATATGTTAGATTGTATGTAAGAAGATAATGTCAAAATTTAGTTTATTTTTTATTGCTTAACTGAACCTATGCAATACATGTAATATATAATACATGTATTATTATTGTTATTATTATTATTATTATTATTATTATTGCTGCTGCTTTTGGCATTTGATGTGCACTTGTTAATTACCTCAACTTTTTATCCACATAGCAATAAGAAACCATGTAAATCAGTATTATTCCTGCTTACCGACCAATACGTATCCTCAATATCAACTTGGATTAATTGTAATGTGTTCCATTCACAGTTAAAGTATAAGCTTAATGAAAACGCTCAGGAACGTGTTGGTCGCTTTTATTTCAAGTTTTCCAATATTGAAGAACTAACTATCTTAGAAACGTATATTTCCTGCACGGTTCGTCTGCAAATGAAAGGCTACCAGAACGTTATTGTGGAGGAATTTATTGGACGGAAATTATACCATATCACATTGTAAATGCCCAGCTTTGTTCTTAAAATGTGACAGGCATAGGCAATCTTATGTTAAAAAACCAGAAGACTACAAAAGTATACAGCTGATCAGCATGCAAAGAGTTAATGCGAATTCTTTAGGTCGCAATAAATGTTGTTCAGCTACTACCAAACTCACATTGGGACCAGCAAGACGAACACAAAACATAGAAAAAAGTAGAAACAAAGCTCAACCTAAGAACGGACAGGTGTCAAGAGCCACCTGGTTAGGTTGGACTTTACTATAATGGCCCACTTTGAATCGATTTTAAGTATCATTAAGTTTCTATTTGCAATATAAAGCCAACATAAAAAAATGAAACACTTTTTATGGCACTTAAAAACAGACCGTTTGAAGTTAGCTAGCTTCTGTTTAAGTTAAGCACAATTAAAACAGACTCAAAATATTCATACTAGAATGCATGGGATTTTCAAGGTCTCCAATTTTTAACACCTCTTATTTGATATGTTTTGGTGACCATTTAAGGGCAATTACAACAATCTTAAAAATGCATGCAAGAATTCATGAGATTTTCAAGGTCTTTATTTTTAACACCTCTTATTTTATATGTTTTGAAGACCAATTAAGGGCCATACACTGTCAGTTTAATGGCATTTTAGATAATGTTGTAATCCCAAAAAAACATTGCGACATAATTTAAAGGTATATATTAAGGTTTTTAATGTTCCATGACATTTTAAAGGAAAATTAACAGCTTTCTAACAGATGTTTCATGCAGTAGTGTAGTCCTCAAACTACAATGTAAATGTACATTTACAAATAGCGTGGTCTAGCAAGTGTAACATAGGGAAAATTTAGGCAGTATGATCAGGTAACACCACAGTCAAACACTGCAGACTAATCCACGGCACCACGAAGAAGGGTCTTAGAATACTAACAGTCACAAGTCATCAGGAAGATAATTTAAGTAAAGCAACCAGCTCGCTCTTCCCCATCAAGATGATTGCAAAATTAGAAAGAACACAAATTTCAGTATAACAAAACAAAGACCAAACACAAATCCCCACAAACAACAGGAGCAGCAATAAATAATGATTCAATACAATTGAAAAGATTTGTTGTTTCTAAAAGACTGCAGGTTTTATCCCCCACAATCTGAAATGGGGAAACACCCTGCGACAGAAATCATAGTTTAGCATTAAGCCATACCAATTATTTTCTGCAAATACTCACAGTCAAGCAAACTTTTATCTTTAACATTTTTTTATATTTTTTTTAAAAAAAAGCCCTGCGAAGTTTTAAAAACCCACGTGGTTTTAAATACCCCGCAGGGTTTTCTAAAAAGCATGCATTTGTTTTTACTTTGACCATTTCTTTCATTATGATAGAATTTTCATTTTTGTGTCGAAATGCATTATGTATTACTAATTTAAGTCTGTTTTTATGTATTAGAGGGGTTTTGAGTTGTTTGCATCATCAGAAAGATGATGTGATTTTGCCAAATTCTGGTTTGGCGAAAGCAACTGGTGGATGTAAACAACAGAACGTTTGCTTTAGAGCGGATACCAGCCTTATTCTGTTGTTGTTAAAACACAAAACATTTTCAGCTCGCCTGGAGGCTTAAGGATTTTACAAAATGTAGCTTTTAAATACAAAATTTCTTTAAGGCAACTCAATTGCTCAATACAATTAATAGGTACCTTCACTTGTTTTAAATATGTGCTTTTTCATTCAATAATGTCCATATCTTATGGTGTTTTGTTCATATGTACATTTAGTACCCAGCAGAAACCTGTGTTACAAACAAAATTACATGTAAATTGCCATGAATGGTCAGAAGAACTCCAGCAACATTTCCATACATACAAATGTGTATTAATAGAACTTTTTGCTCTCTACAAAGGCGGTAACTTATAATATTCATATCTGAGTGTGGTTCGGCTATTTCATTTGCTAATTTAGGGAAATCAGGTTATAATTATAATTTGCTGAAGAATTAATATGTTGTTTTGGCCGCGCAAACGTGCGTGCATTTCATGAAAATCCTAACCATATTATATACACACTAAACTCACATTTATTAACCCTTAAAGGAATAATTACAAAATGAATGTCTTTTGTCGTCCACTAAAATATTTAAAGGCTCATATACAAACAGTGTGGACCCAGATCAGACTGCTCCTGTAGGAGCAGTCTGATCTTGGTCCACAATGTTTGCCTCTTTGTTTATGTCAAATGGACACTTTACGATTCAGTTATTTGCTGGCGTTTTAAGGACTAAATAATGTGTTTTGCGTATATACTGAGATAATGGCGCAAGATGATACAGTTACTTTTGAATAAAACCACGCTTCATTTTCAATTTTTTACCTATGTCTACGGTTGACCAGTCCTTATTACGCATTCGTGAGGTGCCGCCTTTACAGTAACCAAAAAGGCATGTAATATTAACGAACTAAGAATGCGTCCGCCACTATGATAACTATGTTCTATCAATTAGGAATGCTCTAAACTGCTCAGCATCTGCTGCAATTTTTTTTAGTAGTAGAAAATCTAGATGCAATTATACGCATGCTTCTTTCAGATTTTGAGAGCATGCATATTCTGCAATGAATTGTATATCAACGCTAATTTTGTAATTCCACAAACAACAGAGTTACAACCATTCGATTTCCTTCTTATTCTTAGTTTGGTATATTCTTGAATGGGAATAGACAAACACGAAAAACCGCGACATGAGATTTCCAACAATGAGGTATGCGCGACCGGCAAAGGTTCAGACCAGCCTGCTCAAACGCGCAGTCTGATCAGAGCATTTGCTAGTCGCTTGAATATTCTATGATTGTTAAGCTACTAACCGAACCGCATTAGGAGTTTCTAAGCTGAACAGCAGGAGGCTGCAGAGGCTCGTCTGAGTCTATTCATATCAAAATGCCACATTGTTGGAAATGTCATATTGCGGCATAAATGTGTTTCGTTTGGTATTGAACAAATAGGTTCCCCGGACAGTTAATTTTAAAAAATCGCATTTATCAATGCAAAACAGGTACTGTCCTGCCAGCCAAGAGTGACAGTGACGTCATGTTTGTTTACAAAGTTGTCAGGGACTTGTACTCGATATATCACTTGTGTATTAATCCTATCCTGCGGATAGGATTAATACACAAGTGATCTATCGATTCGCGTTAGGTCAAGTGGAGTGTACAAGTTAATATTTTACTTAACAATTGTAAACAAAATATTACGTCACTGTCACTCCTGGTTGGCACGACAATAGTTCTTTCTCGTTGATCGCCACAAATTGCCACATAAAATAGGATCCTATGCACACATGAATTCCTCTAAATGTAAGATAGCAACAACACATCCATCGTCAATATGAATAGCTGATTAATTTTGGACCAGCTGGCATCAATGGCATTTCTGAAATTCTTCTTTCAAATTACATTGTCGGCAGCAGAGGTTTAGTTTGAAAATGCACTGAACTCTTTGCCTGCTAGCGTCGTCTGTGCTTAGACCTTCGAAAGTAGTTAGGACCCAAAAAAGGTCCGACAAAACGTCGGTCCTGATATGAATCCAAGCTGTTTGGCACTTTAATGGCAGTCCTAAATAGAAATTCTAGAAATAAACTTTAAGGTTAGTTTGATGATAGTTATTAGTGGACCAAAGAAATCAAAATTAACCAGCATGCAAGTATTATTCTTTGCATAACTGATAACGCCCTGCCGGTTTAGTGTTTGATCGGAACATCTGCTGCTTATATATTCAATACCTCAAAGAAATGTTTGAATTAGAAAGCTGGCTGGATTCATGAGTTTTCAATAAATATTTGTTTTCTTTTTATATGCGATAAAAATGTATTTAGTTGCGAGTGCGATATAACATTTCAATGGAGGGAATATACAACAAATGGTTCTAAATTGATTTAATTACCGTATTTAACATGCGTGGATCCACCAGAGGGGGACAGGGCGCCCCACCCCCTGAAAAATCACCAAGCTATAGTGTTACTTAGCAATACTGGTTCGGATCCCTAACAAAATCCCAAAATGGTCACTCATTGTCCGTCATAAATTGGAGCCGTTGAAAAACATGAACGCTAATGGGTTTGCCTGTTTCCACATCTTTACTTCTGTAAGAATCTATGAAAAAGTTTCTTCAGAATAGAAACCAATGGTCAAATTTGGAAATTATTTGCCAGAAATAGTCTCTGGGTGAACATGGTGAACTAATACAAAAGAAAATGAAATTGGTTTGTTCCGTCAAAACATGGCCGTCCAGTGCGCATATTTTATTGTAGAAAATGAAAATAATAAGGCACCTAAGTTTGGAAAGAAGAAGTGAGTATGATCAGGAAATACTACAATTACACACTGCAAACCAACCCAAGGTACTGTGATGAAGAGCGACAGAACAATAACAGTCATAATACATCAAGAAAACCATTAAAGTAAAGTTTCCAGCTCTCTCTTCCCCATCAAGATGATTGCACTTCTAGAAGGAGACAAAGTACTGAATAACAAAACAAGGACCAAACATAGACCCCACAAACAATTGGAGTAACAATAAACAACGAATCAATAAAAACAAAACCACCGCCTTAGAATGGAAAGCAGCCTACGTCAGTGGGGGATAACCCATAGCGTGCTAAATATGTGCTTATGAAGACATATGCGGCTAACACCCAGGCTCGTCATTCCTGCTTTAGGAAACCGGAAAATCCCTTGTCACTTCTGGACCTAAGCCTAGATTCAGCTATTGTCTCTTTGGACAATATATTACTTTTGCCATCATTAGGTTTCTAATTATTCAATATGTTGTTTATACGCAACTAACAGTTTGCTATGCTAAATGACATACTAGCTATTTGGTCTTAGATGAAACAAGTCAAACTTTATTATGAACTGTCGTTTAGATCGATTGTAGACTCTCCCCCTGCACACTGCTAACATTGCTTCGATAACATCATTTAAATTAAAGTTAAAGAGTTTTCCAGACGAAGCAAATGTTAGCTGTTTTTGTTGGAAATCGACTTAGAAATTTTGAGCCTGACCATTTACGTAGATGTGTTGCGTAGTCATATGATATGTGATGTCTAGTCATATTACATGTGTTGCGTAGTCATACATGTATGATATTTGATGCCTAGTTACATGAGATGTGATGCGTAGTCATATGAAGAGCGATGCGTAGTCACATAAGATGTGATACCTAATCCTATGAGATGTGTTACATAGTCATATGAAATGTGATGTCTTCTGCTACTCTAGTTTGGATATTATTATTGGAGAGAATAGGCTTAATTCCTTGCTTGTAAATGCATAAAACATTCGCGGAAACCTACACCTTCATCATTTCGAATTGGTTCCATAGGAAAAGTAATAAAGAGGACAAATATCGGGAATCGATACAATAAAGTACCACACCTGACCCAGGATATCAATGGGAGAGTAACTAACTCACAATTAGACATAACAAACGAGAGCCGAGAGTACAGTCCTTTCCCAGAAGGTGACCACAAGGTAACAAGAAACAGACGCGCACAAAAGCATATCCAACACACGACAGAAATAACATGAATGATTCACAAAAGAAATACCGCCTTACTGGAGGGCTTAATCCAGTTTCATAGGAAGGCTAAAATGTGATCGGCGATAGCAAGGAACTCCAGGGAGTCCCTGAATAGGCATGCTTTACTATTTCTTTTATTTCAATCGAACAAAATGCATTGAAGCGAAACCAAAATATATACTGCTCAACAAAATTTTAGCACGGATTTTAATATCATATCCAGGTTTGAATGAATATGAAATATTTATTTGGTGTAAATCATCAAGATTGGGGATCTTAAAATTAAAGTTTTTTTATCGTAACCACAAAGAGAAAACGTAATCTGGGTAGGCGTCAGTGGATTTGCGTTACTTTTTATGCCTTGCGCATGTTAAGGATACAAGCCCACATCCGAAATTAAAACTTTCCATTCTAACATAAAGCAAAAGGTTCTTAATGGTGAAAAACGTTGAAAACGTCAGAGAATTGTACCCGTGTATGCCATGTTTCTGCGTAGTATAGTGACGTTAAAATGCCCTGTTTCCATTTTGGACTTTTTAGCGAACTGAATTAAGCGTTCATGTAATCCTTTTGGTGCTAGTGTGGCACAAGTACCCTGAACAGTTCTTTTAGTCATTCATTTGAAAACGTCTTCTATGGATAGCGTTACCACCTACATTTAGCCTATAATTCAGATTTACGTTACTTTTCATGAATCAAATACGCAGAGACAAACTTTTATAAACTTGCTTAACCCTTAGTTGTCAGTCTTATTGCACCCTCTTAAACACGAACACCCTTTCAATTAAGCATGTCTACGCAACGAAAAAAGTACTGTTTTTGACTTGCAAACGCCATTATAAAACGACGTTATTGGTTTCTGAGACTCAACGTTTGCTTCAAAGGCTCAATTGAGACGACCTTAATTTTTTTTTTCAGAATGGCTGTTTCGACCTAACTGGAAAACAAGAGACTTTATAAACCGATGCGGTATCAATTTTGTATTGCGAGTAATGCAGTTGAAACGCGTTTTTGACCCCTTCTTTGTCTAACGCAACAAACAACGCAGTAGAAATGAAATGAAATTACTCCAATTGCTTTCATTAACTTAAACACATATCAAACCATCATTTCAGCAGAAATTTTATATTTTTAAATAATTTGCTCACACATAAATTAATCTTTGCTAAACTTTTGTTGAGCAGTATATTGTTTTAATCGAAATAATTATGTTTTTGTTTAGCAGATTCATTTGAACGAAATTTATTGAACGTTATGCATTTTGCTTTTAAACGAAATACATTTGTCTTGAAACCAAAATGATTTAGCGTAAACGAAATAAAATGATAGTTAGACAACACACATCAGGGACCACGTAAGAAGAATGGGTGACCATGCTAGTTTATCTTTTATTCGCTAAAACCGCTACTTGACTGTGTCAAATTGGACTACGCATGTCTTGAAGTCAGATCAGGGCGCACACACATGTAAGTACATGCGCGGATCCAAAAAAAAATTGTCAGCGGGGGTTCAACCTTGAAAAGGTTTTTTTTTTGTTTTGTTTTAGGGGAGGGAAGATCCAAATACCACTATAAGCGGACCATCCTCAGCCCGCCAACGAAACGCCTTTAAATGGCGTTTCGTTGGCGTGCCGATGATGGCCCAATTTTGAATGTTAGCTTGGTAGCTTTGTGATTTTTAGAGAATCCAGACCAATATTGCTAGGAAACCCTACATATTTTTTGTGATTTTCAGGGGAGGTCCGGACCCCCTGACCCCTCCCTCTGGATCCACGCATGTACGTATATACACATTGTTCTGCGTGTATGCTCGTAGGAACACAGAACAACTGTCTTAATTGAGTTTCAAAAACATTTTTTGATAGATAGCCTTTTTCAGACCAATGGAGGTTTCCATAAAACTAAATGAAAAAAAATGATGGTATATACTTACTGGTCACAGGGTATGCTTTTCCATGCATATTGTGTTTCTTTTTCAGAAGAGCGATTTTGTCTTAGCAGATAGTGCAGAGCATGGGGAAATGCCGCCATATGCAGCATTAAATCTGGGGCTTCACTGTTTGCAACAGAAACCGTTAATGGGTTTCCTGTCCTCAAAGGGTTTCTTTTGCTCCGGTATTCAGTTTATGTACTGCTGAGTCCTTATGTTTGCTTTATCTCCTTGTTATATCTTGATTTATATGTTTAAGGAGACGATGCATGGATAAGTTTAGAGGTCGTTCATGCAAACCAAACATCTATGTGTCTTGATCCTCATCTGAACTAAGAGTGAGGTTTGTGCCGTGAAACCGGTTTAAGCCCTCCTGTAAATTATTTTTACTGACCGTTCCAAGGCGGTACTTCTTTTGTGTTATTTATGTCTTGTGTTTGTCGTGCTTCCGCGTCTGTCCATTGCTACCTTGTGGTCACCTGCTTGGAAAGGGCTCACCTCTTGGCTCTTGTTTGTGATGTTTAATTGTGTTTTTGTCATTTCCCATGTGGTATCCTTGGTCAGGTGTGGTACTCTATTGTATCGATTTCTGATATTTGTCGCATTTCTTAATTAAATGTGTGTCGACTGAAGGTAATTTAAATAGTATATAGAATGTTTGTGTATAATGCTTAAGAAATCATGATATATAATTGCGTGTAGACAGAGTTCTGATTCGTATGTGTTAAGGCAGCAGATCCTAGCACATTCCTTCAGAAATGAACTAGCAAGCTGTTTGGATAACCTTTAAAATCATACTTTGAATCAATTGTGTCTTAATTGGATTTTACAGTGAATAACATGCAAACAACGTATCCTGGAAAAAAGGTACCCTACAGTTAATTTGTGAGTCCATCTGATTTTGAGTTCTGATTTATGTTTGTTAAGGCAACATACCCTAGCACATTCCTTCAGAAATGAACCAAGCAAGCTGTTCGGATAATCTTAAAATCATATTTTGAAAATATGGAGGGATTTTACAGGGCATAACATGCAAACTAGGTATCCCGGAAAGAAGGTACATGTATCCTACAGTTACTGAATTTGACCAGCACATCAGAAATATCACAATTATTATTATGACTTAAAATCGTTAATCATGCATGGTCACTATTCGCTTCCATGCGCGAATCCTGAAAGTTTTGTCAGAGCGGGTCCTACTTTGACAACGTTTTATTTATTTTTAGTTGATGAGGGGAGAGAGGATCCAAATACAATTATAAGCGGGCCATCAATGACGTTTCGCTGGCCCATCATTGAATGCTGGCTTCGTAGCTTTGCAATTTTCAGGGGATCCGAACCAGTATTGCTAAGAAACTCTATATTTTGTGATTCTTCAGGGGAGATATTCTTCTAGGCATTTTAGTCACGTAAAAACAGTATTCCAAACAATTGTGAACACTTTTGCGATGCAAATTGACAAAATCACAAACACAAATTGACTTTAAGTTACACTGGGCTGTTTCACCCCTATTTTTAGAGTAGCTGTGCTTTCGTCGTGGTTTATGAGATGGTTGAGCGACACGAGTCGAATTAGTAGCATTACATTACATGTACAATGTATGTACACACAAGTAAATGGCCCAACAAAAGTACATTGTATGTAGCGTGTTTCATTTTATTAAAAAAATCAAGAATCTTAATTTATATAAGTGAACCTTAATTTGTTTTGTTGAGTGTACATGTTTTTTTGACAAACGCTATGACTTTGATATGCCCAGATACTAGAAAGGGACATGACATCCGCAAAAATCATCCTTTATACGCCCAAGCTGACGTGTTCAGCGGGACTGGAGATCTAAACATTTTTCTGAGCTTTTTTATGCATGCATAATGCGAGAATCAAAAACTCTAACGAGAATGTGCGTTCACTGCTTGTTTTGGTCCATATAGAGAATCCAAACAATTTGAAACTATGAAAATTATATCAGTGTAGTATGCCCGAATGAAGTCCGTTTCGATACTGTTAATTCAGTCTCATCAGCTAAATCATTTGACGAGTGTCTTGTCTTTCCGAAATAAAATTCAATTGCAACTGACAAAGGATTTCTAGCGATTAGGCGGACTGTTTCTCTAAACAAGACGTTTACTTTATTTTGTTGAAATAACGTCTGGAGACGTTTAACATATTCACAAAAGACATATAGACCAGTCGCCATTGCACTTTATCGCAGATGTTCAAAACAAAAAAGGGGTTTACTATTTTTTTTCTTTTTGATTACCCTGCCATGTTTAGAAATAAAATGCATTTTGACCACGGTCTGTGCGCGCTATTTTTAGTTATATAAATGGGGAAAATACCGAGAATTCAAGGTAAATAATTGTTCTACCACGCATGATTTCGTCGATTGTACTTATTTGTACAGTTGATGCCTAATATAATGATAAAAAAAAATGTGAATTTTGCAAAGCGGTTGATGTCTGTCAGTCTTAAGCTTTTACAACCCTGTTCCCCACCCCAAGACCCAATATGTCATTTACATATGTTGTGTAATTATGTAGCGACATTTCGTAGTCCAAAGGGCTTCTTGTGTCTAAGGGGGAGCACCTAAAACAATCAGATATGACACAAGATTTAACTTTCCAATGACAAACGTCATGTTTGCATACATACATGTATAACATCCGTATGCGCTGGAAGAATATATACTATGCACAATAAACTTAGCAAGTGTTTTATATGGGTGAGCACATCCACATAATATCTCAAGTTTCATTTGCTGTCATGAAGATACAAGTGCCGATCATCTGACAAGAGTTTCCATTAAAAAATACAGAATTACCAAACGCAGCGGCCGTCTTAAAGTGACGTTAAATTTTAAGACTAGGCGGTAACGTGGGTAGATCTGATCATTTGGGGAAGCCAAAAACCTTTTTTTAAGCAATTGTTTGGTCACTGAAAACCAAAAAAAAGCATTGCAAATGCTGCAATTTTCTGAACTCTCTCAATGAAATAAAGGACCAAGTTTTCACAATTTGACGTTTTTATCAATGCTTTTACGTCATCGCCTTTAAACGGTGTTTCTAGTCGTTTTTTCTTGAACCACATTAACAAATAAAACTGTTTAATGTCTTCTAACAGATTCAAACAAATAATGTTGAATGAAACATCTTCACGGCTATTGAACACGAGCCGAAAGATGAATCTGACGTCACTGTTATCTCGCAAATGCGTCGCACCCCTTTCAGTGGTTTAAGGTTTTTAATCAACCATAAGATGAGTTACATTGTAAGCATATGAGATATTTGTGAACTGATTCTCAGATGAATTGAAACGCCAATTAACATTAGAAGTTTAATCAAATAATGACTACGTTTTGACGAAATTGATGGCAGCTGATTTTTCAGCATGAAATCGCTATCACATCTGTCACATAACCAATAGTTTTTAAAGGCGCATAATGCATGAGAAAGCTGAAAGACCGACACACGAAAAATCACATGCTTATCATTTTAGCATTACTTACAACGAATATGAATTTTGCTTACTGACCCCTACTGCAATTCTTGCTCTCCCAAAATGCATTTTTAAAGAATGGCGTCTGTAAATTCGTGGCTTCATTTTCCTAAGAACCTGATGAGACGGTGGGGGCCTGATGCTTTTGCTGTTTGTCAGGCCCACCGCGGTATACCTGTTTGATTTCTTTTGCTCCGATTTTCAGTTTTATATACTGTTGAGTACTTCTCTTTGCTTTTTCTCCTTTTTATATCTTGATATATATGTTCTATGAGATGATGCATTGATAAGTTAGGGGTCTTTCATGCAAACCAAATATCGATGTGTTTTGATCAACATCTGAGTTAAGGGTGAGGTTGGCGCCGTGAAACCGATTTAAAGTAAGTAAGGGTGCAAAGATCAGGAATCGATACAATCAAGTACCACACCTGACCCAGGATACCAATGGGAAAGTGACAAACTCACAGCAGACACCACAAACGAGAACCTTTTCCCAGCAGGTGACCACAAAGCACATATAACAGACGCGCACAAAGACATAGCAAACACAAGACAGAACAAAAACATAAAAAAGATCTACAAAAGAAGTACCGCCTTGGAACGGTCAGTAAAATATTTTACTGGAGGGCTTAAACCGGTTTAACGGCGCCAACCTCACCTTTAATTCAGATGTGGATCAAGACACATAGATATTTTGTTTGCATGAAAGACCCCTAACTTATCAATGCATCATCTCCTAAAACATATAAATCAAGATATAACAAGGAGATAAAGCAAAGATAAGCACTCAACAGTAAATAAAACTGAATACTGGAGCAAAAGAAATCCAACAGGTAAACCCTGGTGGGCCCGACAAACAGCCAAAGCATCTGGCCCCTACCATCTCATCAATAGATAAGTCTTTAAGTCGGAACCATCATAGAGTATGAAGTCCGACCCACCAGCGTGCAATTAAAGAGGAAAGCAAAGTTGCCAACCGTGATTGGGTCGACTACCAAGCATGCAGTCTGTTGCAATACATTAATGTTATAGCCAATCTTTTTATAATCGGAAATTATTTCAATGAACTGCGCTGAAAGATCCAGTTTATTATTTTTTGGCGGTAATTTATGTTCTTTCTGGCTTGTGTTTGTTATGCCTTTTTGCATGTCTGTTTATTTGTGCCTTGTGGTCACCTGCTATGAAAGGGCTGACCTCTTGGCTCTCGTTTGTGATATCTAACTGTGAGTTTGTCACTTTTCAATTGGTATCCTGGGTCAGGTGTTGTACTTGATTGTATCGATTCCTGATCTCTGCACCCTTACTTACTTTGAAACGTATTTTGATATTAAGTGAATATACTTTACTTACATAATCCTTAGGTTTCAAATATTGAAAAATTCGTCTTTGGTATTGTGGCTAGCTAGGGAAAATGCACGCCCTATCGCTAGGGCTCCTTGATATTAGAAAGATATGGGCATTTCTATTGCCAAAAGGTATAACAATAGTTTGACTAATAAGCTTTAAGGTGTTAAATATTGTGGGTTCTTCTAAAGCATCGAAGAAAGACGGTTGTTTTACAATATCAACACCATGTTATGTTGTGGTAGCAATTCGAATACGAGTCTCACATACACATGGCTAACGCTACGACATTGATCCGTCAAGAATAAGCCAACACACTTATGGCATATGCGCTACATGTAATTCCCCCTACAAATCAACACGATCTCATAGTTTTCTATTTTAAGCCGCCTTCTACTCACACACTTTGTGTAGGCGTAAAGCGAAAGCTTATGTGAGACTGCGTATTTGAGCAGGCTCGCATGAGCGTTTGCTGCTCTCCGATGCGATAGGTACTCGTATGCTTGCCAATACAGATACTCCAATCAGTTTAAAACTATGAAAGCTAATTATGTGCAGCTTGTATAGTGTAGTATGCCCGACTGAAGTCCTTTTCGATACTGCTAATTCAGTCTCATCAGAGAAATCATTTGACGATTGTCTTGTCTTTCTGAAATAAAATTCAATTGCAACTGACAAATTGATATCAGAAAGCTTTTAGAGATTTCCGCTCTCGTGCTCTGATCCCAAATATTTACCATGAAATTGAATTTATGACATTACTATGGCGGTCTAACCTTTACAATATTCAAAGATTAGATGGTGTCTTAAAACAAAGAACTGCCAGTTGACGTCAGAAAATATGTCTTCGGGGAAACGCAAGCTGCAAAATTTGTGTTCATGTATTAGTGATACTGATTGCTTGTTTCTATTATCTCATCATAACCCTTATCATGCTGAGTGTGTTTATATATTACGTTCTTCTCCATGCTGTATCATATTTACCTGTGGCGTTATAGTTGCAATCATATATTTTCAATCAAAGTGCGAAACCCCGTGGATCAGATGGCTTCGTCAGAATCAAGGTAATCTGGATCTACAGTGTTTTTTTAAAAAAAAAAAACAGATATATCCAGGTGTAGCAGGATAAGGGTTAAGAATTGTGGGAACATTTTAGTATGAATTCTGTAATACTCCTAAAATCTTGAAATAGCACATGTTTGCTTTCAATTTGTCAAGCATAAACTTAGCTTAGTTGGCAGTAGAAAACCACTCAGGAGACGAATTCATAGCACAATTTGTGATTGTAAATAAAAACTGACTTGAATTTTGTATGATCATGAAATACATTCACCATATCTTTTACAAACCAAGTAAGTTTGATATTGTTCCATATAAGTCTAGCGTTCTTTTTATTGGACATAGGCAAACAGTGCAGACCTAGACCAGACATCGCATAAACCTGATTAGGATCTAAATAGTTTGCTTACGAATTGTTCTATTAAAATTTGGTAAAAGGAAAAAATTCCACCCAACATCCCTAAAACTGGAATGGGCTCGTCCTGCTGATGAGGGTAGGCATGTCTATTCAGCTTAAATTTTGATGTACAGAAACGAGATGCAGTAAAACCTGTCTTAAGCGGCAACTTAAAAATAGACAAAACAAAGATCTTAATGGTAAATGGTAGCTTAATGAAGGTCAAAAGTATTTTAGAATGCTCCTCCCCTTGGAGCATTCAGCAATACTTTTGACCTGAATAAAGCGATAATCAGTATTGAAAACCAATTTTTGGTGTTATTTTGAGTGGCCGCTTAAGATATGTTTTACTGTAACTTACAATTGACACAGAGTTTCCCATATAAAGAACCAAAGGCGAAATATTTAAAGGGACACACGAAGAAAAGTAGCAATCCGATATTTCATCTCGAAGAACATGTTCACGTACTCGTATTTTGGGTCATTCAAATCAAGTTCAAACACAGTCTTATTTCAAGTTCCATAGGGCTCATTATAACAAATTAGATTCCTAAATATTATAACTTCTGACATCTGATGCATATTACTTTATTCAAAGTTCCATGCAAGTTCCATGCACCCTGCTTCTTTATTCGCTTCTAGGCAGTAACAAACTTTGATTTTGTAATCAAAGGTTATGTCAAGGTACATGTAAATGCCATCATTTTCTTTCACCACCATTATAGTGTACGAGTATAGTGTAGGTCAGCCTAAGACACATCCACAAATCAGTGATATACGGTGTCCACATAATCACTTAAACATTATAGAATATATTGAAAGCTGGAAGCCGTTTTTTATTCGAAATTCTGCAAGCAGAGGGTATTCATAATCCTTATTTCTAATCAAATGTTGCTCTCTACATAAGACAAAAGCTTAAAATTGGTTTACTTACACTATACCATGAGCACCTCAGCCAAATTTGGAGATAGTTTACAGGAAATTCACGAAAATTGAATCATGCTCTGAATCAGGATGAGTATTAGTTAAAAAGATCACAAAATGTTTGGCTTTGTTTCACGGAGTGGTAGAGATATAAGGGAGAATTTGCACAGTCCATTGATTCTTACTAGAGAAGACTCTCATCTTGCAACTATACTGTACCTTTAGTGCATTTCGATCTAAAAGAAGGTAAACAATTCAGCAATATGCCCTTAAATCAGAACACAATGTTACCTACCCAGCAGGTACATGTCGCAAAAAATAATATCGTGTCGACGTCGATGTGACGTCGTGATGTCGCATCGACTTTGATACGATATTATTTTAAGGTTGATTGTCTGCTGGGTACAATTTAAAATAATGTACAACAACAAATGTGTTGACAGCTGAACTGCCACTGGTCATTCATGTGCTTTAAAATCGTGTTCGATTGTTTTGATCTGGAGAATAGGTGCAACAATGTCTGTGTACTTAACATCTAATAGATTTGCCTTAAGTTGTTTTAGTAGGGATGTCGGTGTATCTTTACAACCTCTTTAAGTGTTAGCTTATTCTACTTGAAAGAGTATTGTCAGAATTAGAAATATCGTTGTTTTCACATTCACGGAAATAGGATATTATTCCTCCAACATGTCAATAGCTGAACGTGGCCTATCATAATCAAATTCATGCTTCCTTATCATGATTTTAAGCGATCAGACGCCCAATGCCACCTTGCCAATTGTCTTCTCACACATGTACATTTTAAATGTCATATTCCCGGATCAGGAATTAAACTTAAACTTATTTCTACGATGACATGTCAATATTTTTGGCTATCATTTTGAATTTTTGTGTATAAAAACGATATTTCCCAAGAAAGTAATAATATACAAAATGAGCCAAAAATATACTTAGACCCACTTACATGTACAAAAACAATTTGACATAAATAAAGGAAACAAACGATAGCATGCTTAATTTAATGTTTACTGTTTATTTTTTGTTCGAACTTTTTATGGGCACTAATTTTTATGTGCCAAAACAATAGTGGTGATGCGGTTTAATAACATTTTAATGGTCCTGCTGCATTAAATTAAAAGCCATTAAAATATTGTAGAATTAACTACCTTTAATCTAACTTTCCCAATAATTCAATGCCATTTAAAATAAACTTGTTGGATTACTATCATTAAACAGTCTGCCTGATTAAATCTACGACTATTGAAAAAACATGTATAACCTGTTAAATTAACTACCATTTAACTAGTTGCAACATTAAATTTATCAAAAACTACGTATATACTGTATACCTCTGGAATTAACTACAATCAAATTAATTACGCTATTACATTGAAGGATATTCAAATTGTTTTATTGTAAATGATTGGAGTTTATATTTATAAGCAATACTTTAAGTGTCATTTAAAGTTTACCATTGATTTACCTAATTAATAGAGCATTAAACGGCTCTTTACAAGAATTGACAGGTTTTTAATGGCCTTGAAATTTGGAATATTAGTTGGAGCAGAAATTACGGTTATTTTGATGGCATTTACCCTTTAATATTATGCTATTTTCATGGTATTGTATAATCCCATTAGAAATATTCCAACAATAATAAATGGCAATTATTTATAAATATAGTTACTTTAATGGTGTTTTAATGACAAATCAATGCGTATTGAATGGTATGTGAGTGCAGTAGTGCAGGTACTGCACTATGTGCTAAGATGACATAGACCTCAAGAGCAATAGATACAATATATTTTAGTAATTATAACCATATACACTGATCTCTCCTGCCTTTATTGTATGTAGCTTTATGGAAACATTTATCGGTCCGAAAAAGGTTAAATTTAGATGAAAGAACAAACAAAAAAAATTAGCTTCATAAAATAAACGTTGCAGCAGGTATTGCAAAACATATGAACAACCGTTTATTAGTCAACCGATAGTTCGTATTGTTTGTTCAATAAACAAGTGTTAAACTTATAAAACTTAAGTACTAGTTAGCATTTATACAAACTTTTTATTGTTTGTGGTGAATACCACAATCGCAACTGCCGCGGCCAATTTTGTGGAAACAGACCTCGGATGAACGTCGAGGGTCTTATTTGATAGGTGACTCTAACGCCACATAACGTGACGCTGACGTCACAAAAACCATGCCAATAAATAACACGTTCGAATGCGAAACAAACGGTCACAACATTCCACAAGATGCTATAAATAAAGTTTAGATTTTTTTTTCAATAAAATATCGCTATATCTCGGAGAGTATAATGCATGTAGATGGAGACAGCAAACTGTTTTCAGCTGATAAAGTTGACGAGTTACTAATCTGGTAATAATAATAAAAACGAAATAATTTTATAATTTTTCTAAGTTGGCGTCCTACGAAAATTGCAATTTTCTGAGTAAGATATCTCAAATGGCATTTGGACTAGAAACGTGACACTTGGGCAACTGATACATGTAGGAGATGTTAAAGCTATGTAAATAAAGCGTATCTTTTCCGGAGACATTGCCCGTTTTGGAAATTGTGATATTACAACCACAGATACGCATACCCCTTGAAAAGCAATTAGACGCATTGTGTACATAATTCCCCGCCCCTGACGGAAATTTCTGGATCCACGCTTGGACCTCACTATTTTTTTATTTATTACTTTGGTTTAATGATTATATTTCTTTAGGATTAATATTGTGGACTCAGATCCTAATTATAGCGCACTCGTCCTTAGAATATTCTCACAAAATGTACTTTCAGACGGAAATAATGCGAATCGTTATTGTTTTTACGGAAACGGATTTACCATTTTGACCTTCAGTCTTTGCCTGCTATTGACAAATGTGGCTGTCTGCTGATAACCTTTTCCAAATGTTTGGACCCAGACAAGGCCCGACAAGCTGATTCGGATCCAAACGTTTTTAACTCTTTAATGTTACTACTGAAATAATTATTTTGAAATAAGTGATTTTGAAAACTATCAGCAGACAACAAAAGGCATACAAAATGCCCCAGCCTGCAAAAAGTTAATGTCTGTGTTATTTCACACTCTATGCATTCAATGAATAAATCACTGTCTAAAGCGGTCGAGTAATGTATTTATGTAAATGGTGTCAATCACCATAGAAGAGCTATTTCTCAAATCAACATCCACACTTCATCTCACCAGCTCTGGTCATCTACGTTTCCTCTGTATATTCAATTAGTATTGCTTACGCATTATAAAGTAGATTGGTGAATCAATCTGAATTGGCAGATCAGTCTCCCATACCCATTTCTTCCGCATATGCTGCGTTGGCAAATCTTTAGACACGAAACACATATGAGCCGCTGCATGTGATTTCCAACAATGTGGGATTTGATATGTGTAGACTCAGACGAGCCTCTGCAGCCTTCTTTTAAGCTTAGAAACTCCAAATGATGTTCAGTCAGTAGCTTAACACTCATAGAATACTCAAGGCACTAGCAAAGGCTCTGATCAGACTGCGCGTATGCGCAGGCTGATCTGAGGATTTGCTGGTTGCACATACCACATTGTTGGAACTCTCATGCACTGGCTCATATGGTTTTATTGTAAAAGATGAAGTGTACACACAGAATATGATCCTATGTATGGGTTTTAATAACTTAAAGTGTAAGTTCATGGTTTTTGTACATTTAACTTTAATATAAAAAATGAATATTTCATTATGTACTGATTTAATTTTCACAGTCCATTTATTAACTGCTAAGTTCATTGCAGCAGTATTATTGCCTTTATCTTAATATCTTGGAGTAGCCATCTTACAGCAATTGACATTGAACAGATTCACATTAACCTCTGTTCATGTCAGCTATATGATTCATATGCATATTAGAATGTTACGACTATCAAAAGTAAAGTATTTTGTTTTTTCAATAAGTTCCTTTTGATTTTGTTTTGCTTTTTGTACCCAAAATGAGGAAAGTTGTTACACAGTATGTCATCTGCTATAGCAATAATTAGTGTTTCACGGGTAAAATTTAAGAAATAATTATTAAACATGGACCAGGTATTAAAATATACTCATCAATGTATTCACTGCTTAAAATATTACTCTGAAACATTGTCAATGTTTGCCATTATCAAGGATTTATAATTCTGCATTGGTAGTGTGTAAGCAGGTGATAGTGCTTCCAATTCTCTTGTGTGGAGCTCATTGCCAGACTCATCGGGGCAAGCAATTAATTACAGGCTAATTGAAGAGCGGTTCACAAACATTTTATGAGGGATTATTCCTATCATGCTGCATGCTCTATAATAAATGCATTTGAAACAAAGTGTTAATTTTCAACTCATGGTAGTTGATCAGCGTGTGTGCAAAATTCGGTCGACTTAGGCTAAAACCTGTTCACTTGTTTTTTTCTGTTCAGATTCTTGCAAGTGACAACCAGTGACACTGTTACGACATAAAGCCGGTCAGGAAGGAAGAGGGGAAATCTTATTGGAAAATTCCTTTATGCGATGACGATGCTACCAGGGAAAAATAATGCACACAACTAGCAAAAACTTTTCAGTACTTTATGTACTAAGAAAACATTAACAACACATTAATATACAATGACACCACCTACGCTGTTATTTCTGGCTAATTGACCATCCTATACTAGAGCAAGTTGCCACTCCAAGATCGTTTCAATTAGAACCAATCTTGGACTGTCCTGTTCTAGATGTACGTCAACTAGTCAGAAATAAGAGACGTAAAGAATATGATTAACATATAGCTTAAGTTCTCATAAAAAAAAAACAATTGGGCCCTTTAATATTTCAGTTCTCGTATTGACGAGAAATCTCGAGATTATACGCGTCTCGCGAACACTATGTCTTCTAAGCTGCACGTGTGTCTACTTCAGACCATCGGCGCTGAGGTGATCGAACCTGTACTTTGGTCGTCACTGGATTCACGTAATCGTAATATTTGTTACGCGTACTGCTGATCGTCGCTCAAGACGTCAGCATTAATATATATATAGGTCCTCCTGATCATATCCCCACGTTGGGGTGTCAGATTCACATATAACCATTCAAGCCGGTTGGCTTTCCATTTGATTGTGCTACGTTGTAACGATTGGGCCTTGATCCACGCTGGTCGTGGCCTGAGGGGGACAACTAATATGTGCCCTCAGGTGATAATCAACGGCTCACCAACATTCACCCTCCAACGTAGGAGGGGACACAAGAGACGATTCTGCAAAAAAACAATCTATATTTAGAATCTCAGAATCACTCTTTTGCGTCAATAATGGGGTTGTTCGTTCGAAGTTCACAAAAATAGAAATAATTTCAGTGGTCTTACTCTTTTAAATTACAGCCTAACCCTATAAGCGCGCGATTAGCCCACACCGGCTCCCATGCGGTTAGTATGGATCGGCTCTTCTAAATATCCACACTTAAACTTATATAATAGAGAAGTATTTCTTTAGTGACTGGCCTATGTCAGCGCTAAACAATACCTCATATGCCAAACGAACAAACCCATACGTAACAAACTCTTCTATACACTGTCGTAACGTCACCCTGGTTGAGACGCTATCGCAGCCGAAACATCAAGATCCCGTGGCCCTTTTTCCCTTCAAGGTCACGTTATCTAGATAGTTTCGAGATTTACACATACTGATACCAATTCTCTTAAAATTCCAGGAAAACGGTTGAACAGTGTGGTGCCGACGTAACGTTTGGACGTTTACGTCGGACATCACCCTGCCCACGCACTAATTTCGTACATGTATAATGTATCAGTTGTAAACAACTAATTATGACCTCTCGGCAAAAAATATATACATCAATATTGAGAGATTACATTCTGCTGTTTTATGTGTGTAAAACCGTACAATGCTTTCTTACATTTATTTTGGTGTAACACAAAATATTTTACATTTACTTTAGTGTAACGAAAACATCTTATATTTACTTTGGTGTAACAAAAAAAAATATTTTACATTTACTTTGGTGTAACATTACACCTACCTAATCTCTAAACATACATGTCAGCTATCACCTTATTTATGTAAGTGTGTTGTAGTGTATGCACCTAACCCTTATTCTTATATGCGTCAGATATAACTCGAGGTGACACATACAGGTCGCTACAGAAAGTCGATTATCACTGGCAGTTAAATCGTCTTCCCAACAATGCTGTACAAATCACAACAATTTAAAATCTAGCTGCTAAGATTGTTTTTCACCTATCAGTCCCTGGTAAATCTTTCAGCATGCCATTATAGTTTTAGGTGCAGGCCCGACATGGCCTGTGACTACTTTTGTCCGAAATAACCCGACGAGTCCATGTGGACAGCTTTTACTATAGCCGCAAGAATGGTCCCAGCAGATTTTTAGGCAATACGCATGTGCGTAACTTCATACGCAAGTGCGTAACAATCGCTATTTTCACCGAAAAAACGGGACGTTATTGATAACACCCGAAAGAACTCATACACGGAATGCTGGCCGATTCAACAGACGACAAAATAGAAAACGAGTGACTTATTATTTCAATACAATGTGACATGCTAGAGACATCGCGATTCAATGCAATTACACGAATCGCCATCGCCCTGTCATGTACAATATCAACACAGTAACAATATATATAACTTCACGTACCTTTTATAATAATGAATAGCATCTCTATATCGAACCTTTTAACGGTATGTTTAAAATGTCCCCTAACAAGAATGGGAAATTCCATCCTTTATATATTGAAAAACGCACAAGATTTTCGAGATATCCAAGAAGAATAAGGAAAACGTGCAAGCGTTGATAAATATAGATACAATGAATTCCATCTCAGACAAACCGACCTTTTATTGGGACTATCAATAGAAAGAGTACCGTATCATGGTTCGAATAGGTGACCAGGTGCATACCTAAACCACTGCGTATTTGTGCGTATACGCAACCATAGCTGATTCTGTTATTCCAGCCATTCTGTATCGTAACAGACACGTTAGGCAGTCTTTAGTGATACAAACTGTGAAACATGTATGAATGTCACATATTAAAAGCATAATTCAAGCGCATTCGCTTCTTAAAATTAATTTCAGGAAGCATTTGCACATGCTATTTAATCCGCCTCACGCTATAAAGTAAATATATTGCCATCACAATGGATAGTTTGCGTGTCATTGAACAATTTGAAGAAACGTATGTTTTGTATTAATCCCGTTACCTCACTGTTTGGAGGTCTTCTGCCTGTTTTACATGTGCAGTTTTAACCAGTTAAATAACGATTTATCTTTTGGTGACTTCTTCTTTCCAGGTGTTCTGTGTTAATTTTCTAGCGAGAGATATCAATTCAGTATTCTGTAGAATTATGTGCCCACACAGAAAATGCTTTGGCAGGAAGCCCTAAGCGTGGCAAAGTCGCATTAACCCTTACCATGTTGGATGTTTCATGTATCACACTCCTCCCTAATTTTTACCCAATTAACTTACAGGATTCCGGTATAAGTATCTATTTACAGGCAGAGTGGTAAACAACGTAGACCCTGTTCAGCTGGCTTTTTAGAAGCCAGCTGAACTGGACCAACCCTTTTTTACTAAACAATATTAACCCAGGTTCAGCATGGTAAGAGTGTACAATTAAAACTGTACCGATCCTATCATTTGCAATAGACGAGTTTTGACTCTCGACAATTATTACAAAAAAAATGTAAATGCATTTGGTAGTTCTTGTGAATGAAATACCAGCACACGTTACGTCACGTGCAGTTTATTTGCTTGCCCAGAACTATTAGAAGAGAATGTTAAAACCTTCTGCTAAAGTCAATTATTCAGTGTTCATTTCAATAAACAGAAAAATGACAGCAATCGGTACAATCATTAAATATTGAACGAATGTAGTGGTAAGTTAGCTAGTTAGTCAGTTAAGTAAGTACGTAAGAAAGTGAGTTAAAATAAAATAAGCAATTAAATGGGGGTTCCCCTGTCCCCACTGGTGGATCCGCGCATGACCTACTTTGTCTGTGTGAAAATTGATCTAAGGTGTCTTAACGACCATTCTATATACAGTTTATTGGTCAATGCATCTTACGGTTCCTTATATAAATATTACGATGGGTACCATGGGGAGTCTACAGTACTCTATCAATCAGCACGAGTATGCCAGAGTATTGTGCAGACGTACATGTATTAGAATAAGACAAATATCTTAACAACACGTAAATGCTTCGCAATCGGCGCAATGTGCCAGACGTTTGCACCAAAACTCTGTCTTGAAAATAGGGTACATTTGGTTAGTTCAGACCATCTTTAATCAGTGAACAACTGTTACAGTTGCTGTCTAACTGTGAGTTGGTCACTTTCCCATTGGTATCCTGGGTCAGGTATGGTACTTGATTGTATCGATTCCTGATATTTGCACCCTTACTTACTTTATTTAGATAATAAACAACTTTCAGCATAAAGTCAGTAGTCTACGTAAAATCATAAGACAACACCAGAAAAAAACAAAGCGTTTCTGAGCCGGAAATGCCACAATCACAGACCACAGACCTATCCAACACAGGGAAGAGACACAGAGCATAGATTCTCGCACACCAGATCAAAGTTTCTGGTGTTGTTACCCATGTGAGATAATTCTATCATACATACCTGTAGCCGCCCTAGGGAAAGATAAAAAACGAACAGGCTGGCCGCACCTCGATCCGTGACGTCATTGTAATGTTAAAATAACGTCGCCATGTCGCATCTCAACGAATTCAGGATTTTCTGGAAGCCTTTTCATCTCTTTCTAAATTATAAAATGAGGTATTTAGTGGTGAGCAAGAAAAAGAATCCATTATTCGCGTGAGGGTGGGATAGAAAAATCCGTCCTTTTGAAATAACCGTTTACACAGTTCCTGCTTGATGGCACGATGACCAGCAATTCGCATTCCATTCACCCCATACCATATCCAGGAGCGAATGGACTGGGCACGTCAACACGTTGGATGGACGTTAAATGAATGGACCCCTGTGCTTTTTACGGATGAGTCTAAGATTTGCATTGAATTTACGGATCGACTAGCTAGAGTGTGTTTTTGCACCTGTTTGTGTCGCTGAACACGACCGTTAAGTCAAGGGCTCGGTTATGGTATGGGCGGGAATCACCATGCAAGGGAAAACGGACCTACACATCATTGAAAACGGTACACTGACGGCTGTGCGTTATGTGAACGAGATCCTGGACGTTCATGTTCGACCGTATGCAGGTGCCATAGGTGCTGATTTTATTCTTATGGACGATGATGCTCGCCAACACAGAACACACGTCACTAACCAATATCTGGAAGATGCTGCCATCGTTAGAATGGACTGGCCAGCTCGCTCCGCCTACATAAACCCGATCGAGCATGCCTGTGATATGCTTCAGAAAACGATTTCTGCCCACCCAGTCCAGCCAACAACGGTTCCACCGCTCAGAACAGCACTACAAGAGGAATGGGCCAGACTCCGTCAGCAACAGCTCGGTAGTCTTATCAGTAGCATGCGGAGGCGGTGTCAAACTGTAGTTGACGCTCGTGGACATAACACTCGCTATTGACACCGGTTTAAGTAATGTTTCAAGGATTTCTGTTTACTTTCTAAATTTGGTTACAACCTTATCTGCACCTGTTTTTGACCCCTATCATGTTAAAAGGCGTCCGTTACGCGTGAACGGAATGTAGACGATACTGATTTTGCATGTCATTTGAAACCTGAAATCATGCCATTTGATAAAAGTTTTGTGCTACAATATCAATTTCTTGTCATACCTATGTAGTATATATAATAAAATATGACCCCTATCAAATTTTGAGTAGTATATGTAATAGCAATACATGCATTTCCTAAACTATACCTGAATATAAAAATGTCAGATTTTTAGTCGAAAAACGAAACTATTTTGGTGGGTTTTATAAGTATACTCGACAGGATATATGTAATTTGAATAAGGCAGCATCACATTTAAAACAAGTTAAATAATAGCTGTTAGTGTTTGTTTTACCTGCCAGATTACAAAGATTTGGATTTAATTTTATAAAAATACTAATTTTCACCCCAAAATAAAGGAATTTTATTTCTGACTTTGACTTCATGATAAAGTCAGTATAGGATTATATAAAACTCGATAATCATTGTTAAGTCTTTCTTTGCTGTGGTCTTGTATCTGTTGCCGCAAATGGATTTCAGAAATTCGCAATTTCGTATCTGAAAATGAAGTTTTTGCCAAATTTTAACACCATTGCCCCTCTTTGAAAAAGTAATTCCGGCAATGCAAGAAACTTCAACATCTTACCATATCATTCATGCAATCCTTTTCCATTTTACTGATGGGGAGGGGTTCCGCATTAACTAAGCGATTTTTTGCCAGTTTATTGCTCTACCATTATATAGTCACCCTACAGAAAGAACATATCTTAACTATAGCAACCGGCTCTCTCTTGCTCAGCAATATGATTGCAGGCTTAGACAAGAGTGTGTAAATAGAGGATCTTACATGAGTGCTTATGTTTTATTGATTTTATTAAACGAGTTGGGGAAAAGAGATAAAATGCGAGGCTTGCCGAGCATTTTATCTCTTTTTCGCAACGAGTTTAATAAATTCAATAATACAAGAGCACGAATGTTAGATTCTATTTATCATGTGACATTAAGATTACTTTGAAATATCACTTCTGGCGTAAAACGCTATAATTCTGTCATTATTTACGCAACGTTGTTATGGACGTCATAATGTTTCCCGTTAATCTGTAAACCACTAGTGGTTTATCGATTTTATTGCATGGCGTTATTTCACTCCCAGACACGACGTCAATTGATAATAAAAAATAAATTGTTTTGTTTGGTTCAAAAAATAACCGTCGCAATCAGATGACTTTTTAAGCTCCACAAAACAAATGTTTAAACAGATGAATAAGACTAAATTCAACATTTTAAGCTCAAAAACCTGTGCAACACATAACATTTATAGTAATGCACATTAATTTTGTTTTAGATACTCATTGGAGCCTCGGGCAAATGAATCGTTTATTTGCAAGCCAATTGCCTAGATCTAATCAGTGTGTATCTGTTCGTTAAAAATATGAAATTATTCCAAGTGATTTCTGAGTTGTTGAGTTTTTCACTAACTGACAACCTTCGGTTTAGCATACTGTATTTATGTAGTGCACACCCATTATCTTTCTTTTGGGTTGAGCACTATCATGATCTGCACCGAAATGAGAAAGTTTTGAAATAGTGCTACCCTGACTCGATTAAGGGACACCTACACACCAAATGGAAACTCGGTCTTAAAAACCGATGCATTGTGAACTCATTATCGCCACTTATAGAAATAATTTAATATAAATACATGTAGGTGGGTACCATTTTGTAAAACACTTCATATTTCCTACTTCAACAAATGTTATAGACTCACTGATCAAGTGGAATATATCATAAAGTCACATATTTACATCAACCTAAGGTTTTTTTTATTGGTTGTTTTTATGCTTCACGTCCCAGCCAACAAGATTTTAAAAAATGATAGGACGCTTTCCTGTCTTTCTGAGTTGAACCAGAACCACGCAGAGGATAGCGTGTCTTGAACAAGGACATAACGCAGTGACTTTGATGCGTTTTGAACTGGCAACCCTTCGATCCCTAGTCCGACACTGTCCCAACTGAGCCACTGTGCTCCAACACATACGAAGGTAATATCAAATTCCCATACCTTACATGTTGTGGAACAATGTGCAGATACAGTACCGCAAATGGAGTCCAATAATAAGTGCTATAGGAATTAGATTAAAAGCAAATCCTGTCAAATAAGGATGCCTTCACTCAATCCATACATTTATGCATTTAGTAAGACCCATTTCAGAATGATACGTCAAACGCAATCATATTGCAAAGCCGCGTTCTTTAGAAATTAAGAATATTGCATATCCTGAAAGTTCTGCAGACAATTGAAAGTGACACAATTGGTTATGGATACCCTCTTAACAATACACTCAATATAGTCAGATCTCCCACTTGATTAAATGAGCCGTGACATGAGATTTCCAACATTGTGGTATGCGCGACCAGCAAAGCCTCAGATCAGCCTGCGCATACGCGCAGTCTGATCAGAGCCTTTGCTAGTCGATTGAATATTCTATGAGTGTTAAGCTACTGACTGAATACCATTTGGTGTTTCTAAGCCTAATATGAGGCCGTACAGGCTCGTCTGAGTGTATACTTGTCGAAATGGCACACTGTTAGAAATCGCATGTCACGGCTTAAATGTGTTTAAAATTAAGCCTTCCTCAGACTTTCTCAGACATTTGTTCTATTTCTGCGGCACATTCTCTTGTTTAGTTATACAGATTATTATGCAATACGTCACATTTCATACCATTTTCTCAGACACATTTTTCTATCTCTGTGGGAGACGGGATTGAGACATAATAACACATCTCTGAAAGAAACCAGAATACTTCAGAGCTTGTACGAATTCACACTTACTTCAAAGGTAACCCACCAGTCCATTTCTGAACCCTGATAGTTAACCACTGTATTGTACAAGCGCAAATGCTCGGATCAGTCTGCAGACTAGTTTTACTTTTCATTTGGCATGCGCGAATTAATGTCTGTTTTTATCCTCTGTGGCTTATTTGTATCCGTTTAGTAAATATTAGCTCAGTTGGGTTCTAATAATTGAAATTCTTCCTCGAGACATCTATTCCGACGAAATATTACTTTTCTGCAGGATTATATTGTAACTTTATATGGGAAAGAAGTTATGCAACTGTGGTCTGTGACATGATATTTGGACTGCCTTATATAATAAAAGTGCTTTAAAGTCAATGATCACAACAAACTTTCAACAAATCAACAAGGACATGAGGAAGTGTTTAGTTTTGAAGCATGTGCAACAATTCAAGATTAATTCGAATTGAACACCTTCTGTGTAGATTTCACACTTTCACACTTTAGCCTATACGTTCACTCCAAAGGCAGCTCCCTTTAATTAGAATCAAACCATCAAAAGTAAGTGAGTATGATCAGGAAATACCACAATCACAAACTGCAGACAAACCCACGGCACCACAAGGAAGAGCCACATAACAATCACTAGACACCAGGAAGACAAACTAAGCAAAGCAAGCAACTCTCTCTTCCCCACCAAAAACTTGATTGGACAAATAGTAACGCATAACAAAACATAGAACAATTACAAAATCCAACAATGGGAGTAACAATCACCAACGAATCAACAACAACAACAGAACCACCGCCGTAGAACAGACAGCAGCCCAAGCCCTTGTGGGCTTAAATGCTTTTTACCAGTACCAAATCATTGCCCTATATTCTGTTGTTGTAGAAGCACAAAAATGTTAAGCTTGCATGGAGGCTTCCTAACTATTGCAATGTATCATCATGGAGAAACAACCAAATCAAATTAACACACCGTCTATGATGAAACAAAGAAAATGGCTCACGACTCTGATTTAAAGAAAACCTTAAGTTGAGCCACGGTGGGCCCAGCTACGTACAGATAAGCATCAGGCATCAACCCATCGATATAATGTTAAATGCGTAAGGTCATTATTAACACATGTATGTGCAGCTACCTAGCTACCTAGTGAGGATAAGATCATTAACCCTTAAATCGCCAAGAAAAAATACATCTGAAAAATGACGTCTGCTGAAGTCGTCTGCTGCAAATGATTGCCTTGCACTACTGACTAATTTAAGTATAGAAGCCATCAGGGTGTACCAAGATCAGACTGCTCATATAGGAGCAGTCTGATCTGGGTCCACACTGTATGTCATAGAGACCTCTTAAACATTTCAGCAGATGAGAAAAAAACAGATTACTTTTGTTGCGATTGGCGCATTAAGGGTTAATTGTAGCCTGTGCATTCATCTACATCCCTTCTTTGCGTGTGCTCTTATGGGCGATAAGTACCAGAATATCATGATCTGTCCACTGTGTGTATTATTGTTTAAATGTTTGTGGCATTTTCGATTTCAATTTATCGATTGTGTAATGTGGGTTTATCATCAAGGCCCACAAACGAGTGTAAAAACAATTGTCTTTGAAAAAAATATATGGGAATATGGTACTTATCACATTGGCCAGTGGATAAGCTCCGACGAACCTGTTTGTGGCTCTGCCAAGTCTCTCCAGAGTCTTCGCTGCTCGCACACAGAACGAATGAGGGTAGATGAAGACTCGGGCAAAGACATAGGCATCTGGCCCTACTTGGAAGTTGTGTATGCAGGTATTAAGTCTGTAATTTACGCATATACGATACGTACCAGAATCGTGTGCTTTATCAAGCAACATGTGAATATGATGTCAAATGCACATAACTTTTCCAGACACCCTATTGCAACCTGCAATGTCAGTTTCTCCTGTAGGCTATCTATACATGTCTATAACATTTAATGGTACTAAGGCCGTAATCAATTGTGTTAATTATATTAATTAAAATAAATTGTGTTTTAAGAGTACAGCAAATTAAGGACTATTATATCAAGGGTATATTAATAGCAATACACATTTAATGTCGATAAGAATAGCTGCATTATTTTAAAGGGGCACTGACTTTTATTTATTTTGATGGTGCTTTAAACGCCATTAAAATAACTGACTCTAAATTATTGGTCATTAAAAGTAGATGTTGAAAAATTAATGGTCCTCAAAAATAATGTCCATTAAAATCCCTTTACATCACCTATTAACTATAGCATGAAGAGGGCATTTGAAATTAATGCAAGTTATCTTCCAGGTTACTGACAATCAATTAGTATATAACTTAAAGTTAATAGCATGCAATTTGAATCAAGGCTTTCCAAAAAATGACCCTTAAAAGATATTTAAGATTCATAGAAATTCACACACCAAAAAGCAAACAGTTTGTTCTCTTTCTTAATATAGGTTATTGATCCAGGAGCGGTGGAGGATGTCCATACCAGTATTCATATGGAAACCAGAAACCTAGAGTTATTATGAGATTTTCCAGGTGGGATCTGGACTCACTATCCCCTCTGGATCTGTGCATCGGCAGATGGGGGCGGGGGAGGTGGTGGAACTGACACAAGCTCTGGCAATTTATTTTGTTTTACTGAGGGGATCAAATTGCTTCTATTGAAAGGGTTGGAGGAGGATACATACCAGTATTCCACTGGGAACCAAGAGTAATTGTGATTTTCAATGCGGGGTCTGGAAACACCATTCCCTCTCTGGATCCGCATATGGGCATGTGGGAGTCAAACTGACACAAGCTATGATATTTTTATATATTTAGTAATCAGGATATTCTACAGAGGGGTTCCAATTGCTTCTCGAGAAGGGGTAGTCAAATGTGTCGAAACATTACAAGGGTTCTGTCTGATAGACTTCAGTTAAGAACTTATCAAAAATACTTCATGAACAGTTCAGGATACATTCACAATGAACTTTATTTCACAGTATAATGAGCTAAGTACTGAAATTAAAGCTCATATTCTGATATTCAACTCAAATGGTGCAATTATAAGACACTAACAAATATTTGTGAATATAATATAATGGAGCTATACGTGTTTTTGATTTTAAGATGTTTTAGGATCCTGATGACAAAAATTTAAATTCGCAAAGAAATTTGCAATGAAAAGTAAACACAATTTATTGCAAAAACTGATAAATTATAACTTGCAATTGTAAAAATATCCATACCAATTTTCTCACTTTGTGTTACCCTATGCATGTCAATACATTGTCATACATGTACTTTAGAAAAGAACAATTTTAACCCCAATAACAATAATTATGACAACCTTAACAACTGTGTCTCAGGACTACACTCACTGTGTCAGCTAACTTACAATTGTATTTGCCAACTAGGAATTGCCTCACCATTTAAGTTTGTTGGCATTTTTAGAGAATGTTGTAATCCTATTAAAATTGCAACATGATTTAAAGGACTGGTATAAATTAACAGGTTTTCAATAGTTCATGGCATTTCAATTGCTAATTAATAGTTTTTAACATATGAGCCAGTGCATGAGATTTCCAACAATGTGGTATGTGCGACCAGCAAAGCCTCAGATCAGCCTGCGCATACGCGCAGTCTGATCAGAGCCTTTGCTAGTCGCTTGAGTATTCTATGAATGTTAAGCTACTGACTGAACACCATTTGGAGTTTCTAAGCTTAAAAGGAGGCTGCAGAGGCTCGTCCGGGTCTATACATGTCAAAATGCCACATTGTTGGAAATCTCAAGCAATGGCTCATATCTTACATGCAGTAGTGAGTGCCTGAGCTTCCACACACAATCAGATTAATGTGTTGATAAAGTAGAGCGAAACTGGAACGGACTCTCATTGCATTTTCTTTATCCGGTGAACAAAACACTACATGGCAGACATCTACAAATACTTGAAGTATATGCAAACAAAGTCAGGATGTCAAAACAAATCGAATTAAAACAATATCAATACTTCTGTCCGGAAAAACATGGCGACCGAAGTATTTGTAATCAAACAATAAAATAATCATAATCCCGCGAACTGTAGGTGATAAGATAGCATTGTTTACAATAACTAGATCAACACTATTATTCATTTGTGACCTCTCAGTATTGACCTTTGGTCGAGTCCATGTTCCTGGGTTGAGCAGATAATTTACCGTTATTTAACTGTTTGTAAAAATTCTTTATATCCTTAATAGCTATAGATCTATTCAATTATATCTGTCTCATTAGTTCAGTGGTTAAAACGCTGTTCTGGAACACCCGAATTCGTGAGTTCGAGCCTAAATTCGGACTTGTTTTTTTTCTAGCAATTTTATTACATGTATTAAATTTGATGTTTAATTATTTTAATATAGGAAAGTAAAATGATTTTTTCGTGCGTTGGGTACGAATCCCTCATTGTAACCAGCATGGAGTATGATCATTCTTTCACCTGAAAATACAAAAGTTAAGCATATTTAGTACATAGAATAAATCAATCTTATGTAAAGTGAAATCAACAGACAGTGATATGCACGGCCCACGTTGAATGTTTGCCAATTTGAATGAAACCCTCTTCCATAAAAAGTGGTTTAGCATGCCAGTGGTTAGGGAATGGGCATATGCATGCAAAATAATATCAAAATATACTAAGTGGTCAAGAGCTATGAATATTTTCACGAACTGCTAACGGACGGACGAGCGGACGAACTCAAATAGTGATTATAGTGCAGACCCAAGGGTCGTACAATTCCACTATTCTTAAATTACCTTTAGAAAAGGGTATCTTTAGTCCAGTAGTACTGTCTTGCCAGCATTTCGGGACAGCGTGGCTGGTATGAACGTAAGTTTCATCTGTGTAACCCGCCTTTCTCAGCTCCCTGACCATGCGAAGGTATCTGATCCTGCTGAGGACTACATCTTGTCTCTCCATCAGCACTTTTTGATTCACCCACATCATGTGTTAGCAGACTTCGTATGAAGGAGATCTTTGCGAAGACGACCCTTGCTGCCAGTGTAACCAATACTCTGTTTGAGCTATGTTCTGATATTATCAAGGGTTGGCAGAACCTTCTTCAAGGAGTACATGCTGGAGATGGTCCACCGTACAACACCCTTATCAAAGTCATCCAGTGACACTTTCGACGTAGATGACGGTGGTTGCTTTGGTTGTTGCTGCTCGTCCTGTGCTTTCTTCTTCTCTTCCACAATTTTCTGAGCGGTAGATCTGCTAACGCCTGTGAGTGCTGCAGCCCTGTCCCATACACGATTCAGTAACATACTTCTTTTCCTCCATGCAGAACTTGTACACGTTTTCAATAATAGCTCCTGCATCGTCGCTGTATCTCCATACAAGCCTCGCCATTTTACTGAGTGAAGTCGCTTTACATGTGCATAATACACCAAAACAAGCTTTTTTCTGCAAACATGTAAATCGCGAAAAAATTCCTGCTTCTTTGCGAAAGGAAAAAATAAAAAATAAAAAAAAGTTTTAGTGGGACTCGAACCCTCAACCTTGGTTTCGAACCCTCAACTTTGTTTTCAGATTCTTTGAGTACAACCGTTATACTTACTGCGCCATCGAATCGCTTGTAAAAGTTAACTTGTAAATATGAATAACTGCACGGCATAACGTTGTAACACCCCTAATTTATGGAGCAGTTCATTATTGTTAGTGCAGTCACGCCCTGATGCTTTTAAGGCTATTATAATGTAATATGTTTGTCCTTGCATATAAGGTTTCATTTTTATTATAGCCCACAAATACTGGATTTGGGTTGTTAGTCATTTCGTCTGTCATTCCATCTATCATGATTTAGTTTCTGCTCAATATCTTGAGAACAAATTGATAGAATTGTTCCAAATTTAGTATATGCATTGGTATTGACAAGATCTAAAACCAGTAACATTGACCTTTGACCTCTATGGCTTTGATAGTTCTCTTTCACTTACCTTGACCTTGCAGCATATTGGCTGTTGTAGTTTTATTCTCCAGCTAGGCATTGAGAAAAATTGTAAGGGGTCAAAATGCAATTTCAGTGACCATAGCCCCTCTGCATGGAAAATAGTTATGATCTTCACTGGTTTTGGCTGTTACATAACATTAACTTAACTTTTGGCACATAAATTAGCAGAAATGACTTTATTTGCACAAAATAACTTTTTTATATGATAAGAAGTTGATTTTATGTTTACAGAAAGGATTTCATGTCCCCTAGCTAGGACAAATTGGGCAAAATATTTTGATACTGAAGCCCCAATTTTCGACTTTGACGGGTCCGTAACAAATGGCATAGTTTCATCTAGAATTTATGATAAAAGGGATCATTTTAATTTTGAAATAGTTATTTTCCATTTTTTGATGGGGATGTTCCTCGCTCCCCTTCCTATGATATATACTGAGACCAACTTCTAATCGAGCACCTTACATTTTCACGCTAGTTAAGAAAGTCAAACATAGGGTATACATAATTCATGCTTTTATAAGTGAAGCAATTCTTTGCCGAACTCTGCAAGTTATTTCATTAAAAAATGACGTGTAATTCTTGCACAGGCGAAGTAAGAGAAAAAGTACCTTCATTTCAAAACGTCACACTTTTTCTATGATATAAAACATACAGCAGGGACTTTATCAATTTACGTTTTTGTTTGCTTGAAGATGTTACTGACTACCGTGTTTTAAGAATAAACACACACTCAAACGTTTTGTTTCGTTAGGATTATTCGTTATTGCTACACAATAACATAAGACGAACACTTTTAGCAGCTTAATCATAGAAATTCAGCTTTAAGGTTGCAATTTACATACATAATTTGCACTGCTCAGTGCGCTTTATTGTCAGCGATACGGCATTGAAATTTTCAGCGAGTATTCATTATTACCAGACGTCACCGTCACATAATGCAATCAAATTGAATTTTAAACTTTCACAATGAAACCGGAAGTGTGCAGTAGTTGTAAAAATGTAATCATCAAAAATGGACAAATCAAGTTCTACTGTGTTTGGCCTACAGTGTTCAGATAAAATAAAGTGCAAGTAACAATTTTAGCATGAGCTAACGAAGAATTTCAAAAATCTCGAAAAAAAACGAAAAATGAAATGCTTTTAAACATGCCATGCATATATGTAAAAAAAAAATCTGCCAAAATCAAAAATTCAATTGTTAAGTGTTTTTCAAGTCGAGTAGACCAGTCCTCGAGGTTATAAAACTTGAGTACAGTCTCAGACTCAAAATAAAGCACAATGAGTGGTTGCTTGTCCGCTAGCAGCCATCCAATCATTGCGCTTTATTTTGAGTCTGAGAATAAACTGAAGTTTTATAACCTCGAGGCCAGTTTGTATCCGCATGCACTTCATTTTATTAAAAACAACTACGCTCAAATATGTTTTTTTCTTAAAAAAAAAGGAATTTTGCATTTTAACCCAAAAACTTTAAGTAATAAAAAAACTGTTCCAAAACAATTCTAAACTTTTGCCCGTCAAAATGCACATATTTAGGCAAAATTTCATTCAAATTTTATTAGAGTTTGGCTAAAAATAATGAGTTTAAAAATTGACCGATTAGAACTTGGTTTTAGTATATATATTCACAATTATTCGTTTTCCGAGCGTATGTTCTAATGTTAGTGACTTCAACAACAGAAACCAGTCTTTGACAGCTATTGCAAGTTATTTTAAACAAGGTGATCTAGATCATACAATTCGTAAAAACACTTTCTAAATTACATCACAGACACTTAGAGTTGATTGTTAGATACAATATTGGTTATAATAGCTCTTTTGCAAAATGACATATATTGTATGCTGATTTAGTTCATACTCGTACATTTAAAATATTGTTGAAAAACCTAGTTTTAGTGATGAATTCATAAAAAATAATTAATCGTTTATGAAAATATCGGATGTAACACGGGTATTATGCGACAATCTGCATGTCTGGTTGTAAACTCAATCACAGTTGTTGCTGTAAACATATTTAAGCCATCAAGTATTTTTTACCGACCGTTCCAAGGCGGTGCTTCTTTTGTGGATCCGTTTCGTTATTTATGTTTCGTAATTGTCTTGTCTGTTTCTTGCAGCCGTGTGATCACCTGGAGGGAATGGGCTGACCAGCCTGACCTCTTGGCTCTCTTGCGTTTGATGTTTACTTGTGTTTTTGTCACTGTCCATTATGGTGTCCTTTGTCAGGTCCGGTACTTGATTGTATCGATTACTGATTTTTGCCTTCGTCCTTACTTTTTTTTTAATGCTGTGTGTTCTCTTTAATTGCACGACAAAGGGCTAGGCCTCAGACCCAATGACGGCCCTGACGCAAAGCTTTACTTGGTTGATTGGTGTCTGATGATTGTCTTCAGCTGGGCCCACTGTGGTTCAATTTGAGGTATCCATTAGCTCTGACTACATGTATCTGTGAGTCGTGAGCCCTTTACTTCGTTTCATCATAGTGTGTTAATGTGATTAGATTGTTTACTGTGATGATACATTGCAACAGTTAGGAAGCCTACATGTGAGCTAAACATGTTTGTGTTTTGACAGCTACGGAATCTAGGGCGAATATTTTGCACCAATAAAATGCATTTAACGCCCCCCAGTGGCTTAGGCTGCTGTTCGTTCTAAGTTCATGGTTCTGTTGTTGTCATTGTTTATTACTGTTCGCATGTTTGTAAGGGTTCTGTGTTTGCCCCTTTTTTGTTCAGTCCTTTGTGTTGTTCTAGTTTTGCAATCATCTTGATGGGGACAAGCTCCCTCTTCCCCATCATCCTAATGTCTTTTGGCTATTATAGTTCAGTGGCTCTTCATCATGGCGCCATGAGTTGGTCTGCAGTATGCGATTGTGGTTTTTCTTGATCATGCTCACTTATTTTTGTTATCTAGGCCTTGAGGGTATCAAACTTGAGTTCATTCTCAGACTCAAAATAAAGCGCAATGATTGGCTGCTTACGGACATCATTGCGCTTTATTTTGAGACTGAGACTGTACTCAAGTTTTATAACCTCGAAGCTAAGTTTTAGCCTGAGTTAACAATTTTTTCATTATAGAATTCAAGCAAGGAATTATTTATCTGACATTTTCCAGTGATGAACATAATGTTTTCACATGGCTTCAAAGATCAAGCTGAAAGGCCTTAACTCACATGGTATCAAAACTTATTTGAAATGTCTGTTAAGTCTAAGTCCGAGCCACTTAGGCAACGAAACATTTCTCTGTTTGCTATGGTTGCATTTATAGTTTCAATCTGAAAACCTATCAAGTTAGCATACACATTCTGGCAACTTTCTGCCCACTGGTTTAACGCCTTTTGAATTGAGCTTTCATGGCGGGCCAGTAATGGCCACTTTCATATTCTTACTGGGTGTTTATTGTGCATTGTCAATATGAGGTGGATAGCATCGATTTGTTGCTAAGTGCAAATCCGGGTTTTTTGCGAAAGAAGATCGGTGTCAGTTGTTTTGTTTAATTTGCAAGTGAAACATTTCTAAATTAAATTGAATTCCATGAACGTTAAGGATTACTTTAGGGAAAATTAGATTATGTTTTGTAACTATGTAGCATCCTTAATGAATAATTTGAAACATTAGTGTCAATTTACCATAGGGGAATACAATAACAATAAAATAATTTGTGCTGCACTCAAATATACGTATTTTAGATTGCATGAAGGCTTAAAATACAGCGTCGACAGTCATATTACCACACCATTTTAAGAACCGGCAAGTACATTCGATAACGAAAAGACATTTAGGTAATGTGTCTAAAACGTAGATGTTAAACATAGTGTTTGAAGCCGCCGTGGTGTAGGGGATAAACCTATGTCTTGTAAACCAGGGGTCGCAGGTTCGATTCCCGGCTTCTCCCAGTCTGTCGGATGAGACTTTAAGCCGTTGCCCCGTCTTCTGAGACGCTTTAAAACCAGAACCACTGCCGGTTGAGCCTTCGGGAGTTCCTGGACATAGAACCACATAAAGCATAAACCCGCCCGGCCAGTACTGGTACAGCCAAGGAACACGGCCACAAAAATAACATAGTGTTTGAGGAAAACGTGGTGTCTTGTGTCTTGAAGAGGTTTGAAATTAATCCTTTTTGTGTCAGTTGTGGAAATTAATCAAACTGAATTCGGGTTATTGTATTAAATCTAATCTCAACTCCTAATCATGATAAATACACAATAAAGCGTTACCCGCTTTGTAATTGCCACAATCTATACTGTGAACAAAATTATGTCTCTTGAGAGTAATATTTCAATGACATATCCGACTAAATGGAACACAAGGAACAGTTTTGAGCACACTGATTTACAGATGTTTGGCAAAATGAACATTTACTCCAATGTTAATGAATATTAATTGCTCGCAAAATTTTGCGAAGTTCACAGAAAACGGAATATTTATCGCATCGATAGCAAGACCTTTTCCGCTATATGTGGGAGTCTCGTATCCCATGGGGAGGGGATTCCCTCAATTTCTATGCTACATAGGCTCGGATCCAATATCTACTGTTTACCCCCAAAACATATCAGGCATACCCCCAAAAATTCTTGAAATATTTTCACATCCCCAACCCAGTATTCCAATTCTGCACAATGACCTTAAAAAGACCCCAAATTAAAAAAACAGTTTAGTGTTGAAATACGAGGGATGTTCGAAAAGAAATGCTTATTTCTATCTGGAGACTTCAAATTTCAAGCTAGCCCAAAAGTGCTCATTTTATGACATCAAAGAACTCTCCGTGGCTAGAAATGCAAAGCTTTAACCGATGTATCCACTTTCTGAAGGCGTCACGGTACGCTCATTTTGGCACAGTAATAAGGTACTGTGACTGATGAATACCAGATCCAAGAGCCTGTCAGGACTAGTATATCCGCCCAGCAAGGAATTATTTCAATTTCGGAAACATAAAGAAATCAGCTAGGGCAAGATCTAGGGAATACGGGATGTGAGGCAGAACAGTTACTTTTCTTTCTTCAAAAACGCCGTAACTATTTCGGAGGCAAGAGCAGGGACATTGCCATGTAGAAGACGGATATGTTTAATACCAGTGACAGGGCGTCGTTTCTGATAATATTTTTTCGGCTTCTCCAGTACTATGTCTTTGTAGTGCTTAACGGTGATGTTTTTTGCCCTTTCTCATCGGCACTTTTATTGCGACTCCTTCACCAGAGAAGAAAATTGCATACAAAACTTTCTTGCACTCAAAGACCGTTTGACAATAATTGGGCGTCTGGAGGCCCAGATTTTACTGCTAAACTTTCTGACGGGCTCAAAATAACAGACCCAATTTCCATCACCTGTGACGGCATTGGCAAACTGCTTTTTGTCACATGTTTTAAACATTTGAAGCAGATTTTGGCCATTTTTACCCGTTGTCTGTTTTGCTCATCAGTCAACAGATGTGGCACCCATCTAGCAAAAATCTTTCGGACTTTCAAATGCTTCTTCAAAATAAGGTGAACCGTTGATAGTGATATGCCTACTTTGCGTGCAATATCACGAACTGTAAATCTGGTATCTCCTTCAATGATTTCCTTTATTTTTGAAACGATTTCTTTACGTGATGCAAATTTTGGCCTACCTGATTTTGGTGCATTTTTGATGGACTCTACTACAGATTCAAATTTATTTTTCCAGCGCCTAACTGTGTCATAAGACACAAAATAAGGTCCTTAAGTAGTAGAAAGTTCAGTCATCAGCTGCTTCAAAGAACAACCAAGTTTTGAGCGAGCTTTGATGTAAGCCCATATTTCATATTTCTGGTCGACGCTTCTACCAACCATTTTTACTACAGTGGTCATTGACTGCGTGTATTAATCTGGCAAAATTTCACGCCTTAATCTAACATGTACATTTATACACCGTTGTGTAGACCTTGAATAAACCTAGAAAGGTATATACTGTTTTTTTATCGGGCCCCACGTGGATGTCGAGATATAGGACGATAAACAATTCATTTCGAACATCCCTCGTATATCCCCCCCCCCCCCCTGTGTCTCGTGTTCAGCTTTAATTCTGGAATGTTTTTCTTTGTATCCTCTCCTGATTGGTGCTAATACCGCTCAGTGACGGATCCAGGTGGGGGTTCAGGGGTGGCTCCCCGCCCCCCGTTTTTAAATATCCTATGAAAATGAAATAATTTGGTCTCAGTGAAACCAAATTATTTCATTTTCATGGGGTATTTAAGAAAATTGAGATAAAATCAGCAAAGCGACCCCCCACACCTTTACATAGATAAATCCCCTTTCCAAAAATCCTGGATCCTTCCCAGCCGCTGTACAAGAGAAAGAGAGCTTAGCCCATATAAACATATCGTCATGTTTGTGGGTTATAGACAAGCAGTGCAGACCCAGATCAGATGCCGCAGCGTCTGATCTGGGTCTCCACATTTAGCTTACAAAATGCTCTGTTAAAATTTGAATGAAAATGCCACCCAACAACCCTTTAAAAGGAAACGGCATGGTCCATTTGATAACGGTGGACACTTCTATTCGGTTTAAATGGGTTCAGCGGTTTTCTTTTAATGGTTCATAATTAAGAGTACACTTGCATTTTGCCGATTATGCGAGCATAGTAATTTGTTATTGGCCATTAGTAAAGCACAAACTATATATCTACTTTCTATTCATGCTATTGATAGTTTGTTCTGTAAACGTTTCAGGGGATATATCTTTCAAAAACTCTTACTTGCATGATGTTTTTTCCTGTATAAACAAAAAATGCTTTTCTTTCAAGGAGACGGATACCATTGGCCACATTGTGAACTTTAGAGAAAACCATTTGCATGAACATGAACTACAATTACCTGACTACGATATTAAGAAGCATTTTGACCAAAACTGTATTTATTTCTGGTATTTTTACAATTTTTCATTTTGACCTTGAAAAACTCATAAGCAAAAATTGTAAATATACTGTTTCTACCGGGAACTTGTACATATTGGGTGAAAATACTTCTAAATATCGTAGTCAGATAATTGTAGTTCATGTTCATACAACTGTTGTTTTTTCTAAAGTTCACCCAGCGTGTTACAATATTGCAAACGGAATCAAACCAGGAAGTGACTCTAAAAATACTGATAAGCATGCTGTGGATTGCTCAAAAACTGTATGTTGGGGCGTAAAGTGATCTACGTGAGATGTATAAATTGTTTATACAACATTGTGGCCAAAGGATAAAAAGCATTTTTTATACAGGAAACATTTCATGCAGGTAAGAGCTTTTGAAAGATATATCCCCTTAATTGGCGATTTTAAGAATTTCTACTCAGTTCCTGGATTCAGCTGACTGAGAATCGTGGACAGTCACTGTTATCACCTCTATAGTATGCATATGATCATAGTGGATTTACGCTGTTAATCGTCTTGTGTTACTTTTTTCACTTGGTTGGACACATTCAAGTATTCCTTTCATAAATCTACCGGCAAATATACTTGGTAACTACATTGTGTATTATCCTGTATCAAGAGGCCAGTCATTATCCGCTACTGTTGATTCAAAGATAGATGAGAATCGTTGTAAACACAAAATATGAACTTATCCAGGTAATGAGTGATTTTAGATAGAGGTCTACTAAAAAAAATGCATCTTTGAAACATCAGTACTTGCCTGTATAAACTCCAAACAACAACATTCAGTTTTACAGTAAATAATCTGGAGGACGTACCCTTGACTTATCGAGAGGACCTAAAAATTTTGAAAACAGCAGATTGAGTTTTATTGAACTGTTGAAGAGAGTGAATGGAAATGGACCACCACTAGCGTCCTACAAGCACCAGCTTAGGCGGTATTGCATACACTTTCGCTTGACAGGCTTTCGATCCACCATGATCATCCTAAGATATGACAATCTCCTCAATATACTAAACCAAAATAACAACAACAGATGTTTATGTTTGAGCCAGAAAAAGTGATCGTTTTCATGACTATTTATTTGTTACAATAACCACTAAGTAAAGGATGCAAAATACATCCTATAATAGCCTCAACAAAAAAGTGCAATAAGGCACAATTGTATAGAAGCACCACTGTGAACAAGCAGCGTACACAATGAAATATTTGACCTGATTAAATGCATTCAAAAAGTACTTAATTTAAATAAGTTCAAATGTACTAAGATCATCCCCAATCGAGATACTTTCCGCCAAGCTAATAACCTCCTCTCATATGCATGAGGAGAAAAAGCTGTGGATTACCTACATTGCAATACATCTCTATGAGGCGTGTGGCAATCCAACGCACTGTGCTGACTTTCATGTGCTGCTGTTCACAATATTATTTGATTTAGTGTTTTACACGCATTTGCAAACACGTTCTGTATACTTGAAAACCACTTAAAATAAAGAATTTAAAACTGATTATTGTGAATAAATATCGCTCACTCATAAGCTCCTGCTCACCTGCACATTCGACTAGCACTTGTATCAAAATCTAGTTCGACTGCAAACGCAAGTTCATCCAGTATTGAATGTATAACTTTGACAAACAGTAAAATAATAAGCGTATGAAATCACCCGTATAATATAGAAAATTAATGTATATTATAAAGATACCCTGAGATATACTTGCCACCATTCACAGATTTAAACATCTTTAGCAAAACAAATTTGGCAAACCTGGTCGTATATTTGATATGTCGCTTAGAAAACTGATTTTAGTTAATAAATATCCTGACTTTGATTCATTTGCCATAACAGCAAGCCAGCAACTAGCATATATCGATATGTTGAAAAATCATTGCCAAGCTTAAGATTTAAAAACGTTTATGTGTAATCGGTTCCATCCTTTGGCTGATTGAAATCTTTCAACAATATGCTTAAAACCAAAAGTAACTTTACACTTTGAACTACCGAATATATCTTTACTGTTTTTGATTTTAACCAAATTAAATATTGCAATGAGTTGTTGGTACCTGCCCTAACCTAATTCACGTAAAACAATTTACTTATAGGTAAATTAATATTCTTTCGAGCTATCTGTGCTTTCATTAAAAGCAAAAAATCAGCATTTCCTAACAAATTTAAAGTAAATCTAGGATTTGAACAGGCTATTTAAGGGTCATCGATTGTCCATTAAAAATATTGCAAGACATTTTGTTTCTGACGTATAGTTTGTTTTTGGCAGCATCTTAAAGTTGGTTCACTTTGAAATTATCTCCCTTTGAATTAATACAATAGTAAACTTTAGTCCCTGCTAAACGCTTTATCTCAGATGACATTTGAAGTTTTAAATCAGCTATATGTTGGGACTTCTGCCCTGAGTATGTGACAAGATAATCTGATAAAAATTCCATCGATTTTAAAGAAAAACGGCAAACAGTTTCTTATGGGAAATTCCATTGAAAGCACTGTAAAGTTCACAAAAAGGGGTATGTACGTTAAAACACAACTCTTAATTTTTGTTACTCGAAGGGTAATCTGGGCTGATTTGAACTTTAAACAACAATTCAATAGTCTGTTTTTCAGACTTGTTCGTTAAAGTTAAAAATTGTCCAATCGCAAAGCTACAGTAACACATCAAAAGTGATGCGTTTTGGAAAAGTTATTTTGCACCCTTGCCTCTTTCATTACGGCATTGTGGTTGCATTTATGACAGCAAAACCATGAAATTCAACTGTCATATGAATAATTGATTGAACTTTGATATGAATTAAACACAATTGAAATACCACTCACTAATAACCAGAAAATGTATATTATAATAACAGTGTAAAGTTACTTTTGGTTTTAAGTATATTTGCATCTCCAAAACGCCCGCTGTACACAGCGCCATATATCATAGTGGTTCTCACTTACCAAGGGTAAGCAATTTTCGGCTAATTCTTCAAACGTCAAAAATTACATTTTCCTAGCAGAACCAAAGTTTTCCAAATCCAAGTACATACAGTTGTAGGCAGTTTCTTCTTAAGTAAGGGGTGACTTGGGGCTTGTGTCTTGAAAAATGCGTCTCTTGAATGTCTGAGTAATATGCTTCAGCAAACAAAGAGTGAATAGATATTAGTTGATGCTGGAAGTTCAAGAATGGTTGTTGTCAGTTACAAACGAATGTATGTGCACGAAGTACTGGTTAACTGCTTGTTCAAGCTTGTAAAGGGAAAGTGCGGTTTGGTGAACTGACCGTCCCGCCATGACCATAGCTGTTGACTTGGGACGTAAAGCAACAAGACAAGCAAACAAACAAACAAAGCTGGAAGTTCCAATTGAACGTGAAATTAACAAGACCTTGGTTTAATTGACAGTCACTACAGTTCCAGTACAAAGACTTCGACTATCATGACTATAGCTAAATCGAATACATTGTATACAAAAGCGCCAGTGCTTGAGACTTTGTTACTTATTGCAATTGCAAGCAGCGAACGCTCAGGCGAGACTGCGCATACGCGCAGTATCGCATGAGCTTTCACTGCTTGCACAGATAAATAAGAGTAGTAGGTGAAGAACCAGACCAAACCATATACATGTACATGTAGATACGCACGAAAGCTGCGCTTGAAAGTTCCAATAGTGTTTTTTATGCAAATGTAATAAGAACCTTAATCTCACGAACAGGCTCCTAATATAAGCCATGTTTCAGTTGTTTGAGATGGCGTGAGTATAATCAAAACAGACATTATCAGTAATTACTCTTCGCAATAAAACTTAATTATGACGTTGCTAACGACGTCTATGGCCAGATAATAAGACGGTATATTTGTACAGGAGAAATAAATAATAAACATGTAGTTATAAATCACATCCAATATATGCATTAACCTCAAAACGTGCATAAATATCTGACCGGCATCAAAATACACACGTAATGTCATATCTAAAACTGATAAACTAAGTGCGAGACAGCAACGAACACTGTTACAAAACACACTCCCTAAAAGAACAGTGTTGAATATGGAGAGAGGGATTCTTTACATTAGAATCTTTGAAAAATCAGTTCTAAAGATAGAGTATCTAAGACTAAAGCCTAACTGAATAGACTGCACAAGTCTAGTACAATACAAATGCAGAGCAATGAAAGGACATTTTCCTGTGAAAAAAAAAATCATAATTGAGCCAGTGCATGAGATTTCCAACAACGTGGCATTTTGATATGTGTAGACTCAGAAGAGCCTCTGCAGCCTCCTTTTAAGCTTAGAAACTCCAAATGGTATTCAGTCAGTCGCTTCACAATCATAGAATACTCTAGCGACGAGCAAAGGCTCTGATCAGACTGCGCGCATGCGCAGGCTGGTCTGAGGCTTTGCTGGTCGCACATACAACATTGTTGGAAATCTCATGCACTGGCTCATTATTATTTTCTAAGCATCTGAGTAAAATCATATTTTCATTCATCATGCTCATATTCGTGTATTATTTTGCTATTTAAACACAATCATTCAATGATGAGTCCCCGTGTGTAAAGCTTTAAAATAACCAAAGTGTTCAGTGCTATTCCATGCGCGGGTCCAAAAATTTCTGTCAGAAGGAGTCACACTTTGACAATGCGTTTTTTTTTTTTTTTTTTTTTTATTAGAAGGGAGAGAGAATCCAAACAATTACCACTATGAACGGTTATCGTAGGCCTGCCAGCAAAACGCGATTTAAATGGCGTTTAACTGGAGTGCCAATGATGACTGGCTGGCTAGTTTTGTGATTTTTCAGGGGATCCGGACTAGTATTGCTAAGAAACCGTATATTTCTGTGATTTTTCAGGGGGGCACGGACCCCCTGCTATCCCCTCAGGGTCCGCCCATGTATTCATCTCTATTATTTTGATGCTTATTTGATAGACAACTTATATGTTCTGCATTTTAAACATGAATTTTAATATTTATCTAAATGGCAGATTTAAACTTTTGCACGCTGGGTAATTTTTCACCACTGACCTTTATCAAAAGCAACTTTAAACAAATCATCTGGGCACACTATCAGATGTCCAACAGTTAGGATCAAACTCAGGACCGCTAGCAGGCAAACAACTAACTGCCAAAGTCTTTAAAAAACATAAACCCTTCCCAAATAATTTTCGAAATAGCGCTGTATTGTAGAATGAAGTAAGCAAAAATAAAATGACCTGTGCAGGTGCACAGTTTATTTTTAAACAGTGCACTTTATATAAATATTTTTAAAAAGAAAGAGGTCAATTATCTTTTATGTTCAAGCATTAGAATTTACCAGTAATGTTTACATTATTTTGCCTCCAGCAGAACCCTTTTATCCACAGCCGCAGTGCTATTTTAGTAACTAATACTTTCTTTATTTGTAGGTTATGGTCAACTAAATTCTACATCTGTTTTAGATTTTTTTGCACCAGACATGTATGACACTAGATATTTAAATATGCCGCATTCGGGCACAAGGCATATTGTTTTTCGTTCTGACTCGAGATTTCGGCCCTAGAAAATTATGGAAAAGCATAGGTTCCTTAAACCAAACACTTTACTGAGCTCAGCTGACCGAAGGCATAACAAAGTATAAACATCCCCCAATGTTTTCTTCTCAATATCTTTAAAAATTATCACGTTACTCATACCAAATATATCTTCTGTCACTTCTTCGTATATCTTTTGATAAAGATATCTCTTGTTAACAGTATTTACAACTTCGAAACAAGATACAAGATACAAGAAACTTTATTTAAAGTCGGCATTCAATTTTAACATATCAAAACATTAGCCATCAAGGCTATTTTACCGACAAACAAAGTGAAAGACTGTACAAGTATAAAACATATAACAAATCACAGGAAAATTGGGTTAATATCACAGAATTTACATTGTTATAGCACAGATATTTATACATTGAGATCATATGTAAAATAAAATCTTATAAAGATATTTTTTTTTTTTAAAAAAACTGATAATTTTCTATTTTTTTAAAAAAAATAATGAGCATACAGAGGGTCCTTTATTTCGATCTATCTAGGGGGACTAAATTACGAAACTCGAAAAGGTGGGATAAACGGGGCTCAAAGAGACCCTGACCGCCATGATGGCTGGTTTCAAGGGTCTTAGGCGAAAGACGAAAACCTAGATAGGGCGCAAAAATAAGACCTCCAGATAGAAGCGTGCATTGGAAAGCCATTTTCTCCATTTTAATTCTCATCCAAAAAACATTTGCTGTAGGTACTCAAAAGAACCGTCTCAAAGAGATGGTCCTTTTGAGCTCCCTCTACACATGCTTAATATTGGTGAGAAAAACATATGTTGTGGGTACTCAAAAGAACCATCTCACTGAGACGGTCCCTCTGAGCACCCAAAAACACATGCCTAATATTGGTGAGAAAAACATTCCAATTTACGTAAAAGCAAAACAAACTAGAAATTAAAGCAAATAAAAGTTAAGCAAAGCAAAGCAAAGCAGGTAAAAAGCAAACTGGGATAAAAAAAAAAAACTTATATAAGCAAAAGCAAAATAAGACTGATTAACTTTTGCACATTGAACATTTGCACGATGAGCGCTCCATGTGTTGACCAGCCTCTTGAACTCCTTAAAATCTTCGACTTTGCGAAGATCATTCGGGAGGCTGTTCCACACACCAGCTGCCTCGTAGCAAAAAGAAGATTTACCGTACTTTGTGGTACGCACTCTTGGTACATCTACAAGGTTGTCATATCTGAAAGAGTAAATAGAATTTTTGTATGATAATAGGTCCTGCAAATAGACAGGTGACATTTTATGGAGAATCTTAAAAGTTTCGACAGCAATTAATCTAATTCTACTGATATGAAGTGTAGGCATGTTAACTCTTTCAAGTAGAGTTTCATAAGAGCTATCGAAATCATTGAATACTAATCGAAGTGCCTTGTATTGGAGTTTTTCCATCTTAGCAGAGCTAATTTTTGAGCAAAAGTGCCACACAAGTGGACAAAAATTAAAACTTGATTTTATAAACGATTTGTAAATTAAATTTTTTGTTTCAATCGTCAAGAATTTGCTAAGACGTAATAAAACATTAATTTGTCTTGCAGCCTTTTTACAGATGTTTGAGACATGAAGGTCAAAGTTTAACAGATAGTCAATGGTTACACCTAGGAGTTTTACGGAGTCCTCACATTTGATTTCTGTACCGTTCAGAAAGAGACTTTTGCAATTCTCAAATCCAGACTTTCCAAGCATAATTGCCTGGAATTTGTCTGGATTTGCTTGCATTTTTATTATCTCTGAACCAATCGATGCATATGGTGCTCTCATCAACTAAAACCTCTTTCATAATATCTAGGATTTTATGACTGTATGAGACAGTATTGTCATCCACATAATTGTAAATTGATGCCTTTTTCTTAAAATAAAATATATCATTCATAAAAATATCAAAAAAAGGGGGTCCAAGAATAGATCCTTGGGGTACCCCCTTTATAATATTAAGCCAGTTGCTACAAAATTGCCATACTTTCACCCTCTGCTTTCTGTTTGAAAGGTAACTGTTTAAGATGTCACATGCATTAGCAGAGAGGCCATACGCACTAAGTTTGGCAAGTATAAGGTCATGCGGAAGGCAGTCGAAAAGCCTTGGACAAGTCCATCAGCACTGCTCCGACATACTGTTGCTTATCCAAGTCTTTCTTCCAGTCCTCCACAAGCCTTAGAAGAGTTGTTGCACATCCAAATTCTTTCCTAAAGGCAGCTAGATAATTGTGAAAAATATTATTAAAATGTTCAGTAAATTGTATGATCATAATATCCTCAAAAATTTTAGAATGTGCAGTAAGGATGCTAACAGGCCGATAATTCTTTTTTACAAAAGGATCTTCTTTTTAATAAATTATACGGACCTGAGTACTTTTTAGGTCATTTGAAAACTGGTTATTTTTGCACAGAGGTTGAAAACAGTGCTAATTGGGCCTGCAAGTGCTGTGCAGCCAGCTTTAATCAATTTAGCGGGCAGCTGATCAACATCTGTGGCCTTTTTGAGGTTCAGTTTCTTTATAGATTTGCTGACCAAAAATCTTTCGATTTAGGCCCACCACTACACCTTTCGAAAAAATATAAATGAATGGATTGTTTCCTAAGTTTTTGTTACGTAGTTTCTTTGTTTTCTATAATTTTCCCAATTTGAATTGTTTTTGAATTTTTTAAATTTATTGTGGAGCATCTTTTTCTTTTAAATGGCCCTCCTTAGCTCTGAGTTCATAAAAGTTGGGGATTCTTTTTTTTGGTATTTTTGCGTTTTTGGAGCGTGCTCATCCACGATATCCATCAGTAGTTTCTCATAAGCCCAGTAACAATCGTTTGCATCCTTGAAAACGGTTGCCACTTGGAAAGGGACCCGATGGAGATCATGGGTGAACTCAGCCTCCTGAAAGTTTTTGTAGCTCCTGAAAGTTACTTGTTGTCTTTTATTAGAAATACAGCTTTCTTTGAAGCAAGCTGCAATCATATTATGACAGTCACTGAGTCCACAGTCAAAGTTTATTGTATTACACAAAAAACTGGGGCTGTTTGTCAGGAAAACATCAATTAAACTTGGTTGGCTGATTTTAGTGTGCCAAGTTGGGTATTGTATAAGATTTTTTAGACTGTATAATAATGACTGTGTCAATAATGTTTCTCAGGGTGTGACTTTTCTCAGACACAAGAAGATTGTAGTTAAAGGCACCGACGATACACATATGTTCATATTTTATGAGTATTTGGTCCAGTTTGGAGCAGATGTCAGTTTCAAAAGAGTTATCGTTCATTGATTGATGATATGCCCCATGACCTGTTTTTTTAGTTTCAATTCTAAGAAAATATTTTCACTTTCAGTACATTCAAATTGTTTAATCCTTCTCACAGGTAGGTCTGACCTATAAAATGCCATAAGACCCCCTCCTTTCGCATTTCTATCCTTCCTTTCCATTTTATATCCATTTACTAAGAATAAATTGTCATTGAAGGTGTCGTCAAGTTTTGTCTCACTGATTATGAGAATATCGCAGAGTTTAACGAGTAAGACAGGTTTACAGAAACACTTCTCCAAGGTGGATTGTTTAGGTCATAATTAGTATAGATATATTATATATTTGTTTCCTATCAATTTCATGAAACAGAAGGTTTGAATCAAATGCACGTTTCCTTATAAGTAAAGGGAACAACATTGTTTTATCACACACTTGAGTTTACTATTTTGCCAAACAACATGCTTAAACGTTTTTGAGAAAAAATATGGCACCATTATTACATAATAGGGCAAAATATACAGTCAAAACTCTTCATAGCGTCACTCTATATGACATTATTTTGCAGGGAAAATTTCCTCTTTATAATAGAATATTTAGTTAACGACACCGACAGTAAGTTCTTGGAACAGATATACATTTTCTATTGAAAACTAATTCATTATAACAGAATTTTTACCATGTGTAAGTCAATTTTGTGATCAGGCCAAGGTCTTGTGCATGGACAAGTATCTGTCACATTTGATAAGAGGGAAGCTTTGTGTATTTTGATGCAATATGTAATTGAACTGGTGTATACATTTGGAATAATAACATTTAAATTCATTTGTATAATATTTACTTTTATGAAATGACCATGATGTTGACATCTGGTTCTGGTCAGTATTTCTTTATTACAGCAAATTCACTTTAACGTCAAAGATAGCTTGGAACAAACATGGTCGTTATAAAGAGGGTTGACTGTATAACATGATTTTTTCATTGAATAGGTTTAATTTCTTGTACTTCAACAACAGCAGAATCTAGGGTGAAGATTTGGTACCAGTAAAATGCATTTAAGCCCCCCCCCCCCCCGTGGCTTAGGCTGCTGTCCGTTCTAAGGCGGTGATTCTGTTGTTGTTGATTTTTTGTTTATTGTTACTCCCATTGTGGGAGTCTGTAATTGTTCTATGTTTTGTTGTACGTTACTTTATGTCTATTCTAGTATTGCAATCATCTTGATGGGGAAGAGAGAGCTGATTGCTTTGCTTAATTTGTCTTCCTGGTGTCTCGTGATGGTTGAGCGACTCTTCCTCGCGGTGCCACGGGGTTGTCTGCAGTTTGTGATTGTGGTATTTCCTGATCATACTCACTTACTATATTAGTTACTTTAACAAACAAACATATTCTGTAAAAATGTTTCTGGTGATCACAAGATCAGTCATAATTTTCATTGATATCATACCGACTACTAGGTAATCACAAAACATGATATTGATATTTTAAAGATGGTTCTTAGTAGGGTATTTTGATTATAATATTACATTACACAGTTGATACAATATTTATCTAAAACAATAATTAAAAGAATGATCAATTAAAAGATAACTACTGGTAAACAATTTGCCCTTGTTACTTGAATTACTGTGATCACTGCTGTAAGTCAGGTCGTTAGCGTTTATGGATGGAATTATGAATGCGTTTACGTTATATATTGAACACCCCTCGTAGATATACGAAGGCAGTGTATAACATACCGGACTGGGGGAGAACTGCCATGTTTTACCAGCTTACTGTCCCCGCAGTGTTGAGTCATACCAGGGAACTGCACCGAGGCTGGGGGCCTTGTTACAAATTTAAGGGATATTAGACAGGTAAAGCGCAGTCAAATGGGGTGATTTCAGATAACATATCTGATGAGCAGCCCCCTAAAATATATATTTGAATATTATTATCTTTTGCATTTGTAATATTTGTCCTAGAGCTGTCGAGCAAACAAATATGTGTCGTTTTGCCATTAACGCTTAGAAAAAAGGTGGGTAGGTTGATACCTAAATGTTCAGTATCTAATCTTGTAATGTGAAACGAGACCCATGTAATAGTGAAACAAAACTATCTGCTACTTTACCAGTGGGTCGTTCTTGTTTCAACACAACCTTCCTGGGCTGCCTCACTATGGGATAATGTAACCTCAACCAGTGAATATTAAAGACCATGCTGATCTCTGTCTGGAATGATCACATGTATCAAAGTGTGAGGGTGCTGATCTCAAGTGCAGTGGCATACCTTCCATTGAATGTGATCTGTCATACGAGACCCCTATTGTACTAAAATACATCCATTGCCCTTGTGTATATGTAACCACAACCCAAACTGAACCACCAATGAGGTCACGGAATTATTTGGTCAACATGTCCCAATTTGTCTGGGTGAGTCACTGTGACCTTGACCCACAATGCTGGGTGCGGTGGCCATTGTTCTAGCACCCCTTTTGTCCTTGTGCAGTTGTAGCCTCGACCGCAAATTGTTAAGGTATGAGGTCATGAAATGATTTGGTCAACGTGTCCCAACGTGTTGAGATGAGTCACCGTGACCCACAATGCGCTGACGTCATGAGAATTTCCGCGTAACGCGATACCCCCTCCCAAATTATTATTGGTCTGATATATGATATTCCATTGTTATATGATACCCCAATGCTCTAAAGTGCACCCATTGTTCGTGCGCAGTCATGCGTGACCCATCCTTACTCCTTGTAGGCTGTAAAACTACTTATGTTCGCATATCACGTCTTAACTTAATTACTTCTTTCTTTAAAATGTAAGTAATTTTGGCTGTAATTGTTGGCCTTGTTGTCAAAAACTCTGACCCTTAATAAAATGAATATACAAAATGGATATTGAGCAGTCAGGAGTATTTAAAGCTTATCAAATATACAACAATGTAGACAAATACTATTCTGTGTATTCGAGCAGTCTCGTTGCAACCTAGTAGCTGTAGTAGTTTCTGTGTGGAGTTGGTAAAACTTCTCCCCATGCATCGATATAGTGTTGAATTGTTTTCATATTCTGGTCCTTCAGGAATATTGGGTTCTGACGGAAAGCAGAATACTGCTTAAGCCGGTGCTATAGGGCGTGAGATTTGATGCACGTTCCATTAGTTCTCATGAACAGGCTCAATAAAACTGAGTCTGCTGTTTTCTTATATTGTAGGTTCTCTCTATTTCTGAAGGAACCGTTTTTCCAGATTATCAAATGAAGCTTACCCAAAGTGTCATCTCCGCATGCTCTTGCTGATATAAGCCTTATTTATTTGTGTGCAGAAAAGTGGTGTAAGGTATTTTTCACACAGATTAGACTAGGTGTATTCTTCTGAGACTATTCAGCTTTTAGGTGCACTTTATGAATAAACATTGCGTCAAAGCATTGGAAGAAATTGGTTTATGTAAATGAGGTTTACATGGAAAGGAAGAAAGCTCTCACCCTTTCGCTCGCTAAGTACATAATAATAAACAATCATGGTCCGACAATTGATGGAAATTATATTGCACGAGCCAAGTGTTCAGAAAATATACCTGATAAACATTCAGCTGGAGCATATGGCTTCGCTGAGTTAAGCTGTTGACGTTAAGTACACCACCGCCTGCGTTTTTGTACCAGTCAAATTGAATTGGAAACGTGTTGAAAACGCAGGTAATACGCACTGATTTTTCAAAGCGAATTCCGAATAGCCAATCAAAGCTCATTATCGATAAAGCGTTGTACTGCAGTGTAAAGCATTTACCTGTCTAACAATCGATTCAGCTGATTTATCAACACGTCCGGAATCAACACGTATCATCGCGTATCAACGCAGTTTCGTATTGAAATTCATTCCTGCATAGTCAAACAATATATACTGACGTCAACTAAAAACGCCTCACTCATTATCACTGATTTCTTAGCGATGATTAAAGAAAATGAACAGTGACGTACTGCGTCTTTATGTAGAGGTTGGGCGATGTTGGAAAATGACTTTAATTTGATATGCAGGTGACGCGTAATTCCGATGACGTCATACAGGCTCAACGTACACATGACGGCATTGTGCATCGATCACTATGATTTCAAATTGAATTTGCACCCAATTTGTGCCGCAAATGTTTTGCTAATCAAAGAACAAATTTGGATCATTTTTCAAACAGTTGTGCTTGCGAGTAGTAACTTTGTGAAATTATGACGTCATTTTAAAAACAAAATGCAAGGTCCGTTTACGAAACTTGCCAACATTCTCGTTTTCCTTTAAGTAATGGAAAAATGATAAGGGGGTACATCAGGTAATGTACACAGAATATGCCTACATAAAATTACGTTATTTAAGATAAGCTGTTACGCCCAATGGCCAGTCGTTGGTCTACGTTAACGTCACCCAAAACGGCCGTCTGGAACACGTGCTAGATTGCGTTTCCTCAGCAATCGTCGCTGGTTAAAGACTTAAGACTTTTGCAAAGGACTCGTAACAATCTTTTCACCCACTTTGCAGAGTCATGACGTTTAAGTTTTACTGAAATGCATGGCGAAAAGGTGGGTGGGGTAAGTAGTTTCTTTCAGCAGACGCATACAAACATTGTCTGAACATTATAAACGCATTTTTGGTAAAATAGAGACTGTTTTACAATGGTAAAACACGTGTTTCCTGTCAACGGATTGTGTTTGGAAACAAAGCAAATGTGGCTAAAGTCTTGTGTCGCACGAAATGGTGACCCCTGTCTCAAACCGAGGCTGTTTTCTCAGCCTCAAATATTCTTTCAGCAATCATGTTTTAATAAGATACGCTTGACTGGTTAGATGTTATAATGCATTAAAAATTCATAACTTTAGTCTGATCAGTCTAAGAGATATTCACGTTTATTTTTAGATGAGGCGTTTTTTCTTGACGTCAGTATAGGAATGATGAAATACGTTTTTAAAGGATTTAAAAGGCAAAATAAAACATTGGGGTAAGAAATAATTAATATTGTTTTACACGCGATGAAAAATTAGAAAAGATTTAGCTTCAACAGAGTCAACCCATTTCAATATCGATTTTATAAAAAGCAATTTGATTGGTTACGTATGTATGTAACAAACTAATCTGTCCCAATGCTTTGGAATATTCATGAATCTTACATTGCTTCGATATGCGTTGATCATGAAATGCCCACGAAACGCGTTTTTGTAGTACAAACACACAACGGTAGTATAATAAAAACTGATATGACCACATGTTAAGTGAAACAATTTCCGTGGAAATTCAAAATTACAACGTTCCTGATAACGTTTTTTTTTAAATAATGAACTACATTTATTATCTGGGAGTGAACTAATGCCATGCGATAAAATTGATAGTGGTTTACAGATTTTAAGGAAACGTTATGACGTCCATAACAACGTTGCGTACATTTACATAATGTCAAAATTATAACTTTTTTACGCGAGAAATGAGATTACAAAGTTATCCTGATGTCATATGATAAATAGAATCTAACATTCATGCTCCTGTATTATTGAATTTATTAAACTCATTGCGAAAAAACAATAAAATGCTCGGCAAGCCTGGCAGTTTATCGCTTTTACTCAACTCACTTAACAAATTTGATAAAACATGAGCACTCGTGTAAGATCCTCTATGCATCTGTCGTCTTAATAAGTTTGTCAGAACGTTAATCTGTGTATGATTACCAAGTTCGTCGCCATGGTCGTGGTCATTTCATAATATCTACATTTTCGAAGAAAACCCTTAATGAACTTTTAGATTTTTGCAACCGTCCATAGCCTCATGAATGGCACACATATGATTGACAGCGCCAAAGTAACTTGCCCGTGCAATTCGCTTCGAAAATCGAGCTCATTCGCCAGAAGTGACACTGGTGTTGTGATTGACAGCGAGCCACACCCGAGTCGCACGTGGTAAACAATCCTCTTGTTTGCTCCATTGGCTGTCCGTGTCCGCACTGGGTGTTCCACTTTTCTGTTTTACACTCTGACAAAACCGTTAATACGATTTCATATTTAATACAAAATTGTTTGGTTTCCAAAAGTATAAATATTTTTTTTTTATATTTTAGATGTAAATATAAGCAATATATATAATTGTTGTCTGTTCATGGAATCATGAATATTTCGAGTCTCTTGCAAAGTTAACGTGAAACCCTTTGGGTTTCACTTACTTTGCAGGAGACCCGAAGTATTTACGATTCCAAGAACACTCCAAAAAGGAGTTTGTTCATATGTAAGTAACTCCAACAATAGAAACCAATTAAAGCCTGCTTAGTTACTAAAACACGTCCACCAATATCATAAACCATACATACTTATTTGTCATAAAGATATTGTTTTTAATTCTACCGAAGACACTCGGCCTGATAATGCATGTCAGCTCCAGTATTTGATGGTGAGTTGATGTATAAACTGGAAAGAATAGTTGGGAAGGCTACTTTTCCTGATCTGTTAAAAAATATCACCAATCATTATAAAAAAAAACTTTGTTATTAATATTTCCGTTTGGACATGCGTCGAAACGTGCTTTTCATTTGCATTCAATTCCACAATGCACCATAGCAACCTCGCCAAATTCAATCGGAAAATGAAGCATGAGACTCTGATTGGCAAATGATTGACTCGGCACTTCTGAACATTTATAGACTAAATCCATACAGTTCAATAGCCGCCATGGGACAAATATTGTTACAGTACACGCATTAGACATAACGAAGTCGGTAAACAAATAGAAATGAGATCTATCTTAGAATATCTAATGGTTCAGATGTGTATAATAAAACAAGAGGTTCTGGTGTATTTAATTTGTTCCACTTGTATGGACAGTGTAACTAAATTTACGACCAACTTCCTCTATGATGTGAATGAGGTTACAAGGACGTCGTCATACCAAATGATAAACGAGTGCGTAAAGCCATTCGAGTTATACTATGTAAAACATTCAAATATCGTAAATTCGATGACCTCAGACTATGTTTTATTTCAAATTATCAGTTGTTTGAATTATTGGAAGGTAGACATAAATAAGTAGAACACTCAAAAAGGATATTATGAGTAAAAAGCCCTTTTCTTTGTTTCATCATAGCATGCTTATTTGATTAGATTGTTTCTGTGATGATGGATTGCATTAGTTAGAAATCCTCCATGCGAGCTAAACAATGCTTGTTTTTTAACAACAACAGATTCTATGGCCAAGATTTGGTGCCACTAAAATTGCATTTAAGCCCCTCACATGGCTTCGGCTGCTGTCCGTGGTGGTTCTGTTGCTGGTGATTTATTGTTTGATGTACCTCCCAATGTCTGAATAGGTTCTGTGTTGGTCTTTGTTTTTGTATTCATTACTTTGTGTTTTTGTTTTTTCTAGTTTTGCAATTATCTTGACGAGGAAGAGAGCTGGATACTTTGCTTTAATTGTCTTTCTGGTGTTTTGTCACTGTTACATGTTCTGTAGCTACCTGTATTCCTCGCCTTGCTTTGGGTTGATCTGCAGTTTGTGACTGTGGTATTTCTTGGCCATACTCACATTTTTTTGGTTTTTCTCAAGTAGACGTTTCTTTTACGCACCCAAATATATTTTGAATAGTACTTCGAATTATCAGAGTTCGAATTTTGAGTTTGTACTGTACATATAAGAGCCAGCTCATTTAAGAGTAAAAAAGAAGAATCATCAAAAGATTTGCTTCATACATAGTGACAGCATAGCGACCGAAACATGTACAATGGATGCACATCGGTGGCGGATTCAAGGGAATATGACCAAAGTGGCATTATCAAAGAAAACTGTTGTAATTGAATGTATTCCAATGCCATTAGATTTTCTGTAATTTGTTGTTAAGGTATGTGCCGATCCAGAAAATTTTGTCAGAGGGGGTCCAACTCAGCTCGACAGCTTTTTTTTCTTTTTTTAGTTGATGAGGGGAGAGAGGATGATGGCCAAACATTGAATGCTGGCTTGGTTACTAAGCTTTGTGATGTTAAGGGGACCTGGACCAGTATTGCGAAGAAATCTATAGCTTTGTGATTTTTCAGGGTGGGGGTTCAGACCCCCTTCCCCCTCTGTGTCCACGCTCATCCGGCTTTCCTTGGGCATACTGACTCGTTATATGTGTCCTTGGTTTTTATTTCTATGGCCTGCAATAGAGGTGTTTTACTTTCAACTCTAGTCTGGTCAAATACTCTCGTACAGCTTATTCTCTGCCTACCGGTGATTCAATAAGTGTAGAATTTTAGGCTACTAATATGCATAAAGACATAGTGCTAGTAAACCGCTAAAATGCAGCCTGTCAAGTACAATGTTATATTATGACTTCTTTGAAGATGGTATTAATTCACACAAAACAGTTTTGCAGCCTGGTGCAATTGTAATGGACAACCACAGACACGAGGTTTTATATAAGAGCAGTACTATTAAAGAATAATGTAACGCAATACTGTATCCACATAATATAATAGTATAGTAGACATAGAATTTGAAAATATATACGACAATCCAGCAAAATCGCTTTACTCATAAAGAAAATTAAAGGAAAACTACTCTATCACAGAAGGTGAATTTCTGAAAATGTTAAGTCTCATTTATAGTATACAAAATTCAAACTAAAATTAAAAACAAAAACGCTAAAATAGCGAATAACCATATTCTCTTGCTCGAATCAACAAAATTAAACAAACGTATGTGTACACTTACAAATTACTTATGAAAAATAAATTCGCTCCAGGAAGAATATCTGAACAAACGAGGATAGAGCATTTCGGTGTCGAAAATTGAACTTGAATTGGAATAACATATAGCAGCCACTGATTTTGTTTTGCCAAACCAGTTGTTGGCCAAATCACCTAGTACTTTTAGCAAACATAGACACCAATAGTGATTTATATCTGTAAAAGTAGACCATACTGAGTAAATTCGATATCGTTTTGGGCTTTAAATCTATAATGACCTAGAAAATATTCCACGACAAAGGTCAAAATCTTCACAGGGAAAATAAATCACCACTGGGATTGTTAACTTTCCCCTAGGAGATTTTTCCCCATGGGGAAAATTTCCCCACTGGTATTTTTCGAAAAAGTAAAGTTCATCGTTTTGTTCAAATATGAAAATATCTCATGCAAATGGTGTATAAAAATGCTTGTAGCCGGTAATAACGATGTTTGTTTTTTCCTCGAGAGAATTTTTCCCACGAGGATTTTTTTCTCCTAAAATCTGTATTAGTATCTTAAACAAGCCTAGGTTCACTCTTGCAATCTGTTTCACACATTAGGGTGTTTGGTTCCTGTATATTAGAACATATATATACAAACCGCTTACATGCAGCAAAAGATGTTCGACTCAAGATTTTCCAGTATAAATGCTTAATGCGAATCATTCCCTCCAATAAATATCCATTAAATGTACAATTGGAGAGACAGCATTATGATAATTTTGTAAAATGGTAAGAGAATAAAACCATGTACAACTTTTTAGACAAATATGACCCCATTTTTGTTTAGATATAACATAACAATGCACTTCAATTTAAAGTACGTTAAATTTGGTAGTATACATACATGTAACATGCATAATACATTTGAGCCGTGACATGAGATTTCCAACAATGTGGTATGTGGGACTAGCAAAGCCCCAGATCAGCCTGCGCATACGCGTAGTCTGATCAGAGCCATTGCTAGTCGATTGAATATTCTATGAGTGTTAAGCTACTGATTGAACATCATTTTGAGTTTCTAAGCTTAAAAGAAAACTGCACAGGCTCGTCTGAGTCTACACTTGTAAAAATGCCACATTGTTGGAAATCACATGCCGCGGCTCATATTAGGTTTGTAATTGTGTGTGTGAGTGTTTCGGAATAAAGGTAGCATGTGCAGAGTTATATGTAAAGTGTATCGTATAAGTAATAGATAAAGGATACTTTTCCGAGGCTTTCGTGTTTAAACCGCGAGGCGGGCATGGCCCGCCGAGCGGTTTAAACAGAAAGCCGAGGAAGAATCCTTTATCTAGCTTGTAGTATGGCGCAGGCGCACATAAACACGTGTTACTGACACCTGACGAAATTTACATTTGCTCCTCCCTGCATTTGGCCTAAGCTGCCAATTATATTACATTTACCTACGGGATAATGTGTCGCTTTTTAGTAAGTTACCGCCTACATCGCTGTTTAACTAACCTTGGAAGTTAGAGTACGGTTTTAAGCTCCTCCTTCGTCGTTATTCTAGGGTGTCTGATTTAAACATCAGCAAAGATCAAAGAAAAAAGCATCGGCCATACTACAACATGCATTAGTACATATCGATTTGTATCATTAATGTACAGCTATAATACGGATCAGTTTCTGGTGATTTGATATGATTTTATATTGCTTGTTCATTGATATTATCATTTGTTTTCATATAGTTCCTTGTGATTAAATTACAACCTTGCCATAGCTCTTGATGCTTAGAAAGCTCAAGAAGAGCTGTAAGCTTTGTGGTACTGATAAACATTTCTTCTTGACATACCAAATCAAATCCGTTTGTGAGTAGAAGCTTCCTGAATTATCACTATTTTGAAAAGTAAGAAAGAGAGCAAAGATCAGGAATCGATACAATCAAGCACCACAACTGACCCAGGATACCAATGGGAAAGTGACAAAGTCAAAATTAGACATTACAGACGAGAGCCTAGAGGCCAGCCCTTTCCCATTGTTGTTTTATTATAGGGCATTGACGCGAAATAGCCTGTCTTCGTGGGTTTGCAGACAACAAAGGCGCAGACCAGCCTGCGCTTCCGCGCAGTCTGATCAGCACCTTTGTTGTTCGCTTATTGAAAGTACAATACCTAGACTTGCTACGAGTGAAATTTCAATTTTCTAGCTAGCCTATGTAGCGGACCAGGTTGGTTTGAATCTCACTTTGTTGGAAACCCCGAAGCTAGGTTTTCTCACGTCATGACCCATATGTATATGTGTGTAGGGTGTGGGTGTTCTTTATTGTTGGATATATGTATTTTCCTCATGTTTGAGGGCCCCAAGGAAGATTGATTCGTCAATTTGGGTTACCCTCACTAAATAAAGTCGTTACTTACTTACTTACTTAGCAGGTGACCACAAGGCATCAACAAACAGACGTACATGAAAGCATAACCAAACAAGACAGAAATAACATAATGATCCACAAAAGAAGCGCCACCTTGGTAGGTCAGTAAAACATTTTACTGGAGGGCTTAAACCGGTTTAACGGTGCACCAACATCACCCTTAGTTCAGATGTGGATCAAGATACATAGATGTTTCGTTTGCATGAAAGACCCCTAACTTATCAATGCATCATCTCTTAGAACATATAAATCAAGATATAAAAAGGAGATAAAGCAAAGATAAGGACTCAGCAGTAAATGAAACTGATTACCGTAGCAAAAGAAATCCAACAGGTAAACTCTTATGGGCCTGACAACAGCCAAAGCATCAGACCCCTACCATCTCATCAATAGATAAGTCTTTAAGTTGGAACCGTCATAGAGTCTGAAGTCCGACCCACCGGCGTACAATTTAAGAGGAAAGCAAAGTTGCCAACCGTGATTGGGTTGACCACCAAGCATGCAGTCTGCTGCAATACATTATTGTTATGACCAATCTTTTTATAATGGGAAATTATTTTAATGAACTGCGCTGAAAGATTATTAGAGCCAACAATCTTCGTCAATTTCTACACCATGTCACCATAGAATTCAGGTTACGAAAGTCCTTGGCGCAAGTCTACTCTGTGTACGTTAACCCTTTGAAGACCGGAGACACCTAAATGGGTGCTTTTGCAAACAAGGAAGACCCAGATAAAAATGCATATTGAGGAATTTTGAATTTTATTTGTGTCCGCACTGTTTGCGAAGATAAAATCGATCTTCAGAGAGAAAAAAATGCATTATACTTTTTTGTGTTGTCGACACATAGGGACCATGACTCCGTCGGCGCCGTCGTCGGCATCAGCATCAGCGTCCGCGGCGTCACAATTTGGTTTCTATTCAATAACTTATGAAAGGATATAATTTCATTCAAGTTTTCAGAAGGGTAAAGCAGCATAACGTACAGGCCAAAAAGTAAGTATGAACAGGAAATACCACAAGCACACACTGCAGACCAATCCCCGGCACCGTGCGGAAGAGTCACATGACATTTACTACAACAAGACATACTTAAGAGAATAAAAGCAAAGCAACCAGCTCTCTCTTCCTCTTTAAGATGATTGCAAAACTAGAAATGACACAAAGTTATGCATAACAAAACAAAGAACCTCCACAAACAATGGGAAGTACATTAAACAATAGATCAACAACAACAGAACCATCGCCTAAGTACGGACAGCAGCCTAAGTTGGAATTTCGAGATCATCCGCAAAACTTAGACTGAGTTATGGCATTTTTAGGGCTAGTGCAAAAGCTACATTGGCTTTTTTTGTTATAAACTTCACATTTCCACAAAGCTATTATATCTGACAACTTATATTTTGTAATAAACCATTTACATAGATTAGTCTGATCTCCAGAAATTCGCTTTAGCCACGAAAATAGCTGTAAGCTTTGCTAACTTGTTTGAAACAGTTTCTTCAAAACTTAAGCGTTTAAGGTAGAACCGGTCTTAAGAGCATGTGTCCAAAAAGTTACCATCTTTTGATATGTTGAAAAATAGCTCAAAACTCATCTATTTTGACAAAAATAACAGGAACCTACCGTGCAACTATGAACATTTTATTATTATTTTTTTTATTTTCTTTTTTAATCATATTTAAAAGTAGAATTAAGTTATGTTTTCACAATAAATCTGTTAACTATAGCTGAAAACTGCACGAAATAGTGAATTATCTTATAAAAACTGGTGTGTTTTTCTCTTGTTGGTAATTATTTGCGTCCCTCCAATAATTATAGCCAGTTAATTTGAACATAAATGCTGTTGTTTTAATACTGATAATTTGTTAAGACTTACGAAATTGGTAAAATGTATACCTGAATTTTAGTTTTTTACTGTGTTCTTGAAAAATAGAAAATAGTTCTAAAATTAAAAGATCAAAAGTTACAGACTATGCAGCTTTAATTCACAATATTTTTGTTGTTTTTTTTTTTCTTTTCTTTTTTCTTTACTTTACGTACAGTATACGTATTCTGGATTCGTTACAAAATTGACGTCATCAGCAGTAACGCGCATAGAAGGGTCGTCAGGATGACGCAAGTCTTTGATCAGGAAAGTTGTTTTATTTCGAAAATGTTGTTGCAAGTTTTCAAGCGAGAAAATGACCTAATGCAATAATGGTTTTCTGATACACTAATTAGAGATAACACTTACTTGTATAAAAAATACTCGGTTATCTTTTGACATGGGTCTTGTATCACCTTAAAATGCTGTCTGTAACGAAACCTTCTAAATCGTTACCAATCGAATTCTCCTAAACAAAAGAAAAATTTTCTCTTGGAACCTATTATAAATTGTACAGACATAATTAAAGTGTGTTCTGTTAGAAAATAAAGCATTTCAGTCGGATATTTACTTTTTGTAAGCATTTTTAACACCAAATTTTAGCGTTTACAGTTTCCAAGGCAACATTACATTGTATGCAAAGTACACAAATGTAATGCTAGGTGATCAGTTTTATTGGTGATATATAGTTATAATATCTAAACACTTGAGTCGACTCTTAGTTTTAAGAATTTGTTTTTGAAAGATCTTCCAGGACACATTTTATACATGCATACCCATTTGGACACTTGTATGGTGGAACTTATTAAGCCCAGTTGTCAAGCTAGCACAGGCACATAGAAGCTGTGTTTCATTTAAATAGTAGACTGAATGTTCCTCTAAACTTAAAGCAAAATTGCACACAATAATACGCATTTGCACGAAAGATACCCCCGTTTTAGCTCTTAAAACCATTTAAAGGTGGGTGGGCGTGTGTTTATGTCAGCCGTGTTATGTTTATGCTTTAAAAAGCCATTTAGTTTATTTGGCCTAACAGGGACATATCCATTATTTATGAGAAAGCAAAACTGGTTTGTTTTATCTATATGCAACCACAAAAAGTGAAATTCAAATCTGTCCAAATAAACATGAAACATGTCTCGTATAGGCCATGATTATTCAGTGCCTGTAGATAAGCATGACATTGATTAAAATTTTAACCCATCCCCTTAATCCCTAAGGCGAAGTCAAATGTCAAATATTTAAATTTTGCAATTACTTAATAAGTTGTCATTTGTTTACTGAAATTTCGCATGCTGACAAAGGTCAATAGATATGAAACATATCAACAGGATTTTAGTCGAGCCCCCTGGGTGGATTTAGGGGGTGGGGCAGCAGCCAAATTTCATCTTTTTCAGAATACGGACATGTTTCATATCAAATCTAAGGAAATGACGCATGTAGTAACATGTCAGCAAATATTTTGCCTGTTGACCCCCCTTGACCCTGGGGGTTGGGTTAAAAGGTCAAATTTCAATTTTGTTTAGAACATGGTCCCGCTGCATATCAAATTAAAGGGAATGGAGAATTCAGCAACATGTAAGCACATATTCTGTCCTTATACACACCCTCGACTCCTGGTGTGGAGTCAAAGGTCATATTTTTTCTGTTATTGTTGCATTTCAAATTAATTGGAATAGAGCACTATGCAAGCACATATTCTGTCCTCGACCTCTCGGGTGGGGTCAAAAGGTCAACGCATTGTTTTACTGAATGTATACGGAGTCATGTTTCATAGCATATTAAAGCGAATGGAGCATAAAACACCCGTGCCAGCCTATTTTCTGTCCTTATACACACCCTCGACCCCAGGGTGTGGTCAAAAGTCAAAAACATTTTTTTACTGAAAGTTGTTACGTTGCATATCAAATTAAAGGGAATAGGACATAGAGCACCATGCATTCATATATTGTGCCCTTACATCCTACCCCAACCCTGCTTGGAAGGGGTCAAAAGGTCACAGCATTTTTTTCTGAAAGTAGTCATGCTGCATATCAAGTTAAAGGGAATGGAGCTTAGAGCACCATGCAATCACATATATATTCTATGCTAACACACCCTCAACCTGAGGGTCGGGTTAAAAGGTAAAAAATCTGAATTTGGTCATGTTGCGTATCAAATTTAAAGAAAAAAAAGTACAGACTAACTTAGAAGCATTTACATTCGACCATACACCACCCCCCCCCCCCACCCCGACGTCTAGGTCAGGCTGAAACTTCAGATATTGAAATCGTATACTTTTTATTGAACTAAGCACTGAAAATTAGTTGATAGGCTTTTAGCTATGATCTTTATGATACCCAGGGTGAACTTAGTGGTTGTAGAAATGGGATTATTTATGTTTTGTGATTTTTACGTTTCTTTAAAATAGGTCTTCGCCGAGGGGTGTAAATTCGACAAATTTGTCTTGTTTGACTTCTGTTTTGTCAGAAGACACACCCGATTCTCGGAATTCTAGTTTTTAACTCTCTGTAAGAAAATGTGGAAGCGTTTCAATTTGGATAGACCATGCATTATTTCCAATGAACGAAGTGATGATGTCATCGAACTAGCCGACCCTCTGTATACAAATTGATTCTTTCTTCTGGTTTGATACAATTAAATGAGGACAGTCCATTGCTCAAGTCTTGGGGTTTCCAGCTATATTTTTTTTATATAATTGTCTGAAGATATTACCTTTGAAAACAATGTAGAGCCCCATAAAATGCCGCATAACGGTGATCCTCTGGACTAATTTGTCTATCCCACCATAACACTCATGATGGATTCATATATTCTATGTTGATCGTGCTCGCGGTGTTTTGTTGCTTAGTATATCACTGGCTGAAGGTCAGTGGTTAAAGTGGATAAATCAAGAGCGCGAAGCACAAGTGATTTTTGCCCTTTACGACTGACCGACAGGCGGTGAAATATCAAAACAAACAAATCACTGCTAGTGCGAATTTATTTCGATTCTAACACTCAAAAAGATTACAAATCTGAAGAAATCCTTCAGAGTCTATAACTATTCCGCCATCTTGAACATAGTGCTATAATTTCCCGTAACTCTTGTTTGGACTGAAGCGCGTATTTTACGTACGTTTTGAACGTTCATTCTTGCATAGAAATCTATTCGCAATCTATTCGTATAGCTGTTTACACCCATTGTCAAATGAACGAAAAGCCATGTTCAAATCAGGAGATTCACGTGCTGTTTGAACATGGGTCTGCATTTGAAAATACTTAAAATGAGCCCTGCATTATTTGCATGACGTTATATACGGAAAGCGTTGCGGACCAGGCTGATCATTTCGCCGCTGTTTTTGTTCGCGAAAACGTTGCGTACGGTTATGACGTTGTGGCGACGTTATGACGTTCGAGAGTACACAGCCGACGCCATTTTGTTTGAGAATTCCAGTGTAAGAAAATGGATACTTTGTTTGAGAAGTGCAGAGTCCGAAAATGGACACTTTAATGTTTAGCAGCGTTTTCAGTGCGAGTTTTGTTGGAATAATATGGTAAAATATGCAAGAATAACGATCGCACATGTTTGTTTTATTGCATTAACACTTGCCGGGTCGCTAGGAAGATGTTTGATCACTCGGCCTATCGGCCTCGTGTTTAAACAGCATTCTTTGGACCCGGCAAATGTTGATGCATGAAAAAAACATGTGTTATCCCTATATTCTTGCATAGGAATTCGTTACGCGAAGCTGTTTGAAGCCGCAAAATCCATGTTCAAATCATGAGATTCACGTGCTGTTTGAACATGGCTTTTACATGAAAAAGCCTAAACTGTGCCCTGATTTGCATGCATGGCGTTACACTGGAAAGCGTTGCGGCCGTGACTGATCTTTTCGCCGATACTTTCGTTCGCGATAACGTTGCTTGCGTATATATGACGTTGTGGCGACGTTCGAAAGTTTGACGCTGACGCCATTTTGTTTTGAGAAATTAAGTTTAAGAAAAGGGATATTTAATGTTTAAGCGGCGTTTTCAGCGCGGTTTATGCTGAAATCAGATAAAAAAATGCAAGAATAACGATGACACATGTTTGTTTCATTGCATTAACTGTCGGGTCCCTCGGGACCCGACAAATGTTAATGCATGAAAAACATGTGTGATCCCTATATTAGTTTTAAAACGACATTGTACCGTCTTTTGTCAACGTAACAAGGCTGTATGTGATAGACGACGTCATGCAAATCAACCTGGAGACCAATTGACGTCACACCAATCCGTTCCCAGTCCATGCAGTGATTTATCAACCAATAAATCACTGAATTAAACCTTTGGCTATATAGGCGATCAGTGTTCGAATCACCAGTAATTGCTCTATCGAAATAAAATATGATGCCTGATCTGAACGATTCCATAGACAGGATACATGTATTTAGCATCGGTTCTGAAAGTACTTGTTGTTTAACTGTCATTTATTGTTATTTGTTACTACATGTATAATAATATATCATGAGTGTAAGGATGGGATAGAAAAAAATCCGTCAAGAAGACGTTTGGCATCACGAGGCCTGCTGAGTGATGACAAATGGTGGTCTTGATGGACAGATATTTCTATCCCAGCCTCACACAATTGATACTCACCATTAAATACTGCCTTTTCATTTTTTAAAAAGAAGCTGTCAGAAGTTCCTGAATACGCCGAGATGCGACTTAGCATCTCGACGACATTACTTTAACATACATTTTGTAACAATGACGTCACTTGTCCTTCGACGTATGGCTGTTCAATTTATATCTTTTCCCAAGAGCTGGTATATGTATGGGGCATATGCGATAGAGAATTATTTAAACTGTCATTCTGTATAAACAGCGAAAACTTAAAAAAATGTTGCCATAATGGGCAATACAAACATAAATAATCATATGAAATTTCGGTGAAGCAGTCTACATTTTTTCTTGTCTACCCTTGATTGAGACTGGACAGCTTATATTCCCTATCAGTGTTGACACATTTGAACTTAGTGCAGATTTTAATATGATATCTTGAAGGAGATGAATATGCTGGTTTGATTAAATAAAACATAATTAGACTGCAGTGTTTATCAGCATCTCGCAATGCATTGATGAGAAAGATAATAATAATAATGAGCCGCGACATGTGATTTCCAACAATGTGGCATGTTCGCAAGTGTAGACTCATATGAGCCTCTGCAGCCTCCTTTTAAGCTTGGAAACTCCAAATGATGTTCAGTCAGTAGCTTAGCAGGCATAGAATATCCAAGTGATTAGCAAAGGCTCTGATCAGTCTGCGCGTATGCGCAGTCTGTTCTGAGGCTTTGCTTTTCGCACATACCACATTGTTGGAAATCTCATGTCGCGGCTCATATTGAGTTGATTAGAACCAATCAAGCACATTAATCCTTATCATGCTAAATATTTTTCAAGTACTACACTCCTTCTCAATTTTCATTATGTCATCCTAGAGCATTTACATGTATATAGCCACGTGTTTTCACTCAATTGTAGAAAACAGTGTGGATTCTGATCAGATAGCTTCGTCAGAAGCTAGCTGATCTGGATCTACAGTGTTTTTTTCCAAATGGAAAAACTCCGGTTTCAACAAAATATTTTCAAGTACTACACTCCTTCCCAATTTTCATTATGTTAACCTGGAGCATTCCAGTTATAGCCACGTATTTTCACTCAGGTGTGTAAAACGGTGTGGATCCTGATCAGATAGAAGATATGTCAGCTGTCAGAAGCTAGCTGATCTGGATCTATAGTGTTTTTCCAAAAAGGGAAAACTCCGGCTTCAGCAAAACAAGGGTTAAGGAATTCGATTTCCAGTATTCACAAAACAAGCAAGTTTAAGGTCATACCGAACATAATTTCCACATACCAGCGTGTATCGATATAGGTGATAGGTTCGGGACCAGGTATAACTCACAGATGTCACAAAATACCCTTCGTTGAATGTATTCAGAACATATTAGTCAAACATATAAGGTATAGAGTCAGAAAAAATGTAATTCTCAAGGGACCAGGCGCACATATTTGACACAATTTTAAAAATTCTAATTCATCATCTAAGCCTGATGTGCAGAACTAATTAAAATAAATTGGAACTCAAGGCCGATGGATTGCTTTTTGTATCTATGCTGAAAGCAATTATTTCATATAACTGTAGCCTCTTTTACATGTAAAGGGTAATAATGAAACGACACATGCCTGGATCAGATGCCGCAATATGGGAAATCCTCACTGCCTGCTTATATTTTATGTTTATCTGAAATATGGCTAAAATGGGGAAAACAATCCAGCAGTGGCGGTCCAGGCCTCCACATAAGAGTGCGTACCAGAAAATTATTTTTCTTATTTCTCAACCAAAACATACGTTGTGGGTACTCAAAAGAACCGTCTCGATGAGACGGTTCTTTTGAGCACACAAAACTTATGTAAAAACTGATGGGTAAGTTTACGCTAAAATTGCTTAACTCGCCCTATGATGCTTCAGTCCCAAACTGAATACGGACTCGCCAAACTGATAAGTATAGGAACGCCTTCGGCAGAAGTTGGTTGATGTACTATTTCTTGCTACCGTTAAGTTAAGTTAATTTCAGCTTTTGTGCATACAATTTAGAAATGAATCTATTTTTTCTGATGTTCGCCATGGATTAAGTTTAAAGTGAGTGACACCCGAACACGTTTACTTTGAATTTGCATTTATTTGCCTTGATTATCTACATTCGGATTGGCGCATACCTCAACATGTCTTTATTTATCAAAACAGAAACTTTATTGTTTCAAGAAGTATATACTTACATTATGGCATGCCTGATACTTCGCAAATGACCTTTTACCTTTCATTTATGTAAATGTTAGTACTGGCATGGTGCTGGTTTACAAACAAGATTTAATTCCTTCTTTAGTTAGTGAAGTTTCTGATTACCCCTTGAGAAACAATAGAAATTCGTACCCCTTATTCAGACTAGTATGTTTGTTTTTGTCTGTTATGTTGTTTTACGTCCCAAGTCAACAGCTATGGTCATGGCGGGACGGTCAGTTGACCTAACCACACTTTTTCCTGGGCAAGCTTGAACAAGCAGTTAACCAGTACTTCGCTTGTAACTGACAACAACCCTTCTTGAATGAACTAGTATGTCACAGAAATCTTGCATTCCATCATCCGTTAGACTATGGAATTCTCTTGAGGATAACTTTAAAAATGTTCAACATTGTCTATTTTAAAAAACATATAATCTCAAAGTTTAGCATAACACATGTTCCTCCCTATTTTACTATTGGAAAAAGATATATGTCTGTCCTACATGCACGACTGAGAAATAGATGCAGCGGTCTAAACAGTGATCTTTTTAGAAATCATATTCATAATAATCCTTTATGTGATTTTTGTGACGTGGTAGAGGATGCTTACTACTACTTCTTTCAATGCAGAAAATATTCTATTGAAAGACTCTAAACAATAATGTGATTCTTTATCGCAATGGAAAATGAAATAGTAAAGCTAATACGGCCTAGTTCAAGGTTGTGGATCAGTATATACACGCCTACAAACGCTTTTAATAACCTTCTTTAACTCTGTTCCAAAACATACTTAGAAACCAGTACTAGATGACCTGACTATTTTAGTTTTTCGAAATCAAGGGGTTCGTATTAGCAGTTTTATGTTTTGTTTTTCTACTCATCCATGTTTTTTATTTCAAGTGTATACTTACTTACCTATCAAAGAACTGCTACTTATTTCTTTATTTGTTTGTTTGTTCGTTTATTTGTTTGTTTGTTTGTTTGTTTGATCATTTCTTTGTTTAATCTTTTTTTATTTATTTTCCATGTATTTTGTCTAGTTAATATTGCTTTCACTTATTTATGATAACTTGTTCACAACTTGTTTAGTATTCATAATTTTATGTATTTGTACATGCTTAGCAATGTTTATCAGCTTTTTGTGTGTAAGGCTCGTAACTAAGGTTGTGAGAACTTGTGACCATTCTCATTGCTGTATCTAATTTGGCAATAATATATGTTTTAACTAATGGCCTTTGGAGAAAACACATATACCAATATGGGTCTACTTTGCATAGACAAATTGTCGGTTTTCCATTGGGTACTAATTTTTTTCCCATAGATGCAGATTAATATTTTGTTCCTTTAAAAAAACTAAATGGCAATACAAAAAATGGGTTTAGTCACTTTAATGGTGTTTTAATGACAAACCAATGCTTATTTAATGGTATGTGCGTGCAGTAGTGATATAGAGAATAATAAGCACTAACAGTTCATGTGCTGGTCCATATCAGATAGACTATATACTTTTTAGGAGGCATTAGTAACAGTCTCCCTGAAATGTTCTATAAACGTCCAAATCAGTTTTATTTCATTTCAGCAAGCCTCAAGACATATTATATCTGTCTAATGCAGTCTGTTCCACCAACCTTCCAACTTAATAAATTACATTGCGAACACTTAAAGTGGAGTAAGAAATAAATATAGTGTGTGTAGGCGAAATACATAAACAATATGCGTCCTGGTGAATTGGACATTAACAGAAGAAAGTTGGTAGTGCTGAAGTATTTTAGACATCCCCGAATACACTTCTTTAATTTACATGTATATACCAATGCTGTTCGTATGTATCTTTTTTCCATGCTCAAATCAACTTAGCATAAGATTTATCATGCTCATAAATATTAAAATGCCAACAAATGTTGGCATTTTAACATTTATTAGCATGATAAGTACAATATGTGTGCGGTAGAAAGCAAGGAAAGTCATTTTTTTTAGAATTTTATTTTTCCCTATGTATATGTATACTACCTTACAACACAATAATAATAATAATAATAATAATAATAATAATAATAATAATAATAATTTTGCAATAACTCAGTCAGTAGTTGTTAATATGTTTTACTGAAATTCCGCATGCAGACAAAGCTGCAATAGAGATAAAACATATCAAATGTGATTTTAGTTTAAATACCTGGGTCAAACGCCCTGGGTGGAGTTAGGGGGGCAGAGGCCAAATTTCAACTTTTTTCAGAATATGGTGATGTTACATATCAAATTAAAGGGATTGACGCATGTAGCAACACGTCAGCAAATATTTTGCCCGTTAAACCCCTCCCCTTGACCCTGGGGGTTGGGTCAAAAGGTCCAAATTCAACCTTTTTAGAACACGATCCCGTTGCAGAATGGCAAATGCAGCAACATGTAAGCACATGATTGTCCTTACACACACTCTCGACCCCTTGGGTGGAGTCAAAGGTCATATATTTTGTTCTGTTCATGTTGCATATCCAATTAATGGGAATAGAGCATAGAGCACTATGCAAGCACATATTCTGTGCTCGACCCCTCGGGCGAGATCAAAAGGTCAAAACATTTTTTCTGAAAGTATATGTAGTCATGTTTCATAGCCAATTAAAGGGAATGGAGCATAACACACAAATGCAAGCACATTCTCTGTCCTTATACACACCCTTGACCCCAGGGTGTGGTCAAAGTCAAAACCTTTTTTTTTACTGAAAGTAGTCATGTTGCATATCAAATTAAAGGGAATGGAACATAGAGCACAATGCAAGCACATATTGTGCCCTTACACCCCCACCCCCTCCCGGGAAGGGGTCAAAAGGTCAAAGCATTTTTTTCTGAAAGTTGTCATGCAGCATATCAAATTAATAGGAATTGAGCTTAGAGCACCATGCAATCACATATTCTGCGCTTACACATACATGTACCCGCTAGCTTTGGGTCGGGTAAACAGGTAAAAAAAACTTAATGTGGTCGTGTTAGATATTTAATTAAAAGAAAAGAAGTATAGACTAACTTAGGAGCAAAAACTGTGACCATACACAGTATTATACACACCCCTGACCTCTAGGTCAGGCTGAAAGGTCAGATATTGGAATTGACTAGATAAGTTTTATTTATTGAACTACATGTACATTGTGTAAGCACTGAAAACTAGTTGATAGGCTTTTAACGACGATCTGTATGATACACAGGGGGAACTTAGGGGTTGGAGAAAAGGGATTATTTATGTTTTGTGACTTTGACGTTTCTCTAAAATAATCCTTTATCGAGGTTTATAAATTAGACAAATTTGCCTTGTTTGACTTCTGTTTTGCCAGAAGACACAACCGATTCTCGGAATTCTAGTTTCTTAAATATATGTTTGGAAATGTGGAAGTGTTTAATTTTGGAGAGAACATGCATTATTTCCAATGAACGAAGTGATGATGTCATCGAACTAGCCGAACCAATACTAATGGGTTCTTCCTTCTGGTTTAGATAGATTCGTATATTTTATGTTGATTAAGAAATAGATTCGTGCTCGCACTGTTTTGTTGCTTAATATATCACTGGCTGGAGGTCAGTGGTTAAAGTGGATAAATCACGAGCTCGTAGCACAAGTAATGTATCCATTTACGACTGACCGATGGGCAGTGAACTATTTAAAAAAGCAAATCACCGCCAGTGCGAATTTATTTCGATTCTAACACACAAAAAGATAAAAAAACCTGAAGGCATCATTTGGAGTCTATAACGATTCCGCCATCTTGAACAAACGGTTAGAATTTCCCGTAACTCTTGTTTGGACTGAAGCGCGTATTTTACGTACGTTTTGAACGTTCCTTAGTTGTAAAAACGACGTTGCACGATCTATTGTCAACGTTACAAGGCTGTATGTGATAGATGACAACATGAAAACCAAACTGGAGACCAATTGACTTCACACAAATCCGTTCCTAGTCCATGCAGTGATTTATCAATCAATAAATCACTGAATTTAATCGTTGGCTATATAGGCGATCTGTGTTAGAATCACCAGTAATTTCTCTATCAAAATCGGATATGCTGATCTGCAAGATTCCATAGACAGGATAGGTGAAGTATTTAGCATCGGTTCCGATACTACTTGTTGTTAACGGTCATTCATTGTTATTTGTTACTACATGTATAAGAATATATCATGGGTGTGATGATGTGATAGAAAAATCCGCCAAGAAGACGTTTGGCGCCACGAGGCTTGCTGAGTGATGACAACTAATGGTCTTGATGGACAGATATTTCTATTCCATCCTCACACTATTGATATGGTATTTTTCTTGCACACCATTAAATACTGCCTTTTCATTCTTTTTTTTTAGAAAAAAACTATGCTGAGATGCGACTTAGCATCTCAGCGATATTACTTTAACATAACTCTGACACAGATTTGAAGAGACTCATTGATGAACTTGTTGAAGACAGCACTAGGCTTATCCAGTGGTTTGTAGACAATCAGATGAAAGCAAACCCTGGTAAGTTTCAGGCTATAGCTGTGGGTAAGCATACCGTGAGAATATTTGTTTCAATCTTGGTGACACTGTTGTTGAATGTGAAGACAGTGTAAAACTACTTTGTGTAACAGTTGATTTTAAACAAGATTTTGACGAGCATATTTCAAATGTATGTAAAAAAGCTTCACGTCAGCTAAATGTTTTAAAGAGAATAGGTGGTCACTTATGTAAACTAGGAAAACTAAATGTATATTATTATGTCAAATTTTAATTATTGTCCTCTAACTTGGCATTTTTATGAAGAAAAAAAATACAAAAAGATCGAGAAAATACAAGAAAGGGCCCTTCGGTTTATCTATAGAGATTATGAATCTAGCTATGAATCATTGCTTATTAAATCTCAGTTACCTTCCTTAAAGGTCAGACGTTTGAGGGCAATAGCAGCAGATGCTTTTAAGATTTTAAACAATTTATCCCCAGTCTATTTAAATGATCTATTAGCTTTTAAAAATCTTTCTTATTCTTTTAGGTATACAAAGACTGTAGAAATCCACCAGGTGAGAACAAACAGATAATGTACCATGTCATTCCGCTCTACTGCTGCTAAAATGTGGAATAACCTTCCACAACATTTCAGAGATATTTCTAGTTAAAATGTGTTCAAAAACCAGGTTAATTCATGGAGCGGAGAGGCCTGTGTGTGTTCGTTTTGTTCAGACGTTTAAATTTTGCTTTTTATTGCTTGTTTTATGCTTCATTTTTATTTATTATTAATACGCTCTGTTATAACCTGCATGTTTAAATGTAGCTGGTTCTACTATAACTTTTTATGGAAGACAATTCTATCAGTACCTTAGACTTGAAACATTGACTCATAAGTACCGACTTGCGAATCAACTGTTTTAAGATTTAAATTACTTTAAATGCTGTGCTACAGTTAGTATAATGTGCTGTTTAAAAAACCTGCTCCTATCTTAACTTATTATCTTAACTTATTAATTGTGTTGTGCTTGTATGTTTGTATACTTGTCTTAATTTGTAAGTCGATAAATAGCTATTCGTAGCTAATGTTATACTGTTTTGTATTTCCCACTGTATAAATAATTTTTGTATTGTATTGCATTGTATTGTATAACAATGACGTCACTTGTCTTTCGACGTATGGCTGTTCGATTTCTATCTTTTCCCACGAGTTGGTACATCGATGGGGTATTATATAAACTGCTATTGGGCATAAACAGGGAAAACTCCAAAAATGTTCCCATAACGGGCAATAAAAACCAAATAATCATATAAAACATTCTGCATAGCTTTCGGTGAAGCAGTCTACAGTTTTTCTTACCTACGCTTACACTTGATTGGGACTTTCTATCAGTGTTTACACATTTGAACTTAGTGCAGCTTTAAATAAGATAATATATTTCCTGAAGAAGATGAATATGCTGGTTTGATTAAATAAAACATAATAAGGCTGCAGTGTTTATCAGCATTTCGCAATGCATTGATGAAAAAGATAATGATAATAAATTTGAGCCGCGACATGTGATTTCCAACAATGTGGCATTTTGGCAAGTGTAGACTCATATGAGCCTGTACAGCCTCCTTGTAAGCTTAGAGACTCCAAATTATGCTTAGTCAGTAGCTTAGTCTGCATAGAATATTCAAGTGACTAGCAAAGGCTCTGATCAGTCTGCGCGTATGCGCCGTCTGTTCTGAAGCTTTGCTTTTCGCACATACCACATTGTTGGAATTTCATGTCGCGGCTCCTATTGAGTTGATTAGAACCAATCATGCACATTAATCCTTATCATGCTAAATATTTTAAAGTACTACACTACTTCTCGAGTTTCATTATGTCATCCTGGAGCATTTATATTGTATATAGCCACGCGTTTTCACGCAGTTGTGGAAAACAGTGTGGATTCTGGTCAGATAGCTTCGTCAGAAGCTAGCTGATCCGGATCTACATTGTTTTTTCTAAATGGAAAAACTCTGGTTTCAACAAAATATTTTCAAGTACTACATTCCTTCCCAATTTTCATTATTGTTCCAGTTATAACCACGTATTTTACTCAGGTGTGTAAAACAGTGTGGATCCTAATAAGATAGAAGCTGTCATGAGCCAACTGATCTGGATCTGCACTGTTTTTACAAACGGGAAAACTCCCGTTTCAGCAGAATAAGGGTTAGAGAATTTGATTCCAAGTATTCACAAAATAATATCAAACGTAATTTCCACATACCAGCGTGTATCGATATAGGTGATAGGTTCGGGACCAGGTATAACTCACAGATGTCACAAAATACCCTTCGTTGAATGTATTCAGAACACATAAGTCAAACATATAAGGTAAAGAGTCAGAAAAAATGTAATTCTCAAGGGACCAGGCGCACATATTTGACACAATTTTAAAAATTCTAATTCATCATCTAAGCCTGATGTGCAGAACTAATTAAAATAAATTGGAACTCAAGGCCGATGGATTGCTTTTGTATCTATGCTGAAAGCTATTATTTCATATAGTAATATCTGTAGCCTTTTTTAAAGGGTAATAAGGCAACGACACATGCCTTGATCAGAGGCCGCAATATGGGATGTCTTCACTGCCTGCGTATATATTGTGTTTAACTAAAATATGGCTAAAATGAAGAAAAGAATCCAGCAGTCCAGGCCTCCAGATAAGAGTGTTTACCAGAAAAATATTTTTTCTTATTTCTCAACCAAATCATATGTTGTGGATACTCAAACGAACCGTCTCGATGAGACGGTTCTTTAGAGCACGCAAAACATATGTAAAAACTGATGGAAAGAAAATTATCACAATTTAACGCTAAAATTGCTTAATTCGCCCTATGATGCTTCAGTCCCAAACTGAATACGGACTCGCCAAACTGATAAGTATAGGAATGTCTTCGGCAGAAGTGGGTTGATGTATTCATTCTTGCCACTTTTAACTTTGGTGTACTTGCTTTGGCACAGCTTTTTGCATACAGTTTACAGATGAATCTCATTTTTCGGATGTTCATGAAATGATGAAAGTCATAGATTCAGTTTAAAGTGAGTGACAACCAAACACGTCTACTTTGATTACTTGCCTTGATGCATCTGCATTTGTAGCTTGATTATCAGAATTTGCGCATACCTCAACATGTCTTTACTTATCAAAACAGAAACTTTATTATATTCTTACTTTATTTTGTATATTGTTGGGCATGTCTGATACTTTGCAAATGACCTTTGGCCTATCATTTATGTAAATGTTAATATTGGAATGGTGCCTACTGACATACAAGATTTAATTCCTCCTTTAGGTAGTAAAGTTTCTGATTATCCCTTAAGAAACAACATAAATATATCTGTACCTCTTAATCGAACTAGTATGTCACAGAAATGTTGCATTCCATCATTCATTAGGCTATGAGATTCTCTTAAGTATAACTGTACAATATTAACAAACATATAATCTCAAAATTTAGCATGGCACTTGTTCCTCCCTATTTTACTATTCGAAAAAGATATATGTCTGTCCTACATGCACGACTGAGAAATAAATGCTGAGGTCTAAATAGTGGTCCTTTTAGAAATCATATTCGTAATAATCCTTCATGTGATTTGTTTGAAGTGGTAGAGGATGCCTGCCACTACTTTTTCAATGCAGAAAATATTCTATTGAAAGACGGGTTTTCAACTGTTACAGTTAGAGGATTTCAGCCTCTAAACATTAATGTGATTCTTTATGACAATGGAAATTGGAATAGTGAAAGCTAATATGGTCGTGTTCAAGCTGTGGATTGGTATATACATGCTTCCAAACACTTTTAATAACCTTCTATTTCACTGTTCCAAACCATACTTAGAAACCAGTACTAGATGCCCTAACCATTTTAGTTTTTTTAATTCAAGGGGTTCATATTAGCTTTTTTATATTTTGTTTTTCTACTCATCCATTTTTTCAACTCTATACTTACTTACCTATCAAAGAACTTCTACTTATTTATTTGTTTGTTTGTTTGTTCGTTTGTTTGTTTGTTTGTTTGTTTGTTTGATTGATTGATTGATTGTTTCTTTGTTTATTATTTTATTTATTTATTTTCCATGTATTTTCCATGTATTTTCATGTATATTGTCTAGTTTATATTGCTTTCACTTAACGTGTTCTCAACATGTTTAGTATTCATATGTATTTGTACATGATTAGCCATGCCTATTAGCTTCTTTGTATGTTAAAATTATAGGGGGGCAGGGTCTAAACTAAGGTTGTGAGAACTTCTGACCAAAAACCATTGTTGTATCAAATGTGACAATAAAAAATATTTTAAACTAATGACCTTTGGAGAAAACAAATATACCAATTTGGATATAATTTGCATAGACAAATTGTTGGTATTTCATTAAGTACTAATTTTTATCCCCTTGATGCAGATTAATATGTTATTTTTTTTTTTAAAAAAAAACTTAATGGCAAAAATTAATGGGTTTAGTCACTTAAATGGTGCTTTAATGACAAATCAATGTATATCTAATGGTATGTGCGTGCAGTAGTGTTATAGGGAATGATAAGTACTAACAGTTCATATGCTGGTCCATACAAGATAGACTATATACTTTTACGGAGGCATTAGCAACAGTCTCCCTGAAATGTTCTATGAACGTCCAAATCAGTTTTATTTCATTTCGGGAAGCCTCAAGACATATTATATCTGTCTAATGCAGTCTGTTCAACCAACCTTCCAACTTAATAAATTACATTGCGAACACTTAAAGTGGAGTAAGAAATAAATATAGTGTGTGTAGGCGAAATACATAAAGAATAGACGTCCTGGTGCATCGGGCATTATCAGAAGACAGTCGGTAGTGCTGAAGTATTATAGACCTCCCCGAATACACGTCTTTAATCTACTCGTACATGTATATACCAATCTAGTTCAGGCCCCGATGATCGTATTAAGCTTTTTCCATGCTCAAATTAACTGAGTATAACATTTATCAGCTCATAAATATGTTTAAATGCCAACAATTGTTGACATTTAAACATTTATAAGCATGCTAAATACAACATGTGTGAGGTTGAAAGCAAGAAGAGGCATTATTTTTCAGAATTTTAATTTTTATACTACCCTACAACACAATTTAATTGGTGCGGTGCAGTGGGATTGGTCTGCAGTGTGTGATTGTGGCATTTCCTGGTCATACTCACTCACCTGTTAAATGCATTAATTTAGCAAAACGTGAAAATAATGGTTTAGCTTTATTTGGCTTCTAAAATGAAGAATGTGTTTTCCATTTCTGAACAACATAACATGTATAATTTGTGGCCGTGTCAGAAAATGTACTGCTCAAAATAAGGTTAGCATGGATAGATAAAGGATGTACATGTAATTATGATTGTGCAATTTTCTATATATATTTCTAACACACCTCGCCTATAGAGCCAACGGTAACAAACTGTGATATATCGGACAATAATTCACAGCTAAAGTGTGTGATAGCTGACGTCAATGGAAAATGACGTCATTCATGGCGTTAGACGGTGTAACGTCGTTTTTACGCTTGAAAGACGTTACAATTACATGTAAACGTATGCGACGTAGTCTAAGTATTGGCGGGAGTTCTTCAGTGCAATGGCGGAAGGTTGGAAGAAACAATGCGAAAATGACGGACGCACTTAATATTGCCGTTTTGATATTTCTACATAATATTTAGGCGTGGATTGCTCTGAAAACAGCCTAAATTGTTATATTTGAAGTCACGTGGATGGGATAAGCAGGTAATGTGGATGGGATAAGCAGGTCACGTGGATGGGATAAATAGAATTCATCATTGGTGTTCAGTGGGGACAGAAAAATCCCAACCCGAGGGCCCACCGTTCCAGTGGGAAACGAGGCTTGTCGAGTTTCTACTGAACGGTGGACCCGAGGGTTGAGATTTTTCTGGAACCACTGAACACCAATGATCGATTCTTTTTCTCATATACCACGACCGTACGGTACAGTACTGTGTAATATTTGTTGGTGACGTCACCGAGATCGATGTTTACCTCGTCAATGACGCGCTGTACTAATCGACTTGAAACAGCGAATAAACAGCGCATTAAACAATGAACAAATGGTTATTTCATCAAAATGGATTTACAAGAACTAGCTTATCAGCCACAGTAACTCGAGTAAGTAATTTTGTTGAGAAAAATGTGTGTGTGTGGTGTATTTTTACATCGTCAAGGCTCCCCCGTCCCGGTGGATTCAGTCACTCAATGCCCAACACAACAGGTTAAATATGTCAATCGCAATGCATTCAGCATGTTCAAAGCATTGAATAAAGGTTGTAAGTAAAAATGCGCAGTTTTACTTTTAAACCATGTTGAAGGCTGACTTAAATCGCTGAAAATTCAACATAAACATTTTTTCCTGACTGACAACAATTCAACTTTCGTTTTCGAAGGAATACAGGCATGCACCAAACTTGTTATCTCACATTAGCAACCGGCCGCGTGTGGCTTATCTCGTATTAGTTACGCTTATCTCACATGGGTAGCGATGTGGGACAGATTTTTCCGACAGCGAGCTTACATAGGGATCACTCAATCTCATATGCGTTGGTATGTGAGAAAAGGAAATTCCGCACGGCGTTTACCTATGGAACAGCTTGTCTTGAGCGATAAGTGAGCGAGAAAAAAGAATTCATTATCCATTTGTGGATCGATTAGAAAAGTCCGTCACTCGTGATCATCGTATGTCATCAGTCGGTAGGCCTCGTGATGCCAATCGGTGATCCTCGGGACGGATTTTTCTATCCAACCTTCACACTCATGATGGATTCTTATATTATCAAATTGGTTCAAACTAGCAATTATGACGTCAACGTGCAACAATGCAGTTAATACATGCATGAGAGGTAACTGATAATACACCATTACTATTCGATTAGATATACAGTATACTGAAAAACATGACTGTGCAAACCAAATGTTCCGTATCAGCCTCCTCTGATCAAGAACTATTTTTGCGTTTTTCGATCTATCTTTTATAAATATTTAGCATAAAATGACCAATGTCATCATTCAGAAGGCTCCATGTTAGAATCTCAGCACTTAAAAAGTTAAAACGTGCTTCAATAAAATGAAACGGACCTTTGTTTGTATGACAAATAATGCAAATACAAGTTCACCACAAGATGCTATCTAAATAACACTTTTAGAAGCTAGGGAATGCCATGTTCCGTAAGGTAAATAGAGTATCTAACATGAATATTAATGCATTATTGATAATTAAACAAGTTAAAGCCCCATTCTCACTGTGCCGGTGTAGCCACGGTTCATCCCGATGCAGGACAGCCGGTATACCGTGATGCACCGGGACACATTTCATAAAGAATAAATTGCGTTCTCACTGTGCCGACGTTACCCCAGTATAGCCCCGGTTCTCGAGAAAGCAAGACGCCGGATGAGCCCCGGTTCACCACGGAGCATTTACGGTGCAGCACGGTGGAGCCACGGTTCGTGCCGGTATACCCCGGTGTTACCCAGGTTGTTTACGGTGATGTCCCGGTAACTGCCGGTTGCGCCACGGTTACATGCTGGTAGGGCCACGGTTGCGTCCCGGTGCTACTCTACACTATAAAACCAGGATAAAAACGTGGAGTAACATCAGTTTTCTTCTGTCTCTATCGCATAACAGTTATGACACAAATTGGACTGCACATCCATATACGAGTTACTAGAGGAATCATGATCTGAGTAGCGAAAGCAAAATTGTCTATTGAACTCGCAGCTACGTTGCATGACAAATAAGCAGAAGCAGACCTGTTTTCTTACGACGAGGTTTAAATGTTGTTGATCTGGGCCCAGAATTACAAGGCCTCCTTAAAGTTAAGGAAGACTTAATTTAAGTCTTGATACTTCAACATGTACATTAAATGCTTAATAAATTGCCAAGACCGATGCAGTTCTCATGGTCAAAGATATCATTGTGATCTACAGAAAAAATGAAACTATTTTGGTTTTAATCAGTTTGGAAACGTTATTTTTCGCATCCTGGAAATTCAATACTTAACTTAAGTACTCCTTAACTTTAAGGATACATTGTAATTCTAGGCCCAGATTGTCTTGCTTTTTCGTAATATATAAACACTTTGAGCGGGGCATGTGATTTCAAACAATGTGATATTTTGAGAAGTGTAGACTCAGAGAAGCCTGTGCAGTCCCCAATTAAGCTGTAAAGTTGTTCGGTCAGTAGCTTAACAGTCATAGAATAATCAAGCGACAAGCAAAGGCTCTGATCAGACTGCGCCTAGGCGCAGGCTGATCTGAGGCTTTGCTAATGGCAGCTACCACATTGTTGGAGATCTCATGTCGTTGCTCATATATGCTTGACTCTTCAGTAATTATAAGTGCATTTATTCATATTTAGCTTTGTAAATGAGCACATTTATACTGCTGACAATTTAACCAGCTTGTGACGAATGGACTTTCCCATCCTTATCATTTGGATGAATCTAATTTCATTTTAGGTGCAGCAGGAGTGACTTTTCATTTTTATTTTGCATTTTATTACATATACATAGGCAGTGGAACCACACGGTTTATCACGGTGGATACAAGGATGTTCCCGGATTACGCCGGTATCGCCCCGACGCCGTCCCGGTGGAGACAAGGTAGCTTCCGGCGTCTTCCCGGTTTATCACGGTATTTGACAGCCTTCCCGGTTACTCCCGGTGAGTCCCGGTTGTTTTAAACATTTTAAAACAACCGGGGACATGAGCCGGTTTAACACGGTTCAACACGGTTCATCCCGGATCTCCAAGGTTGTCCACAGTGCCGCCACGGTTGTGACACGGTTCATCACGGTTCATCCCGGATCATCAAACCGGGGTGAACCGGCACCTTAAACCGGGACAGTGAGAACGGGGCTTAAGGAAAAGGAAATCAAATACGAGGCTTACCGAGCATTAATTTTGTCTCTTTTTCGCCACGGGTTTAATAAATTCATTACTAGAATGCGGAATCACAATTATTGGTCCATGTATCATGACACTTAATTACTTCAAAATCACGTTTAAGCGTGAAAACGTCAATAGTTTGCTATGCACATGTATACGCGGGGTTTCTATGGCCTCATTTCATAACGTTCTCACTAGAACTCTCAGATCTAGGCTTAAACAACTGACAGATGACGCCAAAAAGTGTCGTCGCAGCTGATAATCCTTGCAAACAGTTTGGGCCAAGATCTGGATCTATAATGTTTGACACTCTGATGGTACCCCAGAATGATTTTCTCTAAAAAGATAATTTTAAAGAAAAATAGCAGATGACAAAATCATGCAAAATAGCCGATAAAGCAACATTTTCTGCCCATGGACTTTGTGTCAACGAGAGTAATTGACTGTATTTTGCGACAATATTTTAGATTGTCGTTTTAGAACTGTAATAATTACCATCTCCAGATATTTTTGTCCCTAAAAACAGAAGCGGTGGTCATAAAGCTGTCTGTTGAATTCCAATAAATGTGATTAGTGAAATAAAAGAAAATAATGTGCATCGTATTCGTAGATACGTGACTGCAGTGGACAACAACTGCGGATCGCTTCTATATAAATGCACATTAAATTCCGCTAGTGTTCTTAAGTGCTGGTCCTTCAACATATATTCATGTACATTGCTACATTTGTACGCACAATGTGGATAGGTGGAGTCAAGAAAACGCTCGAACACTCCATCTACTATACATAGCTCTCTACAGCATATTCTGGGAGTTATATATTCCCATTTATTTAATAAATGAAAAACAGAAGAAAAAAACATTGATTTAAAATAATGCTTATTTGAAAAAAAAAATCAAATTTAAAATTATAATAAAACAACTTATGAAAACGTATCTTATATAACTACTTTTTATGGGTGAAATTAATATTCTCTGTTTTCTTCGTTGATTTCCTTGAGCCCACCGATTATAACTTTTTATTATAAATAGACAAAAGCACAAAGTGAGGGTATTCATTTTCTTAATTGGATCGTAATGACATTTTTGGTAATTAAATTGTCGGGTTTTGCCGATTATTTTTATTTTCTATACTCCAGCGACTGTGGTTTCAGTTTTGGAAAACAGATAAATTATGCTACATCATCATAAAATGACGTCATGTGCGATTATGTATGACGTCAAAGCTGCAAAATTATTTACAATGAAAAAAATGTCATGATTCTGACATTTATTTCATCTCGTGAAGCGACAGAAATGTATAATATTATATTTGAAATATTTTTCACTTCACGAGAAGTAATATTTGTCATATTCATTCCAATAATCTGATTAACCTCTATGTATTAAATCGATAAAACACTAATGGTTTACATATTTAGTAACAGTTACTTTAGAAATATGCATCGAAAGCTATAGCAACGTCGCAATTAAGGCAAATTCTAGAGAGCCTTGCACGCTAAAAGTATGATCAAAGTAATTTTAGTGTTATATGATAAATACATAAATATGTACATGTAGAGTCGTATCACAGTAAGGGTATATACCGTCATGGATAGAGTCCAATAGAAAACAGGTGTAGCAGCTTAATACCGTTATTCATTCATTCAAGTTCATTCAGAAAAAAAATAATAACACTGCAGGTAAAACAATTGTACGGATTTAGCGATAAATAATGATCATGGCATGTAAAGCCTCGGTGGCTCAGTAGGTAGAGAGGCAACTGTAATAATATGCACGTGAGCTATGTAAAAAATTACTGGTTCGAATCCCATTGTTTAGCATTTAATACGCTTATTGATATGCTCTATTTGTTTTCATTGTGTATTTTCTTTTTCTAGATATTTTCTTATTTTGTGTATTTTTCTTTATATTTTCTAATATTTTATTTTTTCAATTTCTATATTTTAAAATCTGTTTTTTTTACGAATAGTATTTTATTTCAATATATATATGATATAAAATAATGCCAACATAGTGAGAACTTGATTTTTATCGCAATACTGAGCATCAAAGGATCATGTGAGCCTGCAGAAATACGCAAACTCACCAGAGCGTTTGCCGCTCGCATACACAACATACTGTCTGTATGTAGATGAATACTCATTTTAACTTTAGTTATTGCATAAAAACCCGTGTCGCACGCTATTAATAACAATGTTTTAACTAGCAAAAATCCATGTATTAATCAGGCAATTCACGCGCTGTTGATGCACGGCTTTTGTACTTTACATATACGCATTGTAGGCCGTCACAAAAATTGACGTCATCAACAGTAGCGTGTATAGAAATGAACGTAGTTCAGTGATATTAGGATGATATAAGTCTTTGCTCTGGAACAGGCTTTTTCAAAACATACGAATCGATCCTTCATGCTTTTGCGCGCGATTATAGTAATATAATAATGAACTTTTCGAAGCGTTTTTCCAAAGTTTTCAAGTGACAAAATGACTTTATGCAATAATAACGATCAAACATGGTTTTCTGATACACTAACATCTGCTAGACCCCTCGTGGGTCGTTAAAACCCTCGCCTTTCACTGGTTTTCCTGTAAAGCCTGAAATATTGACATACACAATGTACGCCTTTTTGTTCAAAGGCAGGTCCACGATTTCAGGAGAGGGGATTCAGATAAATTAGGGAGAGGGGTGGTCGATTTGCAGATGATCTCTCATTTTTCTTGAATATCCCTATAAAGATGAAATAATCTGTTCTGAACCCCTTCTGGATCCGCCACTGTTTGTTGACCAATTGAGCCCCGCTCGAACAACAGGTCAAGATACATTTTAACAATGATGGATTACGCGACACGTTATCCTAAGGCCATTGCAATACCTAGTATCGAGACCGAGCGCGTAGCAGAAGCGTTAGTTGAAATGTTTAGTAGGGTTGGCATACCCGAAATGTTAAGTGACTGTGGGTCACAATTCACGTCTGAGATTATGAAGGAGGTAGCAAGACTGCTGTCATTGCAGCAGCTAACTACGTCAGCATTTCATGCTTAATGTAACGGTTTAGTAGAGCGATCACACGCGACGCTTAAACAAATGTTACAAAGGATGTGCGCTGAACGCCCAAAGGATTGTGATAGGTATCTTCCTGCAATCTTATTTGCAGTTAGGGAAGTACCTCAAGAATCTTTAGGATTTTCGCCGTTTGAATTATTGTATGGACGAAATGTACGTGGTCCAATGGCAATTTTAAGAGAATTATGGACAGACGAAGTTGAAGATGAAGAGGTTCGCTCAACTTATGATTACGTGATAAATTTAAGAAAACGTCTCAAACATACTTGTGAGTTGGCAATGAAGAATTTACAAAAAGTGCAAGGGAAACAAAAGCCGTATTACGATCAACGAGCGAAACCTCGTTCTTTCAAAGTGGGAGATAAAGTTTTATTATTACTCCCAACCGATAGCAACAAGCTATTATTACAATGGCGGGGACCGTTCGAGATAGTAGAAGTGTTAAACCGTGTTGACTACCGCGTAAACGTAAACGGTTACATCCATACATATCATGCCAATATTTTGAGGCTCTATGTTGAACGAAAAAACTGAAGCATCTCACTGCTTGTTATCTGCCGAAGCGAGTATTCCGTTAAGGGAGGAGGACGACGACGAAAATGATGAGTATTCACTAGAGGACTATACATTTCCTTCTAATAAGGAAATTGATACGTATTGAGATATTAGTATCTTGGACGAACTTACAGACGAACAGAGAAAAGAGGTCAGAGAATTACTGGCCAAATATCCGGATGTACTGACCAGTATACCAAGCAAGACCGAATTATTGGAGCATGATATCAAATTATCAACTGCAGAACCTGTTAGGTCTAAAGGTTACCCTATACCATATAAAACCAGAGAGATAATGGAATCTGAAATTGATGAGATGATCGAGCTAGGCGTGATCGAACCTTTGATCTCTCCTTACTCTTCACCCATTGTTTTAGTTCCAAAAAAAGATGGGTCGGTTAGATTCTGTATTGATTTCCGCAAGCTTAACAAGGTTACAGAATACGATGCGGAACCTATGCCGAATATGGAGGAAGTTATTAATAGAATGTCAGGGCATAGGTTCTATTCACAAATGGATCCGTGTAAAGGATATTGGCAATTAGGCCTCAGCAAAAGGTCAAGGCCATATACAGCCTTTGAAACACCTAAGGGGTTATTCCAGTTTAAAACCATGCCTTTCGGTTCAGTTAAGGAGGGGGCCTCTTTTTGCCGTCTTATACGCATAGTATTGCAAGGTCTGAGAAATGTCGATAGTTTGGTAGATGACATGTGGATTTTCACGGAAACTTAGAAAAAATATTTAAAATCCATACAAGCTACTTTGGATAGGTTGCAGGCTGCTAAACTTACCGCAAAAACCCTCCAAGTGCAAAATAGGGTACAGCAAAATTGAATGTCTAGGCCACAATATCCAAGACCAAACATTAAGGCCCAAAGATGACAAGATACAGGCTGTTAAAGATGCACAAAGGCCCATTACTAAGAAACAAGTCTGAGTTTTTGGGGTTTAGCTGGGTTCTATCAGAAATTCATCCCTAATTTCTCTGAGATCACAGCACCTTTAACTGATCTAACAATGAAAGATCGCCCAAACCGCATAAAGGACTGGCTAAGTCATCACGAAAAAGGCTTTTCAAACATTGAAAAGTCGTCTTACATCCTCCTCTATTCTGAGATTGCCTGTTTTTAATGAGGGAAAACCATTCATACTTAGGTCAGACGCGTTGTATTGCTGCAAGAATTTGAGGGGGAAGGTAAATTGCCATAGCCTGCGCTAGTAAAAAGTTGTTACCCCGGGAAAGAAATAACTCGGTAATTGAGAAGGAATGCTTGGCCATTATCTGGGCAATTGAAAAGTTCAGTGAATATCTTTTTGGGGAAGAATTTATCCTGGAATGTGATCACAAACCCATATCATTCATGCAGACTGCTAAGGCATTAAACCCCAGAATTATGCGTTTGGCATTAAAGCTCCAACCATACAGATTTAGGATTGTGGCAATCTGAGGACAAGACAATGTGGGGGCAGACTATCTCTCCAGGTAGTCCGCCATTTAAGTCGCACATGTATATATGTTGTATAATATATTTATTCTGCATTGTTCCTTCTTTTCTACATCGTTCATCGTAAGAAAAAGTCATTCCTTTTTCTCCCAAAAGGAAGGGCCTTTGTTAATGTCAGGAACATCAGAATCAGTGATGGTTGCGTATACGCACAAATACGCAAAGGTTTAGGTATGCACCTGGTCACCTATACGAACCGTGATACGGTACCTTTTTTACTATTAGTCCAATATAAGGGCGGTTTGTCTGAGATAGAATTCATTGTGTCTTTATTTAGTAACGCTTGCATGATTTTGTTACTTTTCTTGAAGATCTTGGAGATCTTGTACACTTCTCTCTATATAAAGGGTGGAATTGCCTATTCTTGTTAGGGGACATTATAAAGATACCGTCGCGAGGTACGATATAGAGACGCTATTCATTATTATAGAAAGAATTATCTCTGATTTGTGTCCCCTCCTACGCTGGAGGCCGAATGTTGGTGAACCACAGAATCTGAAACCTGAGGGCACTTAATAGCTGTCCCCTCAGGCCACGCCATTGTTACCACATAAAGCCTGTCAGGAAGGAAGAGGGGAAATCTTATTGGAAAATTCAACGGGAAGTGCGCGCCAGCCAGTGAATATGACAATATATAGACTGGTCACGTGAGCGCTCTAAGCCAATAAAAATCGGTCTTTTTACTTAGTTATATAATAATATATCATGAGTCTAAAGGATAGGTTAGAAAAATCCGTCAAGAGGACGTATGGCATCACGAGCCTTGGTGAGTGATGACAAATGGTTGTATGGTTGAACAGATACTTCTATCCCATCCTCACACTGTTGATAGATTATTTTTCTTGCTTACCATTAAATACTGGCTTTCTTTCTTTCTTTTTAAAGAAGCTTTCAGAAGTTCCTGATTACGCTGAGATGCGACATAGCATCTCAGCGACATTACTTTAACATAACAATGACGCCACTTGCCTTTCGACGTATGGCTATTCAATATATATCTTTTCCCACGAGTTGTTACATGTATGTGCGATAGAGAATTATATAAACTGTCATTGGGTAAAAACAGCGAAAACTCCAAAAAATGTTATTGTACCATAATGGGCAATACAAACATAAATAATCATATAAAACATTTTGCATACTGTCGTGCCAACCAAAAGTGACAGTGGCGTCATGTTTTGTTTACAAAATTATCAGGACTTAGAATCGATAGATCACTTGTGTATTAATCCTATCTACAGGATAGGATTAATACACGAGTGATCTTTTGATTTGCGTTAGCTCAAGTGGACTGTACATGTACAAATTAATGTTTTACTTAACAATTGTAAACAAAACACGACGTCACTGTCACTCATGGCTGGCAAGACAATAGCTTTCGGTGAAGCAGTCTACAGTTTTTCTTGCCTACACTCGATTGGGACTGGCCAGCTTATATTCCCTATCAGTGTGTACACATTTGAACTTAGTGCAGCTTTTAATAAGATATTATATTTCTTGAAGGAGACGACTATGCTGGTTTGATTAAATAAAACATAATTAGGCTGCAGTGTTTATCAGCATCTCGCAATGCATTGATGAGAAAGATAATACTACTAATGAGCCACGTCATGAGATTTCCAACTTTGTGGCATTTGGCAAGTGTATACTCGTACGAGCCTGTGCAGCCTCCTTTCAAGCTTAGACACTCCAAATGATGTTCAATCAGTAGCTTAACAGTCATAGATTATTCAAGCGAGTAGCAAAGGCTCTGATCAGTCTGCGCGTATGCGCAGTCTGATCTGAGGCTTTGCTTTTCGCACATACCACATTGTTGTAAATCTCATGTCGCGGCTCCTATTGAGTTGATTAGAACCAATCATGCACATTAATCCTTATCATGCTAAATATTTTCAAGTACTACACTCCTTCTCAATTTTCATTATGTCATCCTAGAGCATATATATAGCCACGTGTTTTCACTCAATTGTGGAAAACAGTGTGGATTCTTTTTGTTTGTTTGTTTTGTTGCTTTACGTCCCAAGTCAACAGCTATGGTCATGGCGGGACGGTCAGTTCACCTAACCACACTTTTTCCTGGGCAGGCTTGAACAAGCGCTTAACCAGTAATTCGTGCACATACTTTCGCTTGTAACTGACAACAACCCTTCTTGAATGAATCAGCGGAAGGGAGGAGAATCTGATCAGATAGCTTCGTCAGAAGCTAGCTGATTTGGATCTGCATTGTTTAATGGAAAAAAAAACTCCGGTTTCAACAAAATATTTTCAAGTACTACACTATTTCCCAATTTTCATTACAGTGAGCCACTTTAGTTACGCACCACATTTTCAGGGCCTACATTTTTGACAAAAATGCTGGAATCATACATTGTCTATGATCATTTACGTATTGATATTTTATCTGTTTGATGACATAGAAAAAATATCAAAATCACTCATGTGAATTATTCTGCAACGTCAAAAGCAATTTTGACAAAAATGGCTTGTGCAACCTGAACGTCTATATTTTCTTTTTGCATTTTGCGCTAGGAATTATCCATTGTGATCGTTGTGACAGAAAAACACCCAAAACAATTGTTTTATTCAAGTAAAATCACTCTTTTCGGTAGTTGAAGTTAGTAACACTGTTACTTTTTGAAGAAATGCTCGTGTTGACGTCATATTAACGTCAATTCCAATAATCAAACAGGTTTTCTTCGCATTTTTTTTGTTATGCGTCACTCGTTGACATAGAAGTACCAAACACTAAAACACCTTATCATTGACACGTCTTCTAGTCTTGGTAGTAGTGACGTCATCACTAGCGTCAAGACCTTGACGCCAATAAATCTATTTATTTTTTTACGAAAATGAACGGGGGGTAGAGGGTGGTTTAAAATGAAATTATAAAAGAAGTGTTTTGATAACTAGTTTACTCAGAATCATACGCAATTTTAACTAACTTTAAAAAAAAGAGTAATAAAATCGACTTTTTTCAAATCTTGGTCAGCTGGGAACCAAAATAGTAAAACGTTTAAAAACTAATAAAGTTAACAAACACATACCAGTCTTAAATATTGCCAAGAATAAATCGGCTCTTATCTCTGGCATTGCAGAAATTCGACCCAGAAAAAAGAGCAATTTGATCTGAGTTTCATTCGAAATAATTCAATGTGAAATGGTGTTTTGAGAGTAGTGCCCTTCAAGATCAATTTTCACGCTTGTTACTCATCTGATCACAATAAAATTTCTATGGTTAATGCAAATATAGATGCGCTTTACGCTGGTAGTCTCAGAATAAAAAATGCATATGTTGTTTCCGAGTAATTTAACATTTTATAAGTGGTGCGTAACTAAAGTGGCTCACTGTATGTTAACCTGGAGCATTCCAGTTATAACCACGTATTTTCACTCAGGTGTGTAAAACAGTGTGGATCCTAATCAGATAGAAGCTATAAGCTATCAGAAGCCAACTGATCTTGATCTACAGTGTTTTTTTACAAACGGTAAAACTCCGGTTTCAGTAGAACAAGGGTTAAGAAATTCGATTCCCAGTATTCACGAAATAAGCAAGTTTATGGTCAAATCGAACATAATTTCCACTTTCCAGCGGGTATCGAAATAGGTGATAGGTTCGGGACCAGGTATAACTCACAGACGTCACAAAATAGCCTTCGTTGAATGTTTTTAGAACACATAATTCAAAAATATCGTAAGGTATAGTCAGAAAAGATGTAATTCTAAAGGGACTATGCGCACATATTTGACACAATTTTAAAAATTCTAATTCATCATCTAAGCCTGATGTGCAGAACTAATTAAATTAAATTGGAACTCAAGGCCGATGGATTGCTTTTTGTATCTATGCTGAAAGCAATTATTTCATATATCTGAGCCTGTTTTAAAGGGTAATAAGAAAACGGCACATACATTGATCAGAGGCCGCAATATGAGAAGTCTTCATTGCCTGCTAATGCATTATGTTTAACTGAAATATGGCTAAAACGATGGGAAACATTGCTGTGCACAGTCCCAAACTGATTACGGAATTGCCAAACTGATAAGAAGTATACATGTAGGAATGTCTACGACATATAAATTCTTGCTACTGTAAAGTTTGATGCACTCAGCTTTAGTACAGCTTTTGTGCTTACAATTTAGAAATGAATCTCATTTTTCTGATGTTTGCCATGGATTCAGTTTAAAGTGAGTGACACCCAAACACGTTTACTTTGAATTAACACTTAATTGCCCAGATGTATCTGCATTTTCAGCACGATTATTGGATTTGCGCATACGTCAACAGGTTATTTATCAAAACAGAACCTTTATTGTTTCAAAATTATATACTTGCTTCATGTTGTATATTGTTAGACATGCCTGATACCTCGCAAACGACCTTTGACCTATCATGTATGTAAATGTTAATACTGGCAGGTTGACATCTTACATACAAGATTTAAGTCCTCCTTTGGTTAGTGAAATTTCTGATTACCCCATTGAGAAACAATAGAAATATATCTGAGCCTCTTTATCGAACTAGTATGTCACAGAAATCTTGCATTCCATCATCCATTAGGCTATGGGATTCTCTTGAGGATAACTTGAAAAAAATGCAACATCGCCCACCTTTAAAAAACATATAATCTCAAAGTTTAATTTAGCACATTTTTCTCCCTATTTTAATATTGGAAAAAGATATATGTTAGTCCTACATGCACGACTGAGAAATAGATGCAGCGGTCTTAACAGTGATCTTTTTAGAAATCATATTCGTAATAATCTTATATGTGATCTAAGTGACGTTGTAGAGGATGCCTGAGTAACCGCTGCAGAATATATTCTATTGAAAGACAGGTTTTTACTATAGTGTAGATTTTATTTTCTTGTCCTTTGGGATCATGGGTTTCATTGTGGAACTTTAAAACTATTAGAGGGTCACTGATGAAGCCTAAATGGTAGAAACTAGCTAGTCTGGCCCAGGAAATATGCACACTCTGGTTTCAGTTCTTTGGTGCAGCCTTAGCTTCCAAAGGATACCCTTTTAAGAATATATTTCAATGATACAGTTAAAGAATTTCAGCTTCTAAACATTAACGTGATTCTTTATGGCAATGGAAATTGGAATGGTTGGAATAGTGAAGCTAATATGGTCTTGTTCAAGGCTGTGTATCGGTATAAACACGCTTTCAAACGCTTTTAACATCCTTCTATTGCTCTGTTCCAAAACCATACTTAGATACATGTACCAATACTAGATGACCTAATTATTTTAGTTTTTCAAATTCAAGGGGTTCATATTGGCATTTTTATATTTTGTTTTTCTACTCATCTATGTTTTTTCCAACTCTATACTTACTTACCTATCAACGAACTTCTACTTATGTTTTTATTTATTTGTCTGTCTGTCTGTTTGTTTGTTTGTTTGTGTGTTTGTTTTCCATTTAGTGTCTATGTATTTTCCATGTATTTTGTCTAGTTTATATTGCTTTCACCTAACTTGTTAACAACTTGTTTAGTATTCATATATATGTGTACATGTTTAGCCATGTTTAATAGCTCTTTTGTATATTTAAATTGTAGGGGAAGGGTCGTAACTAAGGTTGTGAGAATTTTTGACCCAACCCGATTGCTGTATCAAATTTGGCAATAAAATATGTTTTAAGCTAATGACCTTTGGAGAAAACAAATGTACCAATTTGGTTCTAATTTGCTTAGACAAATTGTTGGTATTTCATTAAGTACTAATTTTTCTCCCCTTGTTGCAGATTAATATGTTATTTTTAAAAAAAATTTAATGGCAAAAATTAATGGGTTTAGTCACTTAAATGGTGCTTTAATGACAAATCAATGCATATCTAATGGTATGTGCGTGCAGTAGTGTTATAGTGAATGATAAGTACTAACAGGTCATGTGCTGGTCCATACAAGATAGACTATATACTTTTACGGAGGCATTAGCAACAGTCTCCCTGAAATGTTCTATGAACGTCCAAATCAGTTTTATTTCATTTCGGGAAGCCTCAAGACATATTATATCTGTCTAATGCAGTCTGTTCAACCAACCTTCCAACTTAATAAATTACATTGCGAACACTTAAAGTGGAGTAAGAAATAAATATAGTGTGTGTAGGCGAAATACATAAACAATAGGCGTCCTGGTGAATTGGACATTAACGGAAGACAGTTGGTAGTGCTGAAGTATTTTAGACATCCCCGAATACACTTCTTTAATCTACATGTATATACCAATCTAGTTCAGGCCCTGATGATCGTATTAAACTTTTTCCATGCTCCAATCAACTGAGCATAACATTTATTAGACTTATATCAGTCGTAGATGTTGTTATTACGCCTATGAATCCATACCAACCAATACCATTCCACATCTTATCTTTTGCTGTATTCCAGTCCAGAATTTTAATTTATGCTAGCTCAACATCTATCAATATTAATACTATAAAAAAAACATCTATATGAATAAAATCATATCTCATCAGACTTTATAAGTCTAAACATTTATCAGCTCATAAATGTTTAAATGCCAACAATTGTTGACATTTAAACATTTATAAGCATGCTAAATACAACATGTGTGAGGTTGAAAGCAAGAAGAGGCATTATTTTTCAGAATTTTAATTTTTATACTACCCTACAACACAATTTAATTGGTACGGTGCAGTGGGATTGGTCTGCAGTGTGTGATTGTGGCATTTCCTGGTCATACTCACTCACCTGTTTACTGCATTAATTTAGCAAAACGTGAAAATCATGGTTTAGCTTTATTTGGCTTCTAAAATGAAGAATGTGTATTCCATTTCTGAACAACATTACATGTATAATTTGTGGCCGTGTCAGAAAATGTACTGCTCAACATAAGTTTAGCATGGATAGATAAAGGATGTACATGTAATTATGATTGTGCAATTTTTTATATATATTTCTAACACACCTCGCCTATAGAGCCAACGGTAACAAACTGTGATATATCGGACAATAATTCACAGCTAAAGTGTGTGATAGCTGACGTCACTGGAAAATGACGTCATTCATGGCGTTAGACGGTGTAACGTCGTTTTTACGCTTGAAAGACGTTACAATTACATGTAAACGTATGCGACGTAGTCTAAGTATTGGCGGGAGTTCTTCAGTGCAATGGCGGAAGGTTGGAAGAAACAATGCGAAAATGACGGACGCACTAAATGCTAAATATTGCCGTTTTGATATTTCTACATAATATTTAGGCGTGGATTGCTCTGAAAACAGCCTAAATTGTTATAATTTGAAGTCACGTGGATGGGATAAGCAGGTAATGTGGATGTGATAAGCAGGTCACGTGGATGGGATAAGGAAATTCCGCACGGTGTTTACCTATGGAACAGCTTGTCTTGAGCGACAAGTGGGCGAGAAAAAAGAATTCATTATCCATGTGTCGATCGGATAGAAAAATCCGTCACTCGTGATCATCGTTTGTCATCAGTCGGTAGGCCTCGTGATGCCAATCGGTGATCCTCGGGACGGATTTTTCTATCCAACCCTCACACTCATGATGGATTCTTATATTATCAAATTGGTTCAAACTAGCAATTATGACGTCAACGTGCAACAATGCAGTTAATACATGCATGAGAGGTAACTGATAATACACCATTACTATTCAATTAGATGTACAGTATCATGACTGAAAAGCATGACTGTGCAAACCAAATGTTCCGTATCAGCCTCCTCTGATCAAGAACTATTTTTGCGTTTTTCGATCTATCTTTTATAAATATTTAGCATAAAATGACCAATATCATCATTCAAAAGGCTCAATGTTAGAATTTCAGCACTTAAAAAGTTAAACATGTGCTTCAATAAAATGAAACGGACCTTTGTTTGTATGACAAATAATGCATATACAAGTTCACCACAAGATGCTATCTAAATAACACTTTTAGAAGCTAGGGAATGCCATGTTCCGTAAGGTAAATTGAGTATCTAACATGAATATTAATACATTATTGATAATTAAACAAGTTAAGGAAAAGAAATCAAATGCGAGGCTTACCGAGCATTAATTTTGTCGCTTTTTTCGCCACGGGTTTAATAAATTCATTGCTAGAATGCGGAATCACAATTAATGGTCCATGTATCATGACTCTTAATTACTTCAAAATCACGTTTAAGCGTTAAAACGTCAATAGTTTGCTATGTACATGTATAAGCGGGGTTTCTATGGCCTCATTTCATAACGTTCTCACTAGAACTCTCAGGTCTAGGCTTAAACAACTGACAGATGACGCCAACAAGTGTCGTCGCAGCTGATAATCCTTGCAAACAGTTTGGGCCCAGATCTGGAACCAGAATGTATGACACTCTGATGGCACCCCGGAATGATTTTCTCTAAAAAGATAATTTTAAAGAAAAATAGCAGATGACAAGATCATGCAAAATAGCCGTTAAAGCAACATTTTCCGCCCATGGACTTTGTGTCAACGAGAGTAATTGACTGTATTTTGTGACAATATTTTTGATTGTCGTTTTAGAACTGTAATAATTACTCTCCGGATATTTTTGTCCTTAAAAACAGAAGCGGTGGTCATAAAGCTGTCTGTTGAATTCCAATAAATGTGATTAGTGAAATAAAAGAAAATAATGTACATCATATGCGTAGATACGTGACTGCAGTGGACAACAACTGCGGATCGCTTCTATATAAATGCACATTAAATTCCGCTAGTGTTCTTCAGTGCTGGCCATTCCTCATGTATTGATAGACTTTTCGCTTACTGTTAAGGCGGCAACTTTAATATTCATATCTGGGCGTGTTTCGGCTATTTCATCTGCTAAACAAGGGAAATCAGGTTCTATTTATAATTTGGTGAAGGATTAATAAGTTGTTTGGGCCGCGCAAATGTGCGTGCATTTAATGAAAATCCTAACGGTATACACACTGAACTCACATTTAATAACCCTTAAAGCGCATTATGACACAATGTTTGTTTTTGTCGTCCACTAAAATATTTGAAGCCTCATAAACAAACAGTGTGGACCCAGATCAGACTGCTCCTACAGGAGCAGTCTGATCTGGGTCCACAATGTTTGCCTCTATGCTTATGTTAAATAGATATTTTCAGATGCAGTTATTTTGCTGGCGTTTTAAGGACTTAATAATGCGTGTTGTGTCAATACTGATGTAATGGCGCAAGATGATACAGTTACTTTTGAATAAAACCACGCCTCATATTTAGCTTTTACCTATGTCTAAAGTAAACCAGTCCTAATTACGCATTCATGAGGTGCCGCCTTTACAGTAACCAAAAAGTCAAGTAATATACATTGGTACACTTGTACGTACAATATAGATAGGTGGAGTCAAGAAAACGCTCGAATACTCCATCTACTATACATAGCTCTCTATAGCATATTCTTGGGGTGATATATTGCCAATTATTTGATAAATGTAAAACAGAAAAAAAACATTGATTTAAAATAATGTATATTTGAAAAAAAAAAAATATAATAAAACAACTTATGAAAACGTATATTATATAACTACCTTTCATGGGTGAAATTGATATCCTCTATTTTCTTCGTTGACTTCCTTGAGCCCTCCGATTATAACTTTTTATTATAAATGGACAAAGGCACAAAGTGAAGTATTCATTTTCTTGATTGGATCGTAATGACATTTTTTGGCAATTAAAATGTCGGGGTTTGCCGATTTTTTTTTTATTTTCTATACTCCAGCGACTGTGGTTTCAGTTTTGGAAAACAGATACATTATGCTACATCATCATAAAAATGACATCATGTGCGATTATGTATGACGTCATACTGCATACGAATCTATTATCAAAGCTGCAAAATTATTTACAATGAAAAAAAATGTCATGATTCTGACTTTTATTTCATCTCGTGAAGCGACAGAAATGTATATTATTATATTTGACATATTTTTCACTTCACGAGAAGTAATATTTGTCATATTCATTCCAATAATCTGATTAACCTCTATGTATTAAATCGATAAAACACTAATGGTTTACATATTTAGTAACAGTTACTTTAGAAATATGCATCGAAAGCTAAAGCAACGTCGCAAATAAGGCACATCCTAGAGAGCCTTGCACGCAAAAAGCGTGATCAAAGTAATTTTAGTGTTATATGATACATGTAAATACATGTACATGCACATGTAGAAATTAACTTTTTTGTGCCTGTTTTATTGTTGTTTATCGTTGTTTTTTTAAACTAGTTACGAAAAGGCGATAAATGCTCAACATAGCCTATATTTGTTTCTCTTTTCCTCAACTCGTATTCAAAATTAAATACATGTAACACATTGACACTCACGTACGATCCAATATGAAACATACATGTGTCGTGACGAATTTATTTTTATATTGAGCTTTTATAATTTTTAGAACAATGTCAATACGCCTTAGGTTATCCGCTATTTGCTCAAAGGTCTTTTTTGTAATGGTCACTTGATTTTTGAGTTAAGCTTATCATGCACTTCAATTTACTTTTGCTATCATGGAGAAGACTCAGTCATGCGCGAATCCAGCGGGATCACAAAAAATAAAGGCTTTCTTAGCAATACTGGTTCGGATCCCCTGAAAAATCACGAAGCTACCAAGCCAGCATTCATCGGCGATTATATTAAATGGCGTTTCGCAAAAAAAAAACGTTGTCAAAGTTGGACCCCCTCTGACAAAACTTTCTGGATCCGCGCATGCAGGTCATCTTCTGGCTTTGTTATTTTGCCGTTCGTTCAGGTGTAATTTGTGAAAATGCACAAGCTTCGTCAGCCAGCATACAGTATCGGCACACATCGAAGCACCATTTGAATGGCGCTTCGCTGGTGGACAGATAGTGTCCTCTTAATTCTAATTATCAAAATCATTTTAGTATCTTTTCTAGTTTTGCAATCATCTCGCTGGGTCGCTGGAACAGGGAGAGATAGCTGGATACTTTACCTTAATTGTGTCTCCTTTCGGCCACGTGGCTGTAAGTTTTCTGTGAACTGTGGGTTGGTCTGCAGTGTGTGATTGAGGAATTTATTTTCATGCTCACGTTTTTTTGTTTTTTTTAGGGGGGGGGGGGGTATGTTTAAGTAAGCCATTGCTGTTGATTTTGAGTTGAGCATTTGCGGTGTGGCACTTTTGCACTTTAATTTACTTTTGCTATGTGGAGGTTAAATTGGGTTTATGACTGGTAAATCTCGTCGTAGATCTATCTGTCTTTATTATATAATTTGTCACTGTCACCAGTTCTGTTCGATTAATGCGCAAAATTCCTTCAGACAGACAGGATTTACAAACAGGCGAAAATGATATGCCAATTCCAGGCTCCAGTGTAAACATCACTAACAACTCCATCTCACATTACGGGAATGTTTCCATAGTTCTCGAAAACCCACGACACACATGCTCTAGAAAGTTTTATCAGAGGGGGTCCAAATCTGAATACGTTTGTTAGTTTGATTTTTTTTTTGATAACGTGTGTTGATAAGGGGAGAGAGGACCAAAAACATACCATTATCGGTCCGCCAGCTAAACGCCATTTAAATTCGCTGGCGGGTCGATGGCGGCCCAACATTGAATGCTGGCTTGATAGCTTTGTGATTTTTCAGCAAATTAGATCCGCATCAGTATTGCTAAGGAATCCTCTATTTTGGTGATTTTCAGGGGGGGGGGGTTATGTGTGGGGTCCGGATCCCCTGCCCCCCTCTGGATCCTCGCATGGTTATGTTCTTGCGGAAAACTGTGTACATAAAACACTAGCGAGATGAATGCCAAAGCACGAAGAACACTAGCGAGATGATTGCCAAATTAGAAAGGACACTAGTGACATGATTGCCAACCGGAAAGAACACTAACGAGATGATTGCCAACCTAAAAGAGGCTTAGCGAACACTCGCGAGATGAATGCCAATCGGAAAGAACACTAGCGAGATGATTGCCAACAGGAAAGAACACTGGCGAACACTAGCGAGATGATTGCCAACCGGAAAGAACACTAGCAAACACTAGTGAGATAATTGCCAAACTACAAATAACACTAGCGAGATGTTTGCCAACCGAAAAGAACACTCGCGAACACTAGCGAGATAATTGCCAACCAGAAAAAAAATCTAGCAAACACAAGCGAAATGATTGCCAAACTACAAATTACACTAATGAGATGAGTGCCAACCGGAAAGAACACTGGCGAGATGATTGCCAACCGGAAAGAACACTAGCAAACACTAGTGAGATAATTGCCAAACTACAAATAACACTAGCGAGATGTTTGCCAACCGAAAAGAACACTCGCGAACACTAGCGAGATGATTGCCAACCAGAAAAAAAATCTAGCAAACACAAGCGAAATGATTGCCAAACTACAAATTACACTAATGAGATGAGTGCCAACCGGAAAGAACACTGGCGAGATGATTGCCACCCGGAACGATTACTAACAAACACTAGCGAGATGATTTCCAAACTAGAAAGAACACTCGTGAGATACTTGTGGACAGGAAATAACACTAGCCAGATGAATGTCAAACTAGAAAGAATACTAGCGAGATTACTGCTAGCCAAAAAGAACAGTAGCGAGCACTAGCGAGATGATAACCGAACTAGAAAGAACACAAACGAGGTGATTGCAAAACTAGAACAAAAAACGAGATGATTGCCAAAATAGAAAGAACGAAAAGAGGTGATTGCCAGACTAGAAATAACACTAGCGAGGTGATTGTTAAATTAGAAATATCACTAACGAGATGATTGCCAATCTAGAAATAACTCTAACGAGATGATTGCAAAACTAGAAAGAACACTAACGAGACGATTGCCAAACTATTAAGAAACTAAAGAGATGATTACAAGCCGGAAATAACACTAGCGAACACAATAGAGAGTATTGCTAAGCTAGAAAAACACTAGCGAGATGATTGCCAAACTAGAAAGAACACTAGTGAGATGATTGTCAAACTAGAAAGGACACTAGTGAGATGATTACCAAACGCGAAAGAGCGCGGACGATATGATTACCAAACTAAAAATAACACAAACGAGATGATTGCCAATTTAGATGAACAAAAACGGGATGATTGCCAAATCAAACAAAACAATAATGAGATGATTGCCAAACTAGATAAAACACTAACGAGATGATTGCCAAACTAGATAAAACACTATCGAGATGATTACCAAACTAAAAATAACACAAACGAGATGATAGCCAATTTGAAAAAACAAAAACGGGATGATTGCCAAACTAAACAAAACACTAACGAGCTGATTGCTAAACTAGATAAAACACTAATGAGATGATTGCCAAACAAGAAGGAACAAAAATGAGATGATTGCCTAACTAGAAAGAACACTAAGACCTATATCATAGTTATTCATTGGTAAACATGTCAATCAACACTAAAACTATTCATAGCAAACTGACCAACCGAAAGCGGTAGGCGTGGAAAGCACGTGATACATGTCTGCTCAAAAACGCAACCACATTATTTATTGTTGTTTTTTACATTGATTTAGATAAACAAAAATTTTCAGCGGAAAATTGTAAATATTTTTTAACCCATCAATTTTAACATATATTTTGTGTGCTCAAAAGAACCGTCTCATTGAGACGGTTTTTTGAGAGTTCACAACATATGTTTTGGTTGAGAGGTAGGAAAAATAAATTTTCGTTACGCACTCTTAACTAAAGTCCTGTTTTTATATAAAAAATAATAACAACAATGCTTTTCAAAACTGTACACTCCACCCCGTACAGAGTTTGAACAACCTATCTACACTCTGATTTCTAGGTATACAAACTGAAATGCCATATCGGAACGCATACACCGGAGCGCCCCGACATGGCATTCCACTGTTGGATCAAACCAAATTACCAGGACACAGATACATGTTATTATGAAAATGTCACCATGTATTACCTTACTGTTCTTCCTTTTTCTCATATGCTACCTGCGTGTAGCCTGAGAATGTTTTCTGAATAAAGTTTTGTACTTGTACTTGTACTAGTTTTTCGTTTCTTTACTTGACCTATCTGTACGGAATGCATTCCAGTCGTATTTAAAAGTATTCATGTACCAGCTTTTCTTGGTACATGTAGTTACATGTAAGACCAAAAAAGAACTATTGCGTCTGTGTACCGCTTGCGTTTGCTTTCATCGAAGCTATTAGCAACGAAATGGACATTAACTTTCAGACAAATGGTTCTGTTTGCCTTAATATCGTCTAAGTAAATATTTGGCTTCAAGCAGAAAAAAATATTACGATTGAATCCTGGCCATAAAAGGTCTAAAGAACCAAATGTTTAAATTCTGTCACTACAGGAGCGCATAATTTAACGGGACTAGCGTGATATCACTAGCTACCAATAATTCAAAGCGCGATGTGCGAGAGATCTAGATGAGGTAACGTCAGGTCTCGCGAGAATGATTGACACAGCGATGGATTTTTTACACCGGAAATGAAAGCGCTAGGCTGATCAAGGCTATAGTTTGGGTCATATTGGTCAGGATAACAGAAAATACGGAAAAAAAAACATTTTAGGGCTAAAATATGTATATCTTTTACGATTTAAGGATTGTTTACCAGTTTGCGTGAGATATTCATACATAGGCGTGTGAGCGTGTGAAAACACGGATTCGCGTGTGTCACACGCGAGTTGCGTGAGACTTGACAGGACTGGAAGAGCAGTCTATAATCAACTCAACGAGCCCGACAGCCAGAGTACAGATACCCGGATCATCACATAGTGTGGCACAGGCAGATTCTATAGCTGCCACAATCGGTTGTCTACATTCCTGTAGGGCCTTACATTCTCATTAGCGTCGCAGCAGAGGTTACACGTACTGTCACATTCAAACTGATTGTAGATTGCTCCGTTGCACTGTAGTATGTATGTTCCTGTTGCAATTCTTAACCGGACAGGTATTCTGCTTGCTTATGCATTGAATAACAATGGATGACATTTCCCGGGAATAAGCATGGTACAGTTCATATGTTTCAGGGTTGAGTACAAAGTGGCTTCAGACGTTAGTCTGCTATAGTCATCAATATGATTATTTATCAGAACTTCCCATGATAGCATATAAAATCCATTTTTTTTGCTGGCGGACAGTTTTAATATGCCAGTCTTTGTTTTCACAAAAACCATAACGTTTTTTTTTGTTTTTTTTTTTTTCATTTAGTTGAGTAACCGAGTTATAATGTAATGATGCCCTCGATATTCTAATAAATGAGCAGATCTTATTCTAGGGTTGGCTTTCATTCGATTCACAAATTGAAAAAAAACTTTGTTCGGTTGTTTTTCCTCAGTTCGAGGTAAGCATGTGAGGGTTTTTTGTTATGTTTTTAATACATGTAAGCGCGTGTACACAGCGCAGAGTACAAGACTTGGGGAAACACTTTTTCATATCGTATCATTAACAGGCTAGTGAGGTCAATATCTTTTGAAATGCACAACACAATATGCATGCATGCGTTCTTTTGTCTGAATTTTGTCAGATAGAACAAAACATGCGAGTATGACATGGTAAATACTATCACAGATAACATACCAATGACATCGTAAATAAGAGACACGGATAGCAACTACCCACATGACAACATTTGTTAGCAGCAAAAAGAGATATTTGCTGTCAGATTTGCAGCAGAAGGTGTTGTTGGTCACATAACACCTTATAGTTGGAAGAAAAGTGCTGCTATTGTTGAAGTTATTAGAGTTAAAAGGTGTTACATGACAAATAATACCTTTTGCATTTACCAAAATGATTACAACAATACAGTATTGGGTGATAAAAGTACCATTTGACAGATAACACCTTTTTCTTTGTTTTGAAAAGGTGCTATTTTTATAAAGCACTATTTTTCATTTAATACATAACTTATTCTTGTATAAAATGTTGATTTGGTGCATTGTATATGTAACAGTCTTACATACAGATATCACATCCTTTTATAGACATGTTATATTCTTACAAAGATTTCGTATACATATACATATGCCACATTCTTACATACAGATGTCACATTATTACATACAGATGCCATAATTTTGCATAACGAAGTCACATCCTTACAGACAAATAAGAGATTCCTACATATACATGTCACATTCTGACATACATATGTTGTATTATTACATTGCATTATTGCATTACACGTTCTTAAATAGAAAGATGTCACATTCATATATAGTGATGTCATATCATCTTACATAGACATGCCATATTCTTACATATATGTCACATTCTTCCATAGGGGTATCACATTCTTACATTAGACAATTGAAATGTTCTTTTGCGATTAACATGAGGACTGGTCAAGGTAGATAGGAATGCATAGTGGTGTCCACCTTGGCTTTTAAGGAATACATCAATTGTTTTGTTAAATACCTATGCTTAATTTTCTCTATTTTTATTTTAAAGCTGTTTTTCATTACTGCCTCAAAAATATTGATTTCAACTTCTGGCTTTATTAAACTTTGAGTTTAGTAACGAACGGCATTTAATACGTTAACTCATCAAAAAGTCAAATTATGGAATCAATAAATTTAAAGAAATATCTTAGTCTTACAACGAAATACCACATCCTTACATACAGATGTCTTATACCTACATATAGATGTCAAACTCCTAAAAAGAGCTGTCTCATTCTTACAAATAGATGTGTCATTGTCACATTCCTACAAAGATGTGCCACATTATTGCAATGCGATATCACACTCCTGCATACAAATATTATAGTCTTACTTAGAGATGTCACATTCGTGGGTACAATTTACACATTCAAACATATATATTATGTTACATTTGTATATACTTGTCACATTATTTTATAGATATGTTACATTCTTACATAGACATGTCAGATTTTTATAGAGATGCATTCTTTAATATGAGATAACACATTGTCATATAGTGATGCAATATGATCTAAAATACAGATGACACACTCTTATATAAAGATGACCAATTTGTATATAAAATGAAACATTCTTACATAACGATGATACGTGCGAGCTGAACATTTCTTTTACTTCAACAACAACAGAATCTAGGGCGAAGATTTGGTACCAGTAAAATGCATTTAAGCTCCCCCTTGGCTTAGGCTGCTGTCCGTTCTAAGGCGGTGGTTCTGTTGTTGTTGATTCGTTGTTAATTGTTACTCCCGTTGTGGGAATGTGTTTTTTTTTCTATTTTGAGTTGTACCTTATTTTATGTCCATTCTAGTTTTTGCAATCATCTTGATGGGAGAGAGAGAGCTGGTTGCTTTTCTTAGTTTGTCATTCTGGTGTCTCGTGATTGTTGTGTGCTCTTCCTCGAGGTGCCATGGGTTTGTCTGCAATTTGTGATTGTGGTATTTCCTGATCATACTCACTATTTTACATATATATATATATTCATTATAACATTAAGTTGTCACATTCTAATAAAGAGAGTTTACATTCTTAAACAGAGGTGTTGCATTCTCACCCAGAGATTAACATTTTTACATAAAGATGTCATATGGTAAATAGTGATGTCACTTCCTTGCATAAAGATGTCTAGTTCTTACAAAGGGTTTTCATATTTTTTACATAGATGTGTTTCATTTTTACATAGAGACATAACATTTTAAGAAGAGATGTCATATTCTTACACAGAGATGTCACACTCGTACATAAAGATAATGCATTCTTATATAGAGATAACTGCACATTCTTACATAGATATGTAACACTTTTACATAGAAATGTTGCATTCTTACATATAAAATGTCATATTCTTACAATGAAATATCATATATTTACATAGAGACTGTAATTTCGTATATACAGATGTCACATTCATATATATATATATATATATATATATATATATATATATATATATATATATATATATATATATATATATATATATATATATATATATATATATATATATATATATATATATATATATATATATATATATATATATATATATCACAATCGCACTTAACTAACAAATATCACCTTTTGCTTAAACCAGACTGATAAGAGCAATACAATATTTGACGACAAAAGGTACCAATTGACATAAAGCACTTTTTTCGTTAAAGATAGAATATAACTTAGTTTTGAGAAAAGAGGTCATTTGTCAAATAGAACTTTTTCAATCAACACATGACTTAAATTCCATCGGTTACAAAAGGTGCTATGTGGACATATGACACTTTTTCATCCCAAAGAATTGAGATTTTGCTGTACGGTAAAAAGAGTTATCTCCAAAAAGGTGGAAGTACTCTTTATTTCTAAACTAAATTGTTAAAATCTAGTTTCATTTGAAACTATACACTCATACACTATGTTCAATTGAACATCAAATATTTGTATTGCAAACATGATTTTTCAGGAGGCTGCAAATCTTTAAACGTGTTTTTTTCTCAAAAGTATGAAAAGTGCACATAACACCTTGGGCGATTTGTTTACTAGATATATTACATGTATGTATTTGATATCAGAAATCGATCTGTTGTTTGTAATAAAATTGATGGCATCAAAACTCTTTTATTTTGTGGTCCTTATTTGTTTTGAGGACTTTATATTCCCAAATTTATTTTACCAGTAGTTTAAGTACTACATAAAATGACATTTTACGAATTTAAACCATAATGCTGTTGGCTATATCTGCAAAGATGCGATGAGCACATACAATGCCTGACCAACTAATGGGGTCATTGACTCATTCTAGTTATTTATGGATATAGCTGACAGGTTCTATCCATCAGACAATTTAATTGTTGGCCGTGACAACAGAAATCCCTGCTGACATATATAAAATAATTTAACACGGAACAAATCAGAAAAAAAGCCTGAAAGTGTCCAAGTATCATACCAATATCATAAATAGTCCCAGCAGCGAGAGCTAGGTCAGACGAACCGAATTATATAACCATTATTAAGCTTCCTAGATTTTCCGGAAATAATTGTAAGTATGATCAGAAAATGCGACGAACACAGACCCCAGACACACAGTACCGCAAGGGATAGACACAGAATAGAGACGCCCACACTGCAGCAAGAATACAGTATATCATTGAAATAAAGCAGCCCGAGCTCTCCCTTCTCGGAAACAAATAATTAATCACAAAACAAGGACCAAACAAACAATAAAAACACAATGGGAACAAAAACACAAAATAAATCAACTACAGAACCGCCACCTTCGAGCGAATAGCGGCCGAGGCCACTGACAACATAAATATATTTTACTGACCATATTTTATCTCGTTATTTTGTACAGTACAGCTTTAAGTGGCAGATGCACTTTAAGATGTCAATCACTGCGAACTATGGAAAATGTACGATACGTTTACAGCAACCAAGCGGCCCTTGGCGCTAATTAAAATGAGTCAGCACATGAGATGTTTGTACTTATTGCATCGGCAAGCAGCCAAGACTCCGATACGAGCCTGTGCATCCGTGCAGTATCAACACGCGTACATGATGCGTGGAAGTAGATAAAGGCTCAGACCAACTATTAGACGTCTAGCCACACTAGATGTTTAACCAATACATGTATATGTCTTGCGTCCTTTTTGCGGGACACAGGTAAACAGTGAAGACCCAGATCAGACGCCGCATAATGCGGCGTCTGATCAGGTTCTCCGCTGTTGCCTTACAGAAGTTTCTTTTAAAAGTTGAATAAAAATGAAAAATACCACCCAGCAAACCTTAAAACGAAAATGGACTGGTCAAATTGATAGCAGTTGGATATTCCATTTAAGATTGATTGGAATCATAAACGATACGTACCAATGCCCAAATATCCGACTCTACATGTACATTACAGTCACAAATGAGCCAGTGTCCAGCAAAATGTTCGAATTGATATAAGCGTCTATCGAAGACTCAGTTCAGCCTGCCCATCCGCGCAGTCTGATCAAACGTATTGGATGACAATTACATTGGTAGCCAAGGGTTCAATGTTTTCCTTGGGTGGAGAACTAAGACTGATCAAATTGTGCGGAATGACAGACTGTTTGAATCTCGCTGTACGCACATCATGCCAGATAGTAAGTGAGTATGACCAGGCTCCGAGGTTATAACACTTTTTTCATACTCAACTCACCTGAGCACGAAATTTATCCTGCTCAAATATGTTAAACCCCAACAGTTGTTAGCATTTTAACATGTATTAGCATGATAAATACTTAATGTAAAAATCTTCCGTATTTGTTAGTATTTTAGTTTTATGAGCAGTTTAAATTTCGTGCTTAGCTGAGTTGAGCATGAAAAAAGTTGTATAACCTCGGGGCCAGGTAATGCCACAAGCACATTCTACAGACCAACCCACGGTACCGTGAAGAAGAGACAAAGAACAATAACATAACAAGAATTTCAGAAAACTTCAATAATAAAGCCACCAGCTATCTCTTCCCAGGCAGGGTGATTGCAAAACTAGAAAGGACACAAAGCACTGCATACCAAAAAAGGATTAAACACAGACTAGAAATTGTGTTTATGAAACACTGTGCTCCAACCACTTGCTTGTCACTAAGGATTGTGTTCTTTTTTAAGACAAGTGTCATCTTAAGTTTGAAGCTTCTAGCTATACCACTCACCATCCAGTTTCAGCTGACCAAGTTTGAAGCTCCTAGCTAAGTTGCTTCTCCAAGACGGTACTACTTTTGTGGATCTTTTATGTTTTTTCTGTCTTGTTTTCTATGCCTATATACACGTCTGTTTATATGTGCCTTGTGGTCACCTGCTGGGAAAGGTCTGACCTCTTGGCTCTCGTTTGTGGTGTCTTACTGTGAGTTTGTTACTTTCCCATTGGTATCCTGGGTCAGGTGTGGTACTTGATTGTATCGATTCCTGATCTTTGCACCTTTACTTATTTAAGTAATAGCTTGATTTCAATCTTTATATGTCCGAATTCGCAAAGGGCAATAAATCTAAAAAATTAAATAATAGAAATTTCACCAGGTAATCTACTCATCATCTTCTATCAGCTGACAATGTGTTTTCGAGATATCTTTATAGCCAAATTTGCAGCAAAAGACACTGACTCGAAAAAGTAAAACATTTTTTAGAAATTGCACCAGGTAATCTACTTATCATCTTCTATTAGTTAGAATACGTATGCAAAAATTGATCAAAATCTACCATGTGGTCCAAGAGTTATGAAAATTTGCACTAACTAAAAACGGACTCAGACAGTGATCTTAGTGCACACCCGCGGGACGTCCAAAATATGTATGCGTGTACTTGCTGAGTCTCAAACTTCGAGGTTTTAGATGGTCAGTTTGTCCTATCCTACCTTGTCAAAATCTTTGCATATCGATACTAACGTCGAAAGTACCTTACAATCTTTACGTTTAAGTGTGAAACCTTCTAACTGGTCAAAACTAGGACGCGAGTATTTATATCACCGATTTTGAGCATCATGCAATTGCACGTAGATGTCATGTGATAAAAATGATTCAACATTTGTGCTCATGCTTATTGAGTTAATTAAACTCGTTGCAAAAAATCACCAACTGTTTTTTTAATCTCTTTTTTTCTCAACTTTAATAAATTCAATAATACATGATCAATATCCTCTATCTTAAAAATACCGAGTTAGAGAATTAAAGCATATTTGGGCATCAGCGTACTACATGAACCTTATCTATCAAAGCATTTCTGCTACTACGTGTTTTTTCTTTATGATTCTGCTACTTCCAATTGTTAATATTTGCTTTGCCCCTATAGGCCAAACTGTCCTCATTTAAGTCGACATATATCTTGCGCAGCTGGCCCATTTATCAATGTCAATTATTACAAACGAATGGACACTCATATAAAACTAAGCGCGGATCCAGAAAGTTTTGTCAGAGGGGATCCATGTTGTGTTTTTTTTTCTAACACAATTGCCCTTATAGTACGCAATGTGCTTATTTAAGACTACATCTACCTTATTTGTACGGCAAATATCAATGCCAATTGTACTCATATAAAACAAAAGTGTTTTAGTGCTAAGCCATACCATAATGATGGCAGCACAGCTGTCATAAATGTAAATCAGAGGTGGCTACGCAGCCTATTTGCTAATGATTTACTTGTATCACCATTTAGCGGAGCTGTAGGACGAATATTCTGTCTCTTTTTCCATATTATGTGTTTGTAAGAATCGAAGGCTCTCACGATACTGCGCATACGCGCAAGTTCGTCTGAGCCATCGCTGCTCGCCGACGCGTTGAGTACCAGAATCTCGTGTGACGCAAGAATGTGCGTTGATCGGAGACGTTTGCGTTTATACAATACGTAACGAAACCTCGTGTGCTGGCTTAAGTATAAGACAAGGAAATACTCTGCAAATGTCAAATGTTCTATTACATCGTTCACGTCTACAGTTTGCCAAGGGAAAGCAACACAAACAACGAAATCGCAGGGTATTTTGCAACGCATCACATATGCGCAAACACATTCGTTTAACGCCCATGCTGGTGTATGCAGTGACCCTAGATATGTAAATGTTGATCTGAGTGCTAATCAACAAACATATAAACTTAGTGTACTAAAGAAGCTGGATGCTCTGATTGCGCAACCTCACCTGAGCCATTGTTGCTCAGCACCGCGATAAATACATAGATGCTCATGTTCTATATCGTGGCAATATACTTGTAGCCCAATCAATTAAAACACACGAACATTTGTTACTTGATAAAATCAGAACAGAACAGATATTTTATTTGGACTTAAAATCAAGTCAACCATTTTCATTTTCGTGACAAGGTGCAATTTCATTCATGACATTAGTTTATCAGCAACCAATTCCAACTTAGTTAGGACCAATCTTATTTACAGCTTTAAGGATAAATTGATGAACATCTTTCAATTAGAAACACTAATGAAGCAAATCTCTGCAGGAATAAACTGGATTTATTTCTATGCCTTCCCTTCGGCAAATCTGACGTTAATTAGCACCGCCATATCTTCTGAGTCTATTTGAAATATTGGGAAAAAAGAATGCATGTACCAAGGTGAGTAAAGTTTTATTCCGTGCATGAAGGGCACATATATTTGATTGATTAATTTAATTCAGCAACCAATAATACTGTATTATATGACGTTTTGGTTACTGTAAAGGCGGCACCTCATGAAAGCGTAATTAGGACTGGTCAACCTTAGACATACAATGTAGGTAAAAGCTGAAAATGAGGCGTGTATTTATTCAAAAGTAACTGTATCATCTTGCGCCATTACCTCAGTATAGACGCAAAACACATGATTTAGTCCTTAAAACGCCAGCAAAATAACTGCTCTGAATATATCTCTTTAACATAAGCATAGTGCAAACATTGTGGAGCAGTCTGATCTGGGTCCACACTGGTTGTCTATGCGTCTTCAATTATTTTAGTGGACGATAAACAACATACATTTTGTGATTATGCGCTTTAAGGGTTAATAAATGTGAGTTCAGTGTGTTTATACGGTTAGGATGTTCATGAAATGCACGCACGTTTGCCCCGGCCAAATCAAAGCACTGAGAGTACTGATGGGGACGGCTGCATTAAAGCGTTCAAATAGGGAGGTTGTTAGTTAGATACCTTTTCTAAAACATGCAAATGGAAACTGGAAGTCTCTGATGTAGGGTCAAACATATTGCCACAAAGTGAAATGGGAAAGCAATCTTTCTGACGACATTGTCATTTGTTCATTGGACAAAACCAGCCTTTAATAAATGTAATCAATAGATGAACAGAGCAAGAAATCAGTTGATTAATAACTAACTTAAGAAGTAAATAATCAAACTTTATCTTCAAATGCTTTTATTATAGAGCTTACAGTGTCAAAAATAATCCCTCAATAAATGTTTGTGAAGCTCTTCAGGCAGGTAAGCGGTAACAATTTTCTCCTAACTTTCTTTGGCACAACCCCAACTAAAAATGTGTAATTTGATCCCAAATACCGTGGCATGTTTTTTTCCTTCGGATTTTCTTTTGGTTTCTGTTGGTTAAAGTAAGTAAGGGTGCAAAGATCAGGAATCGATACAATCAAGTACCACACCTGACCCAGGATACCAATGGGAAAGTGACAAACTCACAGTAGACACCACAAACGAGAGCCAAGAGGTCAGCCCTTTCCCAGCAGGTGACCACAAAGCACATATAAACAGACGCGCACAAAGGCATAGCAAACACAAGACAGAACAAAAACATAAAAGATCCACAAAAGAAGTACCGCCTTGGAACGGTCAGTAAAATATTTTACTGGAGGGCTTTAACCGGTTTAACGGCGCCAACTACACCCTTAATTCAGATGTGAATCAAGACACATAGATATTTGGTTTGCATGAAAGACCCCTAACTTATCAATGCATCATCTCCTAAAACATATAAATCAAGATATAACAAAGAGATAAAGCAAGGATAAGGACTCAACAGTAAATTAAACTGAATACTGAGGCAAAAGAAATCCAACAGGTAAACCCCGGTGGGCCCGACAAACAGCCAAAGCATCAGGTCCCTACCATCTCATCAATAGATAAGTCTTTAAGTCGGAACCATCATAGAGTCTGAAGTCCGACCCACAGGCGTGCAATTAAAGAGGAAAGCAAAGTTGCCAATCGTGATTGGGTTGACTACCAAGCATGCAGTCTGTTGCAATACATTAATGTTATAGCCAATCTTTTTATAATGGGAAATTATTTTAATGAATTGCGCTGAAAATTTTTTAGAGCTAACAAACTCTTCAATTTATACACCAAGTCACCATAGAAATCAGGTTCCGAAAGTCCTTGGCGCAAGAGAGATTTAAGTCCAACTTGGAATTAAGAAATCAAATCATAGTATCGTCTATAAAATTTTGAAAATGGTTTGCGAAGTTTATGATACCGATAGCCTTGTTTAAGAAGTTTCTGAGTTAACAATTTATTGCGAGAGTTGAAGTCAGCAACATAGCTAGATGCTCTAGCAAAACGAATGAGTTGAGAGATATAGACTCCATAGGATGTAGAACGAGGAACATCACCATCTAAAAATGGGAAATTGACAACTTCAAAATCAAAGTCATCACGTTTATCATAAATTTTGGTAGAAACAATATCATTAGAAATTGACAAATGCAAGTCTAAAAATGCAGCTTCGGTATCAGAGGCATTGGCTTTAAAGATCTTATGAGGATTAGGGAAAGTGTTTCTTAGTATCTTACCTAAGACAAATCCACCCACATATTCAAAGAAATTAATGATGATCCAGAACTGATTTGATAAAGTTCTGTCCACTTTTGTATATGTTTTTCCTACTTTTACTTAATCGCCACCAGAGACATTATGTGCAAGCTTGAATAAAGTCTCTTAATGGCAGAGCCAAACCAATTGTATAATTTTGGTAGAGTGCATCGTTAGGGACAATTCTGTGAAATTATTGTAAATTTTGGACCATTGGTTCGGGAGGAGAAGTCATTGAAAGACATTCCTTATCTGGAGCTTTGGCAGATCCATTGTTCAGTGGTGTGGAACCTTTTGTGCAAAATTGGTAGAAGACACCATTGGGTACAAATCTGTGACATTAACTTGGTTTTGGGTCAGTGGTTCAGGAGGAAATTCTGTTAAAAGAAGTTTCTTAGCTAGAGCTCTGTCAGTCTTTTGCTCAAAGGTCCTGAACCAAAGACCTGAAGTCACAGAAAGTCAGAAAATGAAATAGTATATGTTCTTCAAATACAAATGGTTCTTTAAAAGAAAAAAAGATAATTTCAGGTGTTTGAAATCAGGATTTATCGTGAAAAGGCACTGAATTTTACTGCGAAGTCGACAGAGATTTTAAGTTAAAGTTGCGATTATATAAAAAATGGGTATGATCAGGAAATACCAAAGTCACACACTGCAGACTAAATCACGGCGCCGAGAGTAAGAGCCACATATCATTAGCAACAATTCATATGTAAGACAATAATAGAAAAGCGAGCAGATTTCTCTTCCTCTTCAAGATGATTGCAAAACTAGAATGGACACAAAATGATGCATAACAAAACAAAGACAAACACAGAACCCCCACAAACAGTAGGAAGAACATTTAACAATAGATCAACAACAACAGAACCACCGCTTTTAAGAACAGACAGCAGCCTAAGCCACCAGGGGGTTAAATGCATTTTTCTAGCGCTAAATCTTCGTCCTAGATTATTTTTGTGTTAAAACACAAAATTGTTTAGCTTGCTTCCTAACTAATGCAATGTATAATCAATCAAATCAAATTAATTCATTCTGATGATACAAAGAAACGAGCTCATGACTCACAGATAGTCAGAACTAACGAAAGCCTCAGGTTGAGCTACGGTGGGACTAGCCAACGACAAATATCAAGCACAAACCAACGGATTAAATCTTTACGTCAGAGCCGTCATTAAGTATGAGGCCCTACCCACCGTCGTACAATTAAAGAGGAAACTATAGCTATCAACCGTGAATGGGTTCACAACCAGGCATGCAGACTTTCGCATGATATCCATGCTGTATCTTACTCATTTATACCGTTTAATAATCTTTTTTAAATTGATCACTAAAATTAGGCTATCCAACCATTATCTTAAATTTATAAAAGAATCCGTTTGTCGGTAATTGTGCCCCTCTGATTATTTCGTACCGTATGAAAAACAAACTATGAAAGATCATAAAAAGTGAGTTCTTTAACATATAATATTGTAACAATTCAAGTAAAAAGTTCTTATCTAAGCAAGTAAAACGTATAATTAGACCGCCTGGTATTTCTGAAGGTAAACAGTGGGCTGATCTTGCATTTTCTGAACCAGAAATGGACAATTTCTTTTGTCTGTTGACCGTTCTGGTGTACACAGTGATTCGTATAGCGATTTTCATTGTGAAGATTTGTTGATGGTATCCCTACATAGTTCAGTATAACGGACACGGTGATGAACATACTTGTCAGGGGTAGGTTCAAAAATAAAATGTGTGTGTGGACAATAAAAAAGTTCTGAGAGCATTTTTCAGTCCACCAACTGTGTTTCCAGAGGTGGTTCGACTGTCCAATGCTTTCAGGGTGGGGTCCAATTTTGTTCCAGGTATTGTCCAATTGTTCATTCCTAAGGAAAAATCTATAGTACTTGAATGTTTTGTTTTTTTCTACATATTTTTTTTTTTTTGGGGGGGGGGGGGTCTGAACTTCCATTTCCCTCTAGATCCGCCCATGTTTGTAGGGGAAGCCTTGGTCACCATAGTAAGCTGATCAGAAGTCATTGTCTTGAAACACAGTGAACTGAGCTTTATTTGATGGTCGACAAGGTGTATATATACCAAGTAACAATACGCATTATTTTGTTGTTTTTTGTAGAAATATGACTTCTTGCTAACTCGCCAACTTATTATGTGTATACTTTGGGTTATTGATTCAGTAAACCTAGCTCACCCTATTTAAAATAAAATAAAATCCTTCTGAGATTCTGATTTTATTGTAAAAATACTACTTTTAAGACTTCTCCTTTTTCATATACTGTGGTGATCTTTGATTTATATTTAAAAAAATTACAGATCATATTAATGTACATCAAATATCGAAAAGCAATTTATTTCTATTGGGCAGATATACCTTACATTCCCTCATTTATGTCAAAATTGATAAAAATTGACATTTTCATACATGTAAAATTTACCAATCATTTTTGTAACGACCCTGTTTTTAGATTTTCATAGAAAATTGGCCTCTTACTAACTCACCAACACAGTATAGGCATACTTAGGGTTAGGGTTATTGCCTAAGTAAATCTAATTTGTTCCATTCAAAACTACACAAAATTAATCAGAGGTACTAATTTTAATGCAAAATATTACTTTTAAGATAGCCCCTTTTTCATATACTGTGGTGTCATTTGATTTTATTTTTACAGATTATGTTAAGGTTCATCAAATATCTTAAAGTCATTTATTTCTATTGGCAGGATAAACATTAAATTTAAATCCTCATGTCAAAATTGATCAAAATTGATCAAAATTGACATTTTCATGATTAAAATTCCTTTTCGTGACGACCCTTCTTTTAACATTTGTTTTATAAAAAAAATGGCCTCTTTCTAGCTCACCAATACAGTATAGGCATGATAAGGGTTATTGCTTCAGTAAATCTAACCCATTCTATTCAGAACTACACAAAATTCATCTGAGGTTCTTATTTTAATGTTAAAATACTAGACGACCCCTTTTTCATATACTGTGGTGACCTTTGATTGTTATTCTAAAATTTTACAGATCATGTTATTGTTCATCAAATATCGAAAAGTTATTCATTTCTTTTGGGCAGATATATCTTAAATTACTTCATTTATGTCAAAATTTTAGCCTTTTTCTGTTAACCTCAATGCAAAAACTAGCATTTCTTAGGGTACTTTTGAAACGACCCTAAAATTTCATAGTAAGTCTTTTCCTTAATGATCAGGAATGCTTTACTTGATAAGATGTAGTAGTATGAGTGAATTATATTTGGCAGGTTTCTCACACGTTTCTCACAATGAAATAGAACCCAGTGTCCTTAATTCGTTATGTGTACCTATAGTCACACATGTGTTTTGGGAGAATGGACTGGAAGTTTGTTTTCTTTGCTCCAATGTTTTGCATCATATAGGTCTCCTTGTAACTTGATTCAACGTTATATTTTCATATTAAGTAAAATAAAAAACATAATTTGCTCTTACCAATGAAATATATATCTCTGCTCACTCCACCGACTGGCCCTTGAGTCTGTTTCAGAATTTCAAACGCCGGTAATTTTCTTATAAAAGTACAAACACAGAAAGTGTGGGTACTGAATGTAAGGAATTACCGTCGTTTGGCTTTTCTGTAGTATTACTTGACTTTTCGCTTACTGTAAAGGCGGCGCCTCATGAATGCGTAATTAGGACTGGTCAACCTTAGGTAAAGGTAACAGCTGAAAAGGAGGCGTGGTTTTATTCAAAAGTAACTGTATCATCATGCGGCACCACCTCAGTCAGTTATTTAGTCCTTAAAACGCCAGCAAAATAACTGCATCTGAAAATGTCTATTTAACATAAGCAGGGAGGCAAACATTGTGGACCCAGATCAGACTGCTCCTACAGGAGCAGTCTGATCTGGGTCCACACTGTTTATCTATGAGGCTTCAAATAGTTTAGTGGACGACAAAAAGCATACATTTTGTGATTGTGCTCTTTAAGGGTTGATAAATGTGAGTTCAGTGTGTATACGGTTAGGAGTTTCATGAAATGCACGCACGTTTGCGCGGCTCAAAAAGCCTATTAACTCTTTACCAAATTATAAATAAAACCTGATTTCCCTTGTTAAGCAGATGAACTAGCCGAACCACACCCAGATATGAATATTAAAGTTGCCGCCTTTACAGTAAGCGAAAAGTCAAGTAATATCTCGTATGTGTTCGCCAAAATTAAAATGTTTTTATAGGCAAACACATTTAGTATGAGAATTCGTAGGTCATACTTTAGTAAAGCTAATTATGTGATATATTGAATCATGCAACATTGTAGCCATCTGGCAGTTTGGGCTGTTGTCCGCCGAATCATGTTAATACCGATATCACAAAAAATATTCTTCAGTATTTGTCCGCTGGTTAGATTGTTTCGTTCACGCATTTTATTTACCGGGGTTGGTTACCATTGGTTTGGTAGTTTATCAGTTTAGTTCTCATAGTCCCATAATACGCTTGGGCCTGAAATATTGACTTTCTTTGAATGTTTACTGCAATGCTTCAACGGAAGGCTGCTTTGCGTCCATAAAGATTGCTGTAAATATGAATATACTTCGCCTTCATCAGGGAAGAATTATTTTCTGTGTATTGGCTGTCGTGTTTATTGTGTTTGTCCTTTCTCAAATATGTCCTGGTCTACATCAGAATTAAGGGCGAGGTTGGAGCCAGAAAACTGGTTTAAGCCCTCCAATAAAATATTTTATTGACCGTTCCCAGGCGGTACTTCTTTTGTGGATCTTTTATGTTTTTTTTCTGTCTTGTGTTTGCTATGCCTTTGTGCGCGTCTGTTTATATGTGCCTTATGGTCACCTCTGGGAAAGGGCTGACCTCTTGGCTCTCGTTTGTTGTGTCTAACTGTGAGTTTGTCACTTTTCCATTGGTATCCTGGGTCAGGTGTGGTACTTGATTGTATCGATTCCTGATCTTTGCACCTTTACTTAGTTTAACCAAATACAGCCCTGCGCTACTGGCTGAATTGGACAAAATATCATTAGATGTAAACATGTCTTTGAAACATTCACCGAAATACTTGTGGGGTTTTCAGTCAGACATTGACAAAAAGTAATAAAGTATAATCAGTAAAACCACAATCACACACTGCAGACCAACACACGGCATGTTGAGGAAGAGCCACAGAATAATAACAGTAAAAGGACATCAGGAAGACAACTAAAGTAAAGCAACCAATTATCTCGTCCTATCGTTTTTAAAAATAAAACAACAAATATTCCGCCATTGAAACGTCAGAGAAGTGAATAAATTGATAACTATGCCATCATTCCATAGCTCAATACTACCTCTCTACTATCTTCTTTAGAAGCAGGCAAATCTCGATTTGCACTATCTTCCCTGGCCTATATGTCAGAATATTGTGGTTGAAGTATTTTTAAATAAAGTTGTATCATCTTACTGTTTTTGTGTATACGTGTAACTAAGCATCATTTGGATTGTATTAAATTTGAGGACTCGCTCGATATCTTCTATTTTGGTTTCTTTTTTGTTTGTATTCTGATGGATTTTCCCATAACTATGGATACAATAAGTATGGGACTGTCCATTGTCTACTTTAAGGGGCTACATATAGAGTGATCTGTATTATGATGTATGTCTGACCCTGAATGCTGTTATAATCTTAAAAAAACAGTGCAGAACCTGATGAAATGCAGCATAATGCTGCATTTCATCTGGGTCTTCATCGTTTGCCAAAGTACCCTTTTAATGGTTTCCCGTATACAATGGGTATCAGGTGCGTGTGGAGTACAGAAATGTGGTTTATATCCTTCAGTGTTTCTATTTAAATGTCATGAAAACGACAACTACAGTAAAACCTGTGTAAAACGGCCGCTCTCCAAATGACCGAAATTGATTTTCAAGACCAATTTTTGCTTAATGCATGTCAAAAGTGTTGCAGAATGCTCCAAGGAGGCCTGCGATTCTGTCGACCTTCATATAGCTACCATTTGTCATTAAATATCTTTGTTTTGTCTGTTTAGGAGTGACCGTTTTACACAGATTTTACTGTACAGAACATTGATCAAAGTAAATTGATTTATTTCAAGTGCACAGAAGGTATTAGTGTAGGCCCCTGTGTCGAAATTTGGGCTCCCGTGTGCACTTTTTGGTAAAAGTGATTCTTATCGATTTTCAACTAGAGAAATATATGCAGTGTAAGGAAAAAGATGTTTACAATTTTTTCTTGCAGTATTAACGTCACAGTGACAATGGGGTACCGGCATTTCACTTGCACCAAAGAGCTTATATGTGGTGGAGTTATTTACACACCTAGTTTAATCTTATTTTTTATGTATGTTGCATTGTAATGGTTGAAAACGTCTATAGAAAAAATAAAATGGAAATTTGATTCAATATGGACTTTAATTTTACGTGAAATTGACGTCGAATTGACGTCAATGTGCTGGAAAAAACATATTGTGTACAATAAAATAATTCTGTAAATTTGTGTGTGCCTCGCGACTAAAATCAGATCTTATCATAACTGTATGTTCCTGGTTAAGCTTTTTGAAACAAGTTAGCTCTCTGATGGTTGTGGCGTTTAGCTGCTACAGCATGTTAACTACGTTACCCTACATTTTTAAACAAAATAAATGTAATCAAGGTTGTTAAGGTAATACTTGAATTATTTAAATTGGACAAATATTCATGGAACATAGAAGAACATTTCCTTCCTTACATATATTTATGTTTATAAAAGTTATAATATGGGCCCAGTGTAATGTAATTTATGTTACATTTAAGCTACTCACTTTTACATCACTGGAATTATGTTAAATAATCTTTGATAAGCTTACCGCTTAACTTTCAGGTTTTAAATAAATCTTCCACAAAACAAGTAATTGACCATTATATATCTGCAAACAGTTTGTTTGCATCTCAAATTCTTTAAGAGTTATAAACTGTTAAATATAATGACCCTGAACAAAAAGTTCATTCTTTGATTCCGCATGAAATTCAATTTGAAAGCCTTCAAACACCATATATGAGCATTCTGTTGATAAGCAAGAGTAAAAAAGTCAGGCTTAACTTCGTTTCTGGTGTAAAATATTAGTTTGTTTTTGTTTGTACAGCATCATGTAGCCTATATTACAACGTTCAAGACTGCATATACATTGCTTTATTCCATATATTATACGTCATATGATATTTTATTTCATCTCAAAATTGGCTGTACTTGTTAAAAAGATATCAAGATACCAGTCTGTCTGAAAAAAGGATTTATCAGGATTTATTAAGTTCCTACTAGTTATCCATGCACATTTACATTTGCAAAAAAGTATATATTTGAACTTTTAACATCTACAAAGAAATTATTTGCCCATAATTATGGATTTTAAAATTCATAAACAGAGGAAATAATATCACTCAAGTAACAGCATTTAGAAGGATATATTTGAATTTACTGTCAAATTTGGTAAAATAAAATAATATTACCGTACAAAATATATTATATTGCCATATGTTTATCCAAACTGTTAACGAAACAGATATATAATTGAGCCAGAAAAGCTAATATATTATGTTAAGTTTAGAGTTTAGTAATATTTTTCTGAAGATTTCTAAGTTTAATTGAGCTACCTACTTCTCTTCAGGTATTTAAAGTGTCTGTAATTACTTATCGTTTAAAGTGATTGTCTTGAAATCAATTTGTATCCTGACTTTTAGCTGTGTATGCATATGGTGACGCATTACAGCAGCTTTGAAATTAATTTTAGTTTACATACAGCATAGCTTTCGTTGTGCAATCAACAAAACTGTCCCTCACATTAAGAAAGTAACTCGGATCATGGATCATGTGCTCAACTGATAATAGCTAAAGAACTGCTTTATTGATGAAAAACATTTCCCTGGAAATAGAGAATATTAGTTATAGTGGTGATTTTCACTATAAGACCACATTAGATACGGTTATATATACTCAAACGCCATATTCTCGCAGCATTCATATTCTCACGGTAAACCATTATTCCAGTATAAATGAATCACCACACCATCTAGCAGCATTTTACATATGCAAATAAGTGAACTGAAGTCTACAAACCACTCACAGAATGGAAACGTCAAAAATGTTAAAGGTGTGAATGATAAATAATTTTTATCACTTTAACAATGCAAATGTGATCTGCCTTCCAACCCATGTCATTTAAATTTCGTATTTCTCGAAATATAATTAGTTAATCCCCACAGATTTGACAGCTCAAAGCGGGTTACATATTGATTTTCATGAATTTGAATAAAAAATTACACGACCAGGTCAGGAACTTCCTGCAAGCCAAAAACAAACTAGTTACCGTGGGAATATGAAGTCCCAATTCAATATGGCTGCCGTGTGGAGGTTATGTTTACATTGGAAGCCAGATAGAAATTCTAGGCTACAACTGTCAATAGATGATATGTATTGAATGACTAGATAATAAGGTTACAAATTTTATGATTGATTTGATTGTATCTTCGGTAAGCATATAAATATTGATTACTGAACTGTTAGTACCGTGAGAATATGGAGGGCCAGGCTATATAGATCAGCTGTAACTACAATACCAATTTATATAAAGACTTTTTCAGCTAAAATTGTATCAGGCCAAACTTTAACAGATGACATTCAATTAATTGTAAAGTAGATTTTACAAAGTCTTTAGAATGCTGGATAGAAATGTGAAATATTTAAAAAATGCAGTCAAGAGATTAGATCTGATTTAGTTTGAGCAATAAATTTTTATATACCTGATGTTAATTTTCACTAAACAGAACGTTGGCAAACCATTACAGGAACCTCGCAAACATGATAAATGTAATCATTAATAACATTGATTAACATGTATATGTGCACTTAAGATTAGAATGAGTCGTTAACTTGCCAGGATATAGATTCAAAAGGAGCATGCACAATGCTAACTGTTTAGCATTAAGGTGGCACATTCTCAGTATCAACATTGTCACCAATGATAGTCGCACATGCAAAGTTTAAAAGATGTTCATGAACTTATGCATGTATATTTTTATTCAAGTATCGCATAAAGAAATTATTTCATTTCAATGTACAGGATATCATTATAAATCTGAGAGGTTGATTAAGCAGTCTATCATTGTCAATTGAGTAATCTGTTAGTATGGTAAAGTTTACGAAAGGTTGAATGCTATATTTCAGATATGTTATTTGACAGTAGTGCAAGTATAAATCACTGTGCTTTTAGATGAAAACTATTTTTGCTCTTTCACTGTAATTCATAAATAAATATTTTGACTAGCAAATGCATTGTTTAATCGCTCATGGTGATTCAGAGGGGCTAGCGTTCTCAAATTTGTCCTTAACCTACATTCTGTTTTGTGTATACGAGCAGCGAAGGCTCTGGCAAGTCTACCTACACATATGCACAGGCTCATCTGAGCTTTTATTGCTCAACACTGAGACAAGTACCATAATCAAATGGGCTTATTCCTTTGATCTGTTTTTCGTTACTAGTAAATCTATTTTGTTCCATCTGAACTATGCAAATAATTATTAGGCTGCAATTTTATGTAAACGATAATGTTCACATTTGACATGCTAGATATCAATTTGATTTTATCTGCAATAAAATTCCACTGTAAGGCCAATGAATCTAATTGATAGAATAATGCAAAACCAATAATTTATTAAAAGCAATAATTTATTTTAAGTCAGCTATTTTAGCTATGACTACAATATACTTGTAATACTAACAATGCCTGGGGGCTTTTCTAAGTGATAAACATATCTCTTTCAAATGTATGAATAATATGAACCATTAGAACAAATGTTGTCCTGTTTGAATTCTTCACAATAGTTTAGAACAAGACGGAACAGATGTTAAGACATGTCTTTAAAATTCTCTTGTTATGCATTTAACCGTCTGAAATGGTATTCTCTTATCACCAAACTGGAAATCGTTCTGATATAAAGCAGTTATAACCATAGAGATAGGTTTGGCGTGTGTAATACCTTTGGGTTTAAATCATTTCAGTTAATTTTTTCAAAAGACAAGGATAAAGGACTATTTTAAACTCTCAATTCTCCATTTCAACGTATGTTTGAATTGACCTACAATTACAAATTCTGAAAAGTTTTTATTCCTGAATGGTATCAGCATAGGAGTTATAATAAACAATATGTGATAAATCTTACTTAGCTAGTCCATGCTCAATATTATTGTGTTATCTAAAATACGATACAATATAATACAATATATTTTATTCAGCATCAAACATAAAACAATGTTTATAACATACACAATAAGTTAACATGTTAATGTAGTGAAATAACAACAATGATTTTCCTGAGGAGCATAAAACCTTTCTTCTGATATGTTTGATAACATAATATGCGTCTTTTATATAGCATTTCACGTATAAAAGAGGCAAATATATCAGTGTCAGTGACATGAAAGATATCATTCTTTTATTCATCCATGCGTTGTTGGTAATTTCCTTTAATGACATATATGGTAGTTAAATGGCAATAAATAGCCCACTAGCAGTGTGAATTTAAATAGTGTTCCTTTGTAATTTAAAATGTATTTTAAAAGACAGTAAGGTATACCACTGTAGTAACATATCATTCTACTTTGATAACATCATATTGCTAGCTATTTGCTTGCAATTAAAAGGTTATATTGGCATGTAAGAATAAGGAGCAATTAGATAAGATTTCCAATTATGCAGTAACGTAGACAATTTTGCTATTGCGTGGTATCGCCCCAACCGCTAAACGGTTAACATTCATTATCTTGTGGCTTGAAGAATGTGGTTTCAGGAAATTATAGTGTTCAAAACTCTCCTAGGAGGTATTTTGGTAGTCCAATGTCTAGTGACAGTAATGCATTAAATAGTTATACATTTAAAGTAACATATATAACTAACATCATAGTGGTGTATTGTTTAAATGCATACCGGCTTTTTCTTTCCTTTAAGCATGTTTTAAGACAAAGAGCATGTGGATAAAAAAATATTTAGGTATAACTTGGTATTTGCAAAATATGATTTAAAACTATAATAGGGTAACGTAGTTAACAAGCCTGTCTAAATATAGATCAGAGAGCTAATATATGTCATTTCGCATCTTATATAATGTAGTTTTGGAAAATTATAGTGAACAATATTTTCCCTGCTGTGTGGAGAGGAGGGTCTAGCTATTTGAGCTTTCACTATCACAGAATTTTCATTTTGGTACTGACGTCACTTTTCCATGTACAGACATCATTTTGAAGTTAATGGTACCCCTTTAAAATCCAGAGCCAGAGTCTATGCTCCGAAATCAACATGTCGCCAGTAAAATTAATACAACTGATCAAACAGTTCATGTTTATGCCTGTTGGAATTCATAGCACTCCACTTTCAAGCCTGAAATAAGCTAAAAATGGGTACGTCACTTTGTGACGTCACGGTGACGTTAAAAAGCCAAGGAAAAATTGTAAACATCTTTTTTCATAATCAGAATACATTTTGCTGCAAGAAAATATATGTTTGACACTTTTACCAAAAAATGCACACGGAATTACACAGCGGCCTACACTATATCTTGGCATCGATGGTTCAGATTTCAAGAATCTCGCATCACAATAAATCTCACCCAAGTGCATATAAGCAAAGTCGCAGGGAATCCTGCGATTCGTTTAATATGTGAACAAATTGCTTTCAAATTTTCCTGCGCCCTTTTATCATTGCACTTTACTGGTACATGTAAATAACTAAAACATATGAAACAACTACATGTAGGTGTTTAATCCCATACTTACAGTGTCTAGTCGCAATCTAAAACCAAAGATATCTTCTTGTGACACGAGACAAATGTCTCCTTGCACCAAGGGTATTAAACATGCTAAAGACAAGATGAAATCGTCTAAAGTCGGCCAACCGTGTGTTATTGTTTATTCTGAATCTACTCTCCTACGCGACTGGAATATAAGAATATGATTAAGCCATCTTATGACGTAAAAAGATGCATGCATGCGCGGATCCAGGGGGGCAGTTGGTCCAGACCCCGTCCCCTGAAAATCAACAGAAATATAGGTTTTCTTAGCAATACTGGTCCGGATCCTCTGGAAAATCACAAACAGCATTCAACTTTCAATGGTCCGCTTATAGTCATATTTGAATCCTCCCTCCCCTCATCAACTTAAACGAACGTTGCCAAAGTTGGACCCTCTCTGGCAAAACTTCCTGGATCCGCGCATGACGTGTGCACTTAATACAGGTAAAGACTCGTGTGCGCCTCGAAAAAGTTCATATCAGCCTGCTTATCCATCTCATCCGATTGAGTATTCTCAGTACACTCAAGTCATAGATATTGACTCACGGTTACTTCATGCCGACAAATATTGAGCGGACTGAGTGGATTCAGAAGCTGATCTAAGACATCGCTCGATGCACATGCCAATTTATGTTCTTTATACATGTATCATAGGGCGGCTCATATTAAGAATGGTTTTGGAGGAAAGAACAGGGGTGTAGCTAGCCTAAAGTCCAAAGTACGCACGTGTGGAACAGGCTGAATGCATTCAAAAAGCAAACATATATAGACAGCGTAGACCAAGATGAGACGCCGCATCGCATCAGGGTCTGTGCTGTTTGCCAAGATAAACGGTACGTAAAAGTCGTATATGACCAGTTTGCATTAATTGGGGATAAATTGGTGCCTATGACAATAGTCATCGCAAATTCTGTCAAAATTGGATTTAGAGAGAATAAAATTGCTTCTACGTACACGTTTTGTAACGTCAAATCAAGAATCCATCAGAATTGTGATAGAATATTCCCATATTTTTTGGTCAAAATGTGTACGCACTTGGGTTTTTGTGTATATGTTGCTAAGCCCCTGAAGAATAAGCAGTCAAGAAGACCACTGTTTGGCGTCACTTTGTTAACCGAATGGTGATAAACGAGTGAGCGATTGATACGCCACCCCACAGATTAAAATCAGTAATTTATTTTAATATCAGCTTCTGATGATTCCTAAATAGAGGCTCAGATCGGAAATTAGGAGCTAACATTATTTTGCTATTACAAAAATGTCACTTAACTGACATGCTCGTGACTTCCAATACAACTCATGCACAGAGCACACATAATGCTATTAGTTTCTATTCCCACGGGTCAGATAAATGATTCGCTATTCGCGAAAAAAAATTATCGCGAAAATTCCGAATTTATAGTACAAACAATGATCTAACATCAATAGAATCACCGCCACAAATCGGACAGGAACAACAACCGTTGGGGTTTTAAATATTATTTACTGACCAAAAGTTCGCCCTACATACACATGGACGAAAAGTTTCAGGATTATTCCTGAATTCAGGATTTTGAGGCTGACTTTCCATAGAAAGTCAGCCTCAGAATGCTGAATTAGGGAGCTTACAATAGGTTCTCTGATTAATTTTCTGATTAGCTAAACACATTTAATCATTTAAACTTGAAATTATGAAAGTTTTGCAGGCATCCTGCAAGTTTTAAATTTTGAATTTTTAAAGTTCAGGTTTTTGGAAATTTTGAACTTTCACGGCATGTACTCATAAATTGTTTAGATTGCACGGGGACTTTCCTGCTTCTGCAATGCATATCACAGATAAACAATCTGATCATATTAAGTTACCGCGTTGAAATTTCATTAAACCAAAAGTACGTATGTATATTACTTATAACACTTAGGTTTTAGCTTAATTTAAATTCGAACAAAAGACTCTTTACTGTACACCGATCAACACTTAGTTAAACAGCTGACACAATTATGTTGACATCGATTGTGAAACACCATATAATGCAATTATATTGCATTGACATAGCATCAATTCTAAAAATTTCGCTTTTAAAGCATTCTAAATGGTCCGTAAGATGTATTGATTGTCATCTACAAAGGCATGGTGCAATATTACTCAGTTTTGAACCGATATAACGCCATGACTGGTGATTTGGTGTTTGCTTGACAAATAAATCTCAACTTTGTAGTCAAGACTTTTTTATGAAATGACGTACAAATGTCAGGCTCAATTAAGCTTGACGGCCATCTTTAAACTGCAGAAAACAGAATACCACAGATGCTACGCTATGGGGCTTGTGAGCTGTAGTTATCATTAATTCTAGTGAACAGCTCTGCTTAACTTATATGGCATAGTCAATTGTTCCTAAGACGCATGTAAATCAACAAGGAATCGAACTCAACGCCAAGCCATTTGCTTGCAACGGACTTGCTTACAGTGAAACAAATCAAAAACACTGTAAAATATAAATGTACTGGCCTGAAACTTGATTTCAATTTCATTCTTGAAGAATAAATGCGCAAGGTTTTACTGACAAGGGTGGTTTTATGTAATTTGATATGTTAATAAACAAACAGGCCTAAATTATTCTGCTGGCTTAACTTGGTAAAATGCACTATAAAAAAATACTAAAAAGTATGCTTACTCAACATTGGCTTTATTTGGTAATTGCGGATATTGTAAAACAATTCACCTCATCTTACACCTCATTATACACATCGCCATACACCTCATTATACACCCATACACAATATTTAACCACTTATAACGTTCTTATATTTCCCAATGTTTAACATCAATAAAAACAATTCACAATCAATCAATCAATTTATTACTCTCAGGTTACATAATATAACAACATAAGGAGCAATATGCATAATGTCACATTTGTATTGTTATGGTGGCACTGTGACTCAAAGAATTTTACAGTGGTCTTAGTAGGAGGACAACGGTAAATTTTCGTTTCCTAATAATTTTCTACTCAACGGGTTATGCACGAATTAATCGTGGTATAGCGTGGTTGTTTTGATCGCTTCTTGAAAATGATATTTATTGTTTCATTATATAATGGCTGTTTTTGGATTTATTCAGCTTCATGAGATAGCAAGGTAGGCTATAATCATTTGGTTTTTGTACAAATTTCCTCGGCGTGCGCTGCACGTCGTATCAATACGGAAGTCGTTGATACGGCGTTAGGCGAACTCCGTCAACAGTATCGAGGTTTTGGTATGTAGCTATATGGATGGATTGGAACTTTGGTTTTTATGGCCTTTTAGTTGTATTTGAGTCATTAGGGCCGCCATAAGAATACAAGCAAATCGTAAGGTTATTTAGTCTTATCCGTTTATGTGATGAGTATTAGGGTTGAAATGCTCTTCAATGAATGATTTGTGCAAACAAGTAGTCCCGGATCAGACTCCTCAGGGACCAGGCCGATCTGGGCCCATTTGTTGCAGATGCTTTCAGAATATGTCTCCAGCTCTCGAAAAGTTAACATTTATAGACAGTATCAGTCCTCAAGATGCAATGAGAGTTCACGTTTCAATTTCTCGGACAAAACATATGTAGTGGGTACTCAAAAGAACCGTCTCAGTGAGTCGTCCTTTTGAGCCCCCAAAATATATCGGAGCTAATGTTTAAATGGAAAACGCTAAATAAATGGTATAGGATTATTCCATTCACAGACTTTTGGGGCTAAATATGCATGCATCCTTTATCTGTACACAACGCAAAATACAACACAGTATTACGCTGTGTTGCATTGCGTTGTATATCTATAAATAGTACACGTACATGGGTTGTTGTGTACATATTTGCTCGTATAAATATTATTCGGAGTACTAGACTGGTTCTCTCCCCTACATTGGCTATTGTACTTTTGAACAACTCGGAACCAGTTTATCGGAGTACTTCGTCTAATCACACCCTGATGTATTTTATCAGGATCGCACCATTTCCATAGCATTGCCAGTGGGGCCTTTACCCCACTGACACTTTTAGTGAAGCTGGACATGTTTCAGTTCTGTCAGGCAGTCGCCTAGATGTGATTATTTTTGGGAACCACCATAAAGGCTGTCTCCCGGGAAGACTGCCAGAACATTCTCTTTTGGTATATCAATTTTATACCTGCTGTTTGTCATAACCACAGAAAAACTATAATAGCGTAACTGATTGAAAGAAAAGCATTTTAAGACACAAAATACTTGTCATAGGTGATCCTGGAAATCGTCTCAGTGGGACGGTTTCCGTGGTCGCAATGCCAACAATTTGGAATAGATAAACGGGGAAATATACTTCCCTTGGTCCTTCTCAACATGCTTGGTATATTACAAGAATGAATACATGCCGATCAAATGTGTAATTATTGAGTCACTGGGCGACGGTTTGATAGTATAGTATAGTAATATGGTAATTTCTTGCTATTAGACATTTTTCAGTTGCACCTTTTATTACGATTTGTCCGTCAACGGAGACTTACTTTGGACTTTATTTAAGAGGGGCGATGTCAGCAGTAACTGGAATCGATCTGTTTCGTCTGCTACTAAATATCATATTTTTTGCCCTGAGATCTTTTTTACCTTAACAAACACTGCATACCCTGATGAAATGCCGCATGATGGCATTTCACCAGTTTGTAAGTGTAAAAACATGTACCGAAAAATATATTTCACAATTGAAATGCAGCCGAATATCTTTTTAAAGGTATTTCTTGTACCATACATGTATGCATTCACTTGTTAGTGTAAACAGTATTTTATTCAAATATAAGTACATCATGATGCAAACAATTTATATACACAAGACATTACATTTGAAAGGGATACAGAAATAAGTCCCAGACTTGTTTGAATCTGTTTCCCGAACAAGTCATCTAAACAATACAATAAATGTGAATAGCAATTGATTTATAAGTGATGTTTCATTATGTATAAAGTGTGATTACATTTCTTTTATATTCATGTAAGGGTATCGTTGTGTGTGTGTGTGTGTGTGTGTGTGTGTGTGTGTGTGTGTGTGTGTGTGTGTGTGTGTTTGTGTGTGTGTGTTTGTGTGTGTGTGTTAAAGAGAGGAAAGAAAGAGGTAGAGAAATAGGGAGAATATATTCCACGGTATCATCTTATCAGATAAGAGTAAAACGATATTTCAATAGTTAATTCTCAAATCTTTTAGAGTGGGTAATAAACTTCTGAACAGCTTCGAAGATGGTGCAATTAGTGTGGTTATTTAGACTCATGTCGCCAAAAAGGAGGATATCCAAGGTTGGGACGCAGTGTCTTTGTACCTCTTCAATCATGATTTGTTTTTGAGCAGTGTATCTAGCACAATGGAAGAGAAAATGTTGTGTGTCTTCGATTTGACCGCAGTCACAGAACTTATTCTGAATTATATTCTTGCTAAACAGAGTATAGTTTAAGCAGCTACAATTTGTCCTTAGTCTAGCATGTAGTATTTGTTCAATTCTGCTTCCAGTAAGATAATAGTTTGGGACAATTTGTCTGTTTGGAATACTCCTTTTGAATGAAGGAACTGATGGACATGACTGGGATTCGCTATCTAGGACATTCCATTCACGAACGGCTGAGGGTAGAAACGAATTGTAGTAGAGTTGGGATTTAGTGTCAATTGTTTGGTATTGGTCACTATTTCTTAAGAAGTAACTTGACATATCACCTACACGAGGGGGGACCAATGAACTCAGGTAAGGAGGGGTTTAAAAAATTATCATTTTGTAATACAATGTTAATTTGTGTTGTTTCCGCCTTGAGTTTAAAGTTTCCCAGCAGGTTTCTCTGTATAAATTGTCATGAGAGACTCGCTTAGTGGCACCAGTATCTATCCTGGCAGCTTCAATTTGTATTTTTTCCAGTTCATCTTCCTGATATTATGTTAAGTTACACCAGACAACATCTGCATACTCTAATATAGGCCTGATAAAGGATGTGTATATTATATCTAATGCTTTCCTGTCCAGATGAAATTTGAGTTTTCGCATAATATGAATCCGCTGCCATGCTTTTGATGTAATCAACTGTATATATTTATGCCAGCTGCCACTACTTTCAAATGTGATCCCTAAATGTTTATGACTTTCAACATTGGTAAGTATTTCATTATTCATGATTAGGGGTGGGTGGACAGGTTTATTAACTTTACGCGAAAAGAGTATAGATTCAGTCTTTTTAGGATTAAATAAAACCAGCCATCTGTCTGCCCATGAGGATATTTTCGCCAGGTCTTGGTTGAGGGTGTTTGATGCATTATCCGGGGAATCAACAATAATATACAGGCTAGCATCTTCAGCAAAGAGGCGTATAGTGGACTGGATGTCTTTTACAATGTCATTTATGTAAATGAGAAATAAAAGTGGTCCCAATATAGAGCCCTGTGGCACTCCAGCGGTTATGTTAACCCAGTCGGATGCTCCCCCTGGTAAGACAGCCCTTTGTCCACGACCAGACAAGTAGTTTTGGAACCATTCTAAAAGAGGGCCAGTAAGACCTACAGATTTTAATTTCAATAATAAGCCCTTGTGCCAGACACGATCGAACGCCTTACTTATATCACAAAAAATTGCTTTCACTTCCAAACCATCATCCAATGCTTTAGAAAATGTGTTGTAGATATCTACCAGCTGATTAACAGTGGAATCACCCGGCACAAATTCTGACTGTAGGGATGTTATTACACTATTTGCATTCAAGAAGTTAAAGACATGTTTATGCACGATTTTCTCCATTACTTTTCCTAGTGTACTAAGCAATGAGATTGGCCTGTAAATTTCACAGTCAGAAGGGTCGTCCTTTTTAAATACTGGAGTGACATTGGCTTCTTTCCATGCCTGAGGTACTTTGCTTGAGGAGAGTGATAAATTAAAAAGTGTTGACAAAGGATAAGAAAGCACAGAAGAACAAGATTTAAGAACATAGTTATTTATATTATCAGGACCTGATGCTTTACCTGTTTGCAATGTTTATAGGATTGACTTTACTTCCATTGGGCAAGTTTGTAATTGTGTTAAGTTGTTTGGATTTGATTGTGTGATATGAGGTATTTCCTTGCCAGTGTCGTTTAAATCGGATTGTGTTTTGAAGTTGCATGTTAAGGAAATTCGCCTTTTCAATATCATCTGTGCATATTGTATCGTTGATTTTAAGGGAGGGATTGATGATTTGTCTTGTGTTGATATGAATGTCTTTAAAGTCCTCCACCATTCTTTGCTGCTAATATTATGGTTAGATTTTAATGTATTGGCTAGTTTATCGAAATATGATTTTTTGGATGATCTCAATAGTGTGGTAGTATCATTTCTTAGCTTCTTATATTTATCCCAGTGATGTGCTAGTTTAGTTCGCTTAGCTTTATCATATGCTCGTTTTCGTTTTCTCATTAGTTTACGTAGCTCGTTATGCATCCAAGGGGTTTCGGAAGGGCGGATGTTTGCATGCATATTTGTTAGAGATACATTCACTGCTCATTTGTAGTATGTGATCTGTAACATCTGTTGCATAAACATCAATATCATCTATTTACAAGGGATTCCCAGTCTGAATTACGAAAATTTTCTTTTAGGTTTTCATAGTCACCGTCTTTGTATTTCCAAACATGTCTTTTAATTGATTTTTATGAGGCTTTAAAAATTTAAAAACTATGAAAACAGGGCTGTGAAATCGAATTTCTTGCTTGAGAAACGGATCACCTACTCCACTTAAAATACAGCTGCTGGAATTAGAAACCAAAATTATATCTATTAAGGATGATGATCGCTCAGTAAAGTGAGTTTGTTCAGTGATCATCTGATGAAAGTTATATTATTGATAGATGTTGTTTATTTTATTACAAGAGCTTGTTTTATTAATATCTAGATTGAAATCTCCTAAAATAATTATTTCTTATATTTCAGTATCTCTTGCAAGATCAATAGAACTTTCTATGTGTGTTAAGATTGTGCTGTCGGAATTTGGTGGCCGATAAAATGTACCAACAAGAAGCTGTTTACTATGCAGTCGAATTTCCAACCAGACACATTCTAAAGCAACAATTTCCAAGTCATGCCGCCTTTTGTACGATATTTCATTTTTTACGTAGACTGCAACACCACCATGCCCGTCTTCTATACGGTCCTTCCGAAAAGGTGCTCGAAACCCATTTATATTTATATCAGAGGATATTGTGTTAGGGGTAAACCAAGTTTCAGTGATGGAAATGACATCAAAGTTTGATAACTCAGATTCAAGGAGATCAATTTTTCGTGCTGCACTTTGAACATTGTAGTGGACAATAGAAAAATTATTTCTGATTATATCCGAAGTTTCCAATGAGGAATCAGACAAAAGAGAATCGTTATCAGAATCAGGTCCTGGGTTAAGTTCAATATCACCAGCACGCAATAGTAACTTTCTTATAAATACGTAATATTCAAAGATGTTCAGACAGTTGACACCCTTTAGTCTATGGTGTCTACAGTAATGCAATCCTATCCTTATTCTATAGGTAACAATATCAACCTCCATCGTCTTTCACGATATAGTAGTGGGTATAGCTTAGGTTAAGAATTATTCATTTGTTGTAACTTGCGAGTAGGTTAATTCGATGTTTCCGCGTCCAATATGATTATTTTTTGACGTCAATATTTCATCAAGCTCAGGTTAAGGGACAGTGGAAACGCATAAGGCATAAGGCTTTTTAATGTATTTTTAAATGATATATTCTTTTTTATTAATCAAGGAGTCATCTACAACTATGCAGATGACAACACACTGTCCTTTATTCATGCCAACACCGATGTGTTGAAAAAGGTTTTAGAAGAAGAAAGTTGTAACCTGATTAAATGTTTTTTTATCAATTTTATGAAAGCACATCCCACAAAATTTCAGGCTATTTGTATTGGGAAAAGGGCTCATGATAATATTACTTCTTTTAATATTGACTCAGCTGAAATTAATTGTGAAAATAATGTCACTCTTTTAGGTATAAATATAGATTTTATGTTACGATTTGATGACCATGTGTCCCAAATTTGTAAAAAAGCTTCAAAACAACTCGCAGTCTTGAAGCGCATTGGTCGCTTTTTAACCAAACAAGGCAAGATGACTATTTACAATTCTTTAATTGTTTCCAATTTTAACTACTGCCCGCTAGCGTGGCATTTTTGTAGTACTTCTAGCACTAACAAGTTAGAAAAAATCCAAGAGAGGGCTTTACGTTTCATCAACAATGATTTCACGTCATCCCTTCAAGCTATGTTGACCTTGACGAACACCGCCCCTTACACGTAAGGAGGACAAAGCAAATGGCTTCCGAGGTCTACAAAATCGTTAATGATATTGCTCCTGACTATATTAAAGATTTAATCAATATCAAACAGTCAAATTACAATTTCAGGAGAGAAAATCAGGCAAGTCTTCCAGCTGTGAAGAGCACAAGGTATGGTCTAAGGTCATTCCGCTACGAAGCCGCTCGAATCTTGAACTGCCTCCCTAATGACCTGAGGCTGGCCGAGTCCTTCCCTCAGTTCAAGAGACTGCTCCATGCTTGGGATGATGACAATTGCGGATGTCCTTCATGTTTAATTTAGGCTTTGCTTTGCTTTGCTTCTGCAGTTCAGTTTTAACTCCCTTACACTCCCTTTGCTTACAAGCTTTCGCTTTTTGACCCCTCCTTTTTCGCTTTCTTTCGCTTTGTTGCAAAGGCTGTGTTTCTTTGGGTGTCTATTTACTGCAATCTAAACATCAAAATTTGTTGAATTTCAGTAAAAAAATCCCCAGTTATAGTGCAGTGCCCAATAGTTCTCGTCAGCAGTGGGTTCGATGATTTATCAATCCCCCTGCTGATGTTCTCTATTGGTATATACGTTTTACCTTCTTAATCTGCATGCTGTGATATATTTTGTACATTGTGCTTTGTCTCTTATAATACTGATTTATATATGTGCATGCTGTGATACTTATTATTTTAAAAATGTTTGTTTATTCTTGTTTGTCGAAGTAAAAGCCCTACTGGGCTTATGTTACATGTTGTACTTTAATCGACACAAAATAAAATTTCTATGTCTATGTCTATGTTCACAGCTTGTGCAAGCCAATATAGCTGGAACACAGTAATTGAAAATCATTCAAATGCAAAGGAGATATAGAGCGGACATGGAATTCAAGCATGAACGTCTGTATCTTGTTTTGATCATTCATGTACCGAACTATAGGCAATTTGGGTTCTCCCTTGACTCTTAAGAAGCCGTTAAACCTGTTTAAGCCCTCCAGTAAAATATTTTACTGACCGTTCCAAGGCGGTACTTCTTTTGTGGATCTTTTATGTTTTTGTTTTGTCTTGTTTTTGCTATGTTTTGTGCGCGTCTGTTTATATGTGCTTTGTGGTCACCTGCTGGGAAAGGGCTGACCTCTTGGCTCTCGTTTGTGGTATCTACTGTGAGTTTGTCACTTTCCCATTGGTATCCTGGGTCAGGTGTGGTACTTGATTGTATCGATTCCTGATCTTTGCTTCCTTACTTACTTTGAATTATGCATTACTCATTTCTAACTGAAGAACAGTGGGGACTTTGACTTTTGTTAAAACCATGGCAGTTTTCTCCAACGTCTGTCATGTTTTACTTTATACTGCCATACTTGCCTCTGTATATCAAATGCCGATCATTTTCCCCGCACTAAGGGGACAATGGAAAAAGTTAAAACATGGTAAATTTGCCCGGCTTAGCCCCCGCCATGTCAGGGGATTGGGTGCGTGGTTAAAACCGACTGGTATATTAATCTTTTTGTGAGAGAGCTCACTTGCAGCAGAAAGCTGATGCTTGAGATATAAATACCAGGCGCATTCCTGTGGCATTTTATAGAGTTCCCACTCTGACTAGTCCCCCTATATGAAGCCAGTGGTTTGGCCCTTTTGCGGCAAATGGTTTTAGAGCATTTCACAGGGCTAAAATGAGGTGTGAAGACACGCCGCATAAACACAATAAACTTTCAAAAATCAAATTGAATAGCTAAAACTCTATACTTGCATCGTCAAGTTGTATGCACATGCATATTTTTGTAAGTACGCCCCTGAGTATGCAAAAAGCTCCCCCAACGCAGTCACACAGGGCGCAGTAATGAAGAGACGTTAACACCTACAGTTTTCGTTTTGTCGCCTTGACTAGTGTTACACTATTCAATCGGCGTCATCATTAAACTAAAACCATGACTCATACTTGGATATTGCTAATGTTAAGTTTAATCAGTGGCAGATCCAGATCCCCCCCCCCCCCCCGTTTTAAATATCCTATGGAAATGAAAAAAAAATGCTCTCAGTGAGACCAAATTATTTCATTTTCATGGGATATTTAAGAAAAATGAGATAAAATCGTACCCGTGCCTTAATACATATGAACACTCTTTCTAGAAATCCTGGATCCGCCCCTGTAAATACACCAAAAGTGAATATAGTCTAACTCAGGCGATTCTAGTAATTCAAGCGTCATTATACTCGTAACTATTTTTCCACTAGTGTTGAATGTTGTCATCTATTGATCAGCCACATTTGCAAACAATTTAGAACAAGATCAGGCCCGACAAAATATCGGGATTCGTCCAAATCCAACTGTTTAGCACTGTCATGGTATTCCCCAAGATTCTTTTTAATAAGTTAATTTAAATAAAAGGAAAGATAAAAGAAACTGCAGACAATGAATAGGCATGCAAAATTACCCAGCATGCATATAGATAATTGTTGAGTCGATTTGAGTGAACTTTATATGATATTAACTGTTCATGGTAGTGATCATAAACAATCAAAATGCATCAAATATCATAAATGACTACAGGAGGGACAGGCAGGCAGGCAGACAGGCTAAATCAGGTTTGTGATTAAGCTGCATCCTATCATATCTAGCTCCTTATCTTCAACATACTGAAGGAGTTCACAAATCTATTATAATTATCATTATACAATTATTGACTATTAAGGCATTGGACATGATGTGATATCGACCTGAGAGTACCAATATTGACCGAGGCGGAGCTGAGGTCAATATTGGTATTCTCAGGTCGATATCACATCATGTCCAATGCCTCAATAGACAACAATTGTTTTATTATATAATTTCTCTAAACAAAAAAGCAACAACAGCAACAAAATCTTGGCTATAGACAGTTTTGAATTTGTTTTTTTACATGATGACTAACTGATTTCAATTTATTCAGTTAAAAAAGGAACAAATGCATACTTTAGTTGTGATTACAACTGCAGACAGAGAAGATCCAGATTAAATGCCGCGTAATGTGGCATTTCATCAGAGTATACACTGTTTGCTAAGACCAAAAATGATCTTCATGGAAAAAACTGCAATTTTGTTTAGAAATTAAAACCTGTGACCCCTTGAATTATACAATGGACCATTTCAAGTTTATTGCATCAATCTAGAAGGAAGAATTCATTAGACTATTTAAGAGTTCTGCTTATTACTATATTCAACAGCAAAGTCTGAATTACATATGATGAAACACCAGATATTGTGAATTTCGTGCTGCGTCATTCACTGAATTGTATTTACAGCAAATCATGCAAGTTTCATGCTGAAAGCACACCTTTTATGGAAAGTTTCTATAAAGTCTATTTTTAGTAACTAATATTGAATGGGAAAAACCAGCAGCCCATGTAATATGTAGTTTTATGGACTCAAGTGGATAGGCATCTGGGCCAATCAAAAGATGTCTTTTTATAGGTTATATGATTATAATCATTATTTCCCTACTCCCAAAAAATGCTAAAATTGTTTAATTCTAATACACGCTTAGTTTAGCACCCTTAGAAATTCAGAAGGAGTAAAATACAAAAAGAAAATAAGTATAGCTTTTTACCTCATGGTATTAACTTGGTGAAGTGGTTTGGGGTGGAACCACAGTTTTTTTCATGACAAGCTTGACTAAGCGGTTTATCAGTACTTCATGCACATACCTACGCTAGAAACTGACAAGAACCCTTCTTGTACCTACAGAACTCAGTTTTGATCGATAAAAATTCCTAGGAGTAGAGCTCTAACAAAGCCTTGATATAATATAGCTCAATGCAAGGGTAGAGTGTGTGTCTTCTGGCAAACTATTTGCTACCATGCTTCTGCATATACCATATTGTGAAAAGTTTATTGTTTGCACAAGGGTTGGACCCACGCCTACAAGCTAAAATTTCGCTTGATATGTTTCAATATCTATTGCATCTATGCCTACATACTAAAAATAGGTAAACAATAATTGCAACCTGACTTAGTTATTGCGAAATTATTTCATGATCAAATTTCATAACAGTATGGGACCTAGTCAGGGGCATTTCCAGCTCATACTCACTTACTATCCAATGATGTAATTCATGTTTCAAGGTCACCAGTCTTGCGGTTTATGTAAAGAAGGTATAAAGGGTATTCACTACCTAAAATAGTAAGTGAGTATGATCAGGAAATACCACAATCAAAAACAGCAGACAAACCCATGGCACCACGAGGAAGAGCCACACAACCATCAAGAAACAACAGGAAGACAAACTAAGCAAAGCAACCGGCCTTTTCTTCCCCATCAAGATGATTGCAAAACTAGAATGTACATAAAGTAACGTACAACAAACATAGAACAATAACAGACTCGCACAATGGGAGTAACAATAAACACAAAGTAAGTAAGGGTGCAAAGATCAGGAATCGATACAATCAAGTACCACATCTGACCCAGGATACCAATGGGAAAGTGACAAACTCACAGCAAACACCACAAACGAGAGCCAAGAGGTCAGCCCTTTCCCAGCAGGTGACCATAAAGCACATATAAACAGACGCGCACAAAGACAAGACAGAACAAAAACATAAAAGATCCACAAAAGAAGTACCGCCTTGGAACGGTTAGTAAAACACTTTACTAGAGGGCTTAAACTGGTTTAACAGCACCAACCTCACCCTTAATTCAGATGTAGATCAAGACACATAGATATTTGGTTCATCTCCGAAAACATATAAATCAAGATATAACAAGGAGATAAAGCAAAGATAAGAACTCAACAGTAAATCAAACTGAATACCGGAGCAAAAGATATCCAACAGGTAAACACCGGTGGGCCCGAGAAACAGCCAAAGCATCAGACCCCTACCATCTCATCAATAGATAAGTCTTTAAGTCGGAACCATCATAGAGTCTGAAGTCTGACCCACCGGCGTGCAATTAAAGAGGAAAGCAAAGTTGCCAACCGTGATTGGGTTGACCACCAAGCATGCAGTCTGTTGCAATACATTAATGTTATAGCCAATCTTTTTATAATTGGATATTATTTTAATGAACTGCGCTGAAAAATTATCAGAACCAACAATCTTCTTCAATTTATACACCAAGTAACAGAACAACGCCTTAGAACGTACAGCAGCCTAAACCACTGGGGGCCTTAAATGCATTTGACTGGTACCAAATCTTTGCACTAGATTCTGCTGTTGTTGAAGAACAAGAAATGTCCAGCTCGCATGGAAGCCTTCTACGTATATCAGAATGCTCCATATAAATTTCTACTTCAATTGGACAAAAAATCCAAACTGAGTCCTCTTGCATGAAAGGTCCAATCAAGCATCTGAATAAGAGTGTGCAAATGAAAGTAATTCTCCTTTATTTCTGCAGTCAGACTCAATAGATTGAATATAATTTTGGTTTCTAGTGCAGAAGTGGAGGTTGAAATCTTTCTCCCTAACAGAGTCAAACTGTTGCATGAGTTGCAGTCTGTTCTGGATTCATTATGTTTACTTCCATCATAAAATTAGTCCAGAGTGCATTTTAATATAAACAGCAGACATAAAAAGCATGCAACATTTTCACGACGACAATACATCAGCAGAAAATATTAGTTTGCTGAAGATGACTTTATTAAAGCACTTCATATGATTCCCTAACAAGCAATTAACTGATTCCCCAGTTACAACTAATGAAGTTGTTAAACGCTTCTAAATTACACTGCTGAGATAGCCCCTCTTAAATAGCGTAAGTCTAAGGTGTGATACACCTTACAAAATCCTAAGGTCCGCGGTAACTGTAAAATGTCTATTAATCAAGGACGTGAATGCAGGAGCAACAGGGTCAAAGACAATGTCTCGAACCTGGGCTCCCGCGGTCTACGCCCAGAATTCTGATTCAAGCTGGTATTCCAAATGTTTAAGAATTTGGTCTGAACATCATCATTTTTTCAATATCACTCAATAATATTATAATAGTCTGTCCGTTTCACTTGTTTGATTTTCAGTTAGACATTATAATATTGAGGGCTTCCAACCATACTGAAATTTTGATTGAGACGGCCACATGCTAAACTTAGAAATTATTTCCTGATCATACTCACTTACTATTTTAGCATGCAACATGGTTGCAATATTCCAAAATTGAATATCAATAAATAAATGCATTCACGTCAATGAGCGGACCAGCTGAACAAAACGTGATTGGCTCACTGTGTCAAAATCCAGGCCGAAAATAAACTATTTACTTAAAGTATTTACAGCAAACAGATGATTGGTAAAGCTAACAATAAATAAAAAAATACAACTCATCAAAACACAGTAAAACAAGCAGATGAAAGAAAGACCATTATGGTTTTGTCCAATTTAATACAATTCAAAAAGGAAATTTCAATCCAAGTGAACATGCTTTACAAATAAATGTCCTCGTGATAATAGAACTTATTATAGCCTTCGTAATCAACCATTCATACGTACATCAGACGTACGTTTTATGCTTCCGTCCTTAATTGAATGCCGTCGGCCCAAGTGTAAAGAATCAATGAATAATTCGGTTAAAACGCTTTGAATTAAGTCGGTTGGCTCATGAAAGTGGACCAACTGTGCATCATAGCTGGGATTGCGTTTTCTCTGTCGAATACACTTCTCTAATTAAACTCTACTATCAAACTTAGAGGGAGCAAAGAATCAATTAATTGATCATTGCATAAATAGATGTCCAGTTTCGTTGATCAGTTGGAAATCGTTCAGAATCGGTCAGACGTCGCCACCAGAGATCGCAACTAGACATCGTCTCAGACATCGCCACCAGATGTCGTCACCAGACGTTGCCACCAGAAATCACCACCATAAATCTTTATCGATGTCTCCAACGTCCTCATCATCCACATAATCAACCCTCATCCTCCAACCTCCACCTCTTTATCCTCATCCTCCACTCCTTTATCCACTTCATTACCCCTCCTCATTCACCTAATCATACACCTTATCATACACGGTGACCTGATCATTCATCTCATCATCCAAATCATCATCCTTTCCAACATACAGCACAAACATACACCTTTACCTGTCTTGCCATCCACATTATCATCCACCTCAGATACACCTCATCATCCGCTTTATCACCTCAACACCACCTCATCAAAACAGCATCATCCATCTCCCCATCCACCTTATCGTATACCTCATCTTACACCTAATTATATACCTCATTATACACCTCATTCTAATGCACTTGCTTTTGTAACGCTACTTCTGATTGGATAACGCCAATAATTTGCGACAGTATATCCTGCGATATACTGTAGGAAACAGTTCGACGTCATTAATTACATCACATTTCATTAGATGACGTGCGCATTATGCGGCTTGCCACGTTACTATTTGAGACGAAACTAAAGAAGTGCATTAGAATGGGGATAACCATATTCAAAGTTTTCATTTGGGGAGGAATATCGTCTGATATACGTTCAGAAATCACGTTTTACGGCTCCGCTCGCGCGTCGCCGTAAAACTAAATTTCCGACCGTATATCCGACAATATACCTCCCCAAATGAAACATTTGAATACAGTTATCCCCTAATTATATACCTCATCATTCACATCATTATATACACAAGCATACACCTCATCCTGCTTCATCATCCACCTCATCATCCACCTCACCATCCACCTCACCATCCACCTCATCATATATCTTATCATAACCTCATCATACATCTCATCATACTCCTAATTATACACCCAATCATACACATCATCTTGCTTCATCAACCACCTTATCATCCACCACAGATACACCTCATCAGCCACCTCATCATACACATCATCACCACCTCATTATCCACCATATCATCCAACTTATCATCGAACTAATCAACCACCTCAATATCTGACTCATCATACACAGCATTGAACCCCATACAATACCAATAACGAGCTGGGTTTCGCTTACTTCTGGATTGAGATACCAGGTAAAACCTTTATTAGATACAATGTAGTGAAATGCAGGTAAATATTGACTAAAATATGTTATTTACGAAAAATTAACTATTGAAATTATAAAAGTACGAAAGGCGGCAAAAATCAGGAATCAATAAATCAAGTACAACACCTGACCCAGGATACCACAAAAAGTTAGAACTGCAATGATATATAAAATATAACCTCTTCTTATTGTGATATTGGATATCATCTTCATTTTATATTGTCTTCCCCGAGTCCACAACAGATTTTCAAAGGGCTATAACTTTCATATAATCGAACAAAACGTAAATTTTGGGTATTCATTTTCTTTATTTGATCTTAAGAAACATTTTATTTAAAAAATTTGTCGGGGCTTGTTACAAATGTAATTTTCTTTACTCAACTTTTAGTGGTTTCTATTTTGGCATATGACAATAAATATCTTTAATTACATGAAGCACTTCAATCGATGAAATAAAAGTCACATCCATGTTAAAAATTGATTATACTCTATTTCTTTTGGTATCAAGCAGTTCGAGTGATTTCCAATGCAATTAGATTGCTGTGATCAGCCCGCTTAAATTGCAATCATTTTTCGTTTGGACTGTCATTATCAGTTAATGTTGGCCACAAGAATAAAAGTTAGAAAGAGGGCGAAGATCAGGAATCGATACAATCAAGCACCACACCTGACCCAGGATACCGATGGGAAAGTGACAACTTCACAATAATACATCACAAACGAGCGTCAAGATGTCAGCCCTTTTCCAGCAGGTGACCACAAGACGTCAATAAACAGACGCGCACGAAAGAATAACAAAAACAAGGCAGAAATAACATAAAGGATCCACAAAAGAAACACCGCCTTGTAACGGTCAGTAAAAATATTTTACTGGAGGGCCTAACCTGTTTCACAGCGCATCAGTGTTCTCAGTTTAAAAACAAACAAAAGTGTATTAATTTTTAGTAGATCTTTCTTTAAAATGAAGAACGATAATAGTATGGATCTTTCTATGTTCTTTTTTGTTTACGAAGCATGCAAATACTTTTCAAAACATGTCAACCCAAGCATTTGATTCAAAGGAGGCGAACTTGTTTACATTGCACGTCAATAGTTCCCTGTCTGCCCTGTCTGCCCTGGCATACCTGAGGTTAATTGTGTTTTGGGGAAACTGTTTTTATTTGTTTTCATTATTATAGCTCGCTTTTGACATGTGCCACTCTCACAAAATAATAGTTGGTTCAAAAAATGGCGACATGGCTGTATAAGAAATTGGTACTCCTATCATAATTGAGCCTTCAAGGTATGTCTATGGTGTGGCTGCCTCAAACAAATTTAATTATCATTTGTGCCTTCAACCCAATAAGCCGACATTTAATTTATCACCAATCCCCGAAGATGGTTGTATATTTATCCATACAGAAGGTTATTATGATTATTCTTTTGTGATTCCAAACTTATGTTTACGAATGAACAGTACTTTCCATATGGTTCAAAGAAGGCTAAATCCTTATAAAAAGATATTATTATATATTTTGTTATTAAGATATAATTGGATCTCAAAATCGAGCTGAAAATACATAGAATTTCACGCGATGCAATATAAGTGTGTGTGGTGTCCAGCAGTAAAATAGTAATTTTGATAATGTAGATATTTGTGATGGAGCCCGTCACATTTACGTTCATTCGGAAGAGAGAGCTGATTGCTTTGCTTAATATGTCTTCCTGGTGTCTCGTGATGGTTGGGCGGCTCTTCCTCGCGGTGCCACGGGGTTGTCTGCAGTTTGTGATTGTGGTATTTCCTGATCATACTCACTTACTATTTTTGATCTGGGTCCGAACTGTTGTATATACTATCAGCAGACAACAAACGTCGACACCGACAGGGAAAGAGCTACAGAGCGCGGATTTTGTGATGCCAGAATTAGAGCCCAAATGGCAGCCGCTGAGGTTTTTTTTCAACCTGTGGAACGAACACGTAACTCAGGTAAACAATGGTGGTTGTTCAACTGACTGGAATCAACATTAACCCTTTTAAGATCAATGGAATTTTCCCTTAAGGCTACACGCAAAAACGTCAAGATGGTCGATTGTATATATTGAGGAATCACAAGTTATAATTTCCAAAATATATTGTAGTTTTTCTGTTTAGAACAATTTTGTCTCAGCAAACAGTGAAAACCCTTATGATAATGAAGAAGAAAAAATCAGGAATCGCTACACTCAGGTACCACATCTGACCCGGGCCACCATTTGGGAAAGTGACACAAGAAAACAGAACACACAAGAGAGCCAAGAGGTCAGCCCTTTCACAGCAGGTGATCATAAGGCTGCAAGTGGCAGACAAGACAGCATAACAAAGACAAATATTTAAGCATAAATAACAAAAACTGTCCACAAAAGAAGCACAGCCTTGGAACGGCCAGTAAAAACAATTACTGGTGGGCTTTAACATCATGTGGCATTTCACCTGGGTCTTCACTGATTGACAAAGTACCCATTCAGGGTTTTCGGGTCCACAAAGGGTTAATGAAGGCAGCCATGACAACAACGGATATTTGGAGTTGGGGTGCTTCCCGTCGAAGAAGCACACATGCAGTCAGTTTTCCACGCAAACTCTCCCTAATTATGTGCACGAAGCTGCTTTAGATTATCAGCACATTACCTTCCGGTTATTGTGTGTGTTTCAAGGTAGTCCAGAGGTTATAAAACTGTGTTTGTGCTCAACTCAACTGAACACGAAAGTTCAACTGCTCATTAAAACTAAAATACCGACAAATAAAGACGATTATTGCTTTAAATTTCTCAGATAATGTATTTATCATGCTAATAAATGTTAAAATACCAACGATTGTTGGCATTTTGACATTAATGAGCAGATAAATTTGGGCTTAGCTGAGTTGAGCATGGAAAAAGTTTTATAACCTAGGGGCCAGTATGCATTTCCCAGCAAATAAACTGTGACAATAGCCTATCCAGCAGATGACACAGACTAGTTTGTTTGCTTTCAGAGGTAGGGTTTAGTTCGGAGGTAGCGTTTGGTTCGGAGGTAGCGTTTGGTGCGGAGGTAGCGTTTGGGTCGGAGGTAGCGTTTGGTTTGGAAGAAGGGTTTGGTTTGGTTTGTTGTTTACTTAAGAAACCCTGCGGATCCCTCTAAATCTAGATTTGGAACAAACATCATCAGACAACAAAATAACATACATAATTACCCAGCATGAGAAGAGCTAATGCAATGCCATATTTGGCTTCTTTCCATTATAGTTCTTTTGTTATGTCAAAATGTCATAAAAAGTCTATATCTAAGAGTCTATAGGGCGAAAATGTATGGCTTAGTTTGCACTCTCCTTTAGCGTTACTCTCTTTACCTTTGTTTTGCTGAATAAATGAATATAATACTTTGATTTCTGTTTTTTTAATTAGTTCATCTGTGAGATGTCAATAAATACAATGGATTCTGAAGATGCATAGTAAACAATGAATATCCTGATCAGATGACATTGCATAACTTGAGCCGTCTGATATGGATCTACACTGTTCTCTAAAGCGGATATCTCTGGTTTCAGCAAGACAATGTGATTGAAAGACGTAACAGGTTAAAGAAAATCGTATAAGCAACAATGAGCGTTAACCATATTACTCGGTCTATAATGTTTAACCCCCCCTTTTTTTCAGAGATTCAATGAATATAATGCATTATCAAAGTATGTATTGGACAAGCATGTCAAGTGCATGTGCAAAGTCTTAGCTGGGCGAACATGTGAAACAATTAATAATTATATACGTTCATGTTCCGACTGAAAAGTTCTTTTTTCTCTACATTCGTTCCAATCTCTCGTTATAAACATAATGAAATCTAATTGGACAAAAGTGCTAGTGATTGCCGAAGAGAGATCTTCATTCTTAAAGTTTCTCTAAATAATGGCTACCTAATAACATCGAGTCCATTAAGAAAATGGCCACCATTATGTCGTATTATTCAGGCTTAAAAGACTTCGGAACCAAAGAGATTTGATACGGCTAATTTAGGTTCTTATGTCGTTGGTGAGCAGCTAAGACTCTGGCGAGTTTATGCGTCTGACAGTTTCATCAGGGCTTTTACAGCTCACAAACACAAAGAATGAAAGTCCATTATGGTTCATATGTATATCTTAAAAAAGCCCTTCTACCGTTACGTATATGCAAAATTTGCCCCTTTTGCCATGAAAATGCAGGATTGTTGATGAGAAATGCGCTAAGACGTGAAGTCAAACAGCAATATTATTGCTTCGTTTTTTTCAGTTTGGGGAGATAATAAAACGACGTTGACCCTGTAATTAAGAGGAGGTTCCGTATTTAACAATTTGTGTGTCCTGAAAATATTGTCTGCGTATTAGGTCTACCTCATATATTCAATGCACTCCAAACTACAGTTAGAAAAAAGGTGGTAAACGTTCAAAATAACATCTAAGTCAGCTATTAACTATGATTTACTTCAAAACTACGTATCAAATATAAGTTGAGGTATTTGTATTTTACGAAAATAATTAAATATACCAATATTCTAGTTCGAATATCCATACAAATTAATGCAAACATAAGAAATAAGAGAAAATTGGTAGAATAATTAAGGTGGTATCCCTACAAAATTACCTCTACGCCAGCTGCTTACTATCCAAGACTACAAAACTTGGTACCAAATAAAAGTTTAGATACAGGTATGCGATCGCATGATTATATGTATTCGCAATACCTAATTTGCATATTCACAAATATTATAGAACACATAAGAATAAGTCAAAAATAGTAGAAAATTAGAGTTGTGCGACCAACAAAATAACCCAAGTTTCAGCTGCAATATATCCTGGATTACCAAACATGGTACCAAATAAAGTCGAGATACAGCTCGTTGACCCAATGATGAATATACAACTGATCTCATTTGCATACTAATGAATATATAAGAAAACATTAAAATGAGAGAAGAACACAGAAAGATAAAAAATAGTTATAGGCTTTAGTTTGAGAACACGCATAGGAGAGTAGCTGGCATTTGCATAATTTTATAAGTACACTCCAATATTTTTTTCCATAATTTTCTCTTATTTCTCTTAAATTAAATTTGATTAATATTAATGAGTGGGAATGTAAGAAAATTTGCATAATGGACCAATAGGTAAAAGTGCAGTGCTTTGGCATTTTTTGGCACCAAGAGTGGTTTCCTAAAATGATTCGGACCTGAGATGTAGCTATCTTTGTGGGTACACCCTCTAGATTTTTTACGATTTTTCTTTTATTTCTAATGTATTCATTAATTTTCATGAATACGCAAAATTGAAAATTAGCATACTTTACCGCTGAATAAAGCTGCTATGTCTTACCTTTATTTTTATATCAAGTTTAGTACTTAAGGATGAGTTTCTGCTGAGATATAAGTAATTTTTAGGGACCTACCCAACTGTTTTGAAGCGCATTAATGGTCGCCATGGAAACCACGCAATTTCACATAGCCAAACTAGAGACTCATTGTTATTTTCTGGGCAATACTTTCACCTGTTGAAGGTGGTCACACAAAGCTTGTTCGCCCATGATAAGGTGTCCTGAGGACGCAAGACTGGTCTAATATGGCCCCGTGGCACTAAGAAATTTAAATGCTTTTACTTTTGATATATAGATCATGTAACACATTTTGTAGGTATTGCTAGGAAGAATGGACGTTAGGACGGCTGTAAAACAAATCAAGTTGTCGATTCTTAAACTCAATTCTCGTTAACCACTTTAAAAGCTTGTAACTAGTCAAAAAATAGTGCTATGAATGAAACATTCATTATAAAAGATTGACACAAGATAAGCAAAAAGTAAGTGAGTATAAACAGGATATACCACAATCACTACTGCAGATCAACCCACGGCATCGTGAGGTAGAGCAACAGGACACTTAGGAACAGAACACATCAGAAAGACTATTAAAGCAAAGCAACTATCATTCTCTTCCTCGTCAAGGTGTTAACTTAAATAAAAAGAACACAAAGAGATGCATTACAAAACAAAGGCCAACAAAGAATCCCCAGAAATATTTGGAGGTGCATTAAACAAGGAATCAGCAACAATGTAAGATTCTGTATGATTTCGGCAGACATCTTGAAAACATGACGATAAAAAGACGCCATTTCTCAGCTTGCAAACATTGGTTTTCGGATTAAGCATACCAAATAACCTTAAAGAAAGGTGTCAGACCCTTTGTCTTCAGAAAAATCCATACTTGATACTTTTAGAATTCGTACTTCGTGATTCTGTTTTCTGCGAGTATAGAGTTATCTCTCCTTTTTCAATATGACGCTACCCATTTCTGAGCATGCGAGCCAATCAAAAATTAAGTATAGACATTTATTTATCTTCAATTGAAGACAAGTTTCATCCTTTAGGTCGATGAGGTAAAGAATTTCTAGCGATAAAGCGAGCAAACTCCCTAAAAGAGACGTTCGTTTTATTTTGTTGAAATAACGACTAGAGAAACTAGGCACATTCAACAAATATATATAGACGAGCCGTCGATGAAACATTACCCCCGAATTTATATATTTAAAACGGGGTTTCCTAAATGCATGTAATAACTCTACTTCTTATTGAATGATAATTTATTTCGATCATCAACTGTGCTTGCTATTCAGTAACCTATACGGGAACCAGACCGTTAAACAAGAGTAAACAATCGTCCTATCACGCTATGTACAGTGAAACTATTTATACAGTTGATGTACAATAAAATCGACCATCTTGCAAAGTGGTCTATTTTTGTCAGATATTTGATGTCTTCTTTCGCTTATACAACCCCTTTCCTCCCCTAGACCCAAGACGCCCTTTACATATGTTATATATTTGTAAAACGACATTTAATTGACCAAAGGGCATCTTGGGTCTAGGGGGGAAAGCATCTAAAAACAAACTGAAAGACGCCAGTTTCATCTTTTCCTTGACAAACGTCACAATTTTAAGTATATTTCGTACGCATGCGTAGAAGGAATACCGCAAAGTTTTGGAAATGAAGGGCACTTATATCCTTAATATTTTAGCATTCTACTTTTTGAAAACCTGCTAAGGATTTACTAAAACTCTCGTCTAAACGGCATCAAGTCTAAAGACGTAAATTGAGGGGTGAGAGTAGAAGGCGCAAGTTTTCACGGCTTTTCAAATGATGAATCGCTTTGAAACCTATTTTGATGCTTTCTATGCATATTTTACTAACGAAGCAGACCAATTTTAAAAACATTAGGGCAATTTGAAAATTTAGGTTTTGTAATCATGTCAACTAGGGAAAATATACGCCTTATCGCTAGAGCTCCTTTTCTCACTGCGTCTAACAGTGGGCGGACTTGATTTAGCAATTTTAGAGTACGCGGAGTACGCCAGAACAGATATCTAAAACAAATAAAACTGGGCACTTTGGAGTACTCCAGAGTAAATCAAGCGAGTGTTGTTTGAATTGCGAAAATATATCACAATCAGATTGCTTAGAAGAAGAAAAATGGATGACAAAATACATGTGCTTTTAATCCCTTTTACTAATGACCATATTTTTTCAATATGAATAATTATCAGAACTTATCGGGAAAGGCGTAACAATATCTCAGTACAGTGTCTAGGCAGTGCTCCGCAGACTTATTTTGGAACAGGTCACGTAACTGTTCTGTCTTTGCCACCTTGGAAGACGGAGTAAACGGAGTACGCCATCACAGATGTTCTAGCACACTTGATTTCTGTCCTGCCTGTTCGGAGTAAAAAGAGTAAAGGGAACAGCAAAATCAAGTCCGCCCAGTATATCAAGAGTATTGGTGAAATGCATGAACACATAGTATTTTCACACGGGGGTACAAACTTTGCAAGCGATTTTCCTAGTCGTCAAGCATGTCGAAATGCTGTTAATCATGTTTTTGAAAAGCAAATTCATAATTTACTTAAAATTGATCAAGATTTGCGTTTTGATACTAAAAATAACGGTACTATTAGAAACGATATCGAGGAAAATGTTCTATTTTATAGGCTAGTAAGAGCTATGGACCCCTCATTAGTTATATCTGAAAATGAAGAAAAAGAGCCAGACTTGATTTAAAAATAATTAAAAGTTGAATTGATTTTAGAAAAATAAAATAATTTATGAAAAAATAATGCTTTAAACTGCAAAAAATCGTTTTAAATTTGAAATTTGTACTTCAAAATACCCTTTTTGGCAAGGATAGTGTTATCTCCCATTTTTAAATATGACGCTACCAATTTTTGAACGTACGCCCCAATCAAAATCAAAGTAGAGGCATTTAGCTTTGTTTTGAGACCGGTTTCATTCTTAAGGACGATGAGGTAAGTTTTCTCATAAAGTAGATATGAAAGTCAGCAAAGCGCCTATATCTAGAGATATCGTGGTGTCACATGCTTTCAACAGTCACATGTTTCCGATAGTTTCCAAAATCTGCCAACATTTTTGTTATTATCTATGTAAAACCTATCATCTTTCAATTTATAGGTATTAGTCTACATTTTAATCAAATAAATATTAGGAAAACTTTGAGGGTCTGTACATTTTTACTTACTCATTTGGAACACCTTGGTTTTCTCCAGTTTTTCTTATTACCTTTTTAATGTGATAGAATAAAGATCGGTAGACATAAAACATCCTAATATTTGATATTTTCCATTTAATTGGTCCCTAAAATGGGAATTTGGTGGAAGCATGCAACATTTTTTTGTACAGGCTCAGATACAAGCCAGGGGTTGTTATGATGAAAATGGCAAACTCATATTTTTTTTCGCTGTACAATCCTTATGGAGAAGGAGGCAGGGAGCAAAAACAATAACTCAGAAAATAGAATATATTTTTGCCTAGCTGAAGAAAATTCGTAACATGAAAAAAATAATTTATTGTATGTGACACCAAACATATATACATTGTTTGTTTTTAACTTATGAGTTAATTAGCATTTAGTCTGAAAGTCAACGAGACATTTTATTGCCTAACTAAATGTTTAACAATTATCCGTTTGATAATGTAGAACAGAACAGTACAAAAGTCATTAACAACTGGGAATACCACGTTCAGAGAAGCCTAACCATCGATGTTGGTGCTAAAACATCATTTCATCTACCATTATAACTTTCTACACAAGTACTTGTGAGTTATTTCCGTTTTCTCGCTTTCAATCTATTATTTTAATTACTTGATAGGATCTGATTTGTACCTTTAAGAACATTTGCGTTTGCTCTGAAGTTTATCTTTTATCGTGTCTGTCTCTGAAAAAGGATTGCATTATTTACTGAGAGAAAACTCATGGATCATTATGGGATCTCAGTCTTGTGCAAATCATAATGATGCAACATATACTTACATTCATTATCATATGACGTCGCGTCTGGGAGTGAAATAACGCCATGCAATAAAATTGTTAAACCACTAGTGGTTTATAGATTTACGGGAAACGTAATGACGTCCTTAACAAAGTTGCGTACATAATGACAAAATTATAACGTTTTTACGTCAGAAATGAGATTTCAAAGAATTTGTCATATGATAAATAGAATCTAACATTCGTGCTCTTGTATTATTGAATTTATTAAACTCGTTGCGAAAAAAAGATAAATTGCTCGGCAAGCCTCGCATTTTATCTCTTTTCCCCAACTCGTTTAATAAATTCAATTAAGCATGAGCACTCATGTAAGATCCTCTATTTGGCGGGTATTTGTATTTGGCTATATGAGCGGTAAAAGCAAAAATCGTCAAAATATGGGACCACGAAATACAATTTTGAATTCATTATAAATAGTCAAACACCAAGTATCTTGGTATCTATATCGTCAAAAGCGAACGGTATACAGCTGTAGTATGTTTTGACGTTGAGGACACCATGTCTTAGACGGGAACAAATATGCTGCCCCATAGGGAGCTTTTTCTTTCCTTTGAAAGTAACCCCTATGTGAATAGAAAATAACATTAAAGGGAACCAAATTGAGAAACCGCCAAAATTGAACTTCGCCAATATTTCAGTCTTTTAAAATTGTGAAATGCTGATGCTGATAATATTAAGTGGTTTACAGTATACAAGATGAAACACTTCAAAAGTAAGTGAGTATGATCAGTAAAATACCACTATTACACACTTCAGACCAACCCACGGCATCGTGTGGAAGATGCATCGTTTGATTATTACACAGGTTCTGAAACGAGTGATCATTTTATATGGAATTTATTAAACGAGCCATTGGCGATTTAAAATTAATTTAAAATTATCACGAGTGTAAAATTTTGTTTATCATATGCCCTTTTGAATGCGGTTTTAACGCCTTGAAAGTTTGTTTATTCATTGTAGTACATCTAACGGACGTCGCCATGACGTTTACTTGTTCCTACCAAAAGTGTTACGTATATCGTTGGGTCATAACATTATTTATAACATGAAATTATCTGCTGAATAACAGTAACGTCATATGGTTAAGGTAGGTACCAGCTACGTACCCTACAAGGCATATCAGAAAACATAATTTTTGTAGAGGTGGTATAAATGTAAAATGAAGACTAGACATGGACATTGTACACAGTGGTTAGAGAATTGGTCTTGTACCTGTACAATCCAGGATCGATTTACAGCCAGGGTGCAGGAAAATTTTCAGTTATGCTCTTTATTTGTTGTGGTTTTCATATCGTTATACATGTACGGGACTCACGCCTTAGATTTGACTTGGTTTCGTCAAAAAAGCTTTCCGTCTTTATAAATGATGACTGCCATGAAGCGAAGAAGTGTAGCAGCCAATCATTATCCTCCTAATATCTACACATACTTGTAAATTCGTATAGCTTCTACGAGACAACTATCTACCACAGAGAGTTACATATTGACTCAGTGGTTAGCGCAATGGTTTGGTAACGGTAGGAACCAGTTTCAATTCCAAGCTAGAACCCGGAGTCTTTTCAGCTATGGTTTATAGTTACATGTATGTATAAGGTAGATCGAAACTGCCTATTGATAACACACTTAATTTGTACATATGTAGTCTGATCCGTGATGGTGAGTGGGTCTCTGAATGGTCCGATGCCTTGTGATTTTCTTTTTATTCTTTCAGAAAAGAGCAAAATGTATTATTTGATAGTTGTACTTTGTGTAAGTAAAGTATAATTGTTTTGTAATCTAAAGATTTGTGTACATATGAATTATGTTTGGTTTCAATCGAAATGGTATTCTGCACACTCACTCCTATTCCTAAATGCCCAGGACCTAACAAAGTGCCGGTTGAAACAAATGTGCGGGAACATCTGCTTTCTAACTTGAACCATACAATATGATATTTAATTATTGCCACTGGGTGTGAATACTTCCATTACATACTTTGGCTACATTAAACTTTTGTTAGATACTCTATAAAATAGTAAAAATAGTAAATGAGTATGATCAGGAAATACCATAATCACGAACTGCAGACAACCCAGTGGCACCGTGAGGAAGAGCCGCTCAACCATCACGAGACACCAGGAAGACAAATTAAGCAAAGCAATCAGCTCTCTCTTCCCCATCAAGATGATTGCAATACTAAAATGGACATAAAGTAACGTACAACAAAACAAAGAACAATTACAGACTCCCACAATGGGAGCAACAATAAACAGAAAGTCAACAACAACAGAACCACCGCCTTAGAACGGACAGCAGCCTAAGCCACCGGGGGGCTTAAATGCATTTTACTGGTACCAAATCTTCGCCCTAGATTCTGCTGTTGTTGAAGTACAAAAAATGTTCAGCTCGCATGGAGGCCATCTAAGTAAGTATGACTTTGTTATACTTAAAATATACCAACCACTAGATTATTATAAACATTTTAACAGTATAATTATATTCTATATAGATACTTGGTTTAAACACGATATCATTAGATAAATCACAAGACATGCTTGACGGTACATAGTAGAAGTAGGATCTGACATTAAGCTGTGAGGCTTATTGTGGTCATTTCTTAATACTTGTGGATCATCTCGCAGCAAATGTGAATGGTATTAATAAATAGTTTTAACACCTAGATAGATATATGGATGGATGGATAGATAGATAGATAATTTTGATCAGCATTTCACCATATCCAGTACGTACCACTAAATGAGCCACGTCACAGAAAAACTAAGTATACTAACCTGAATGGGAGGATGTGCAGTTTGTCAATAAATATATGTTTGCCTATGATTAAATATTGTTTCCTGTAACGTGATGGAATCAATAGTTACAACAATCGTAAAAAGAACCTGAATAAATAGATTAATATGAGAAGTGATTGAGCTCCTACAATTCTAGATACTTTTATTCTCACATTTTCTATCATAAAAATATATCTCTAGTACTATCTTTAGAGTGGCAAGCAACAATGTATCAATTCATATCAAAGACCACTACAACTTTACACGCAATGTACATATTATTTATTTAGAAATAAAAGGCTCTGGGACTAGTAGCAAGGTTATCCTTACATAAACATGTATGGAATCGTATTGGACCATCGAATTTTATTTAACTGGATATACTATTATTCGATTTGGTCTAAAAGAGGGCAAATAGTCACCTTGAGGACAGACATTAGTGACATTAGCATATAAAATAACAGTACAAACCCAAAAGCAGGTTCAATCAGGCCTATTCTTCCATATGTAACTTTATTAGTGACTATAAGCATTTTTTAAATATCTAAATTAAACTGCATTTATTGTACCATGCTTAAAGCTAGAATTATCTTTTGGATACTCCAAAGGGTCGTCTTCCTGAGTACGTACTGGCAGATTTTTTATATTAAAAACGACACATACTTAATGCCTTATACGAGTATATAAAGGGTGTTAAGAAAGTCCGTTCCGCTATTCATCATAGAATTTCGAATCATTTAAAGACGAAATTATGCTGAAAATTGCATTTTCGTTTAATTCGGGTTGTCTTTCAGACGGTCTAGAAAAATCGGATATTTTCCAAAAAAAGCGATATTTTTTATTTTGGATGTTTTTTTACAGCCTTGCAACTTAGTAAACGTACTAAAGGCTTATAAAGGATGAATAACAACTCCATTTAGGGTTTCTTTACCAATTAGAATATATTCTTATCACAATGACCAGGACATGAAAAGGGTTCTTTGCCATATACCCTAATTTTGCTCCTCCAGCCCAAAAATTTCCGAGGGGTACTTGATATTGAAGATTATTTTTTCGGCGACAAAATATTTGATTAAACATTCAGTTGTTTATTTCTTGTCAAATTTATAACTTGAAAGAATTCCAGTGACATTAATGTCATTATACACATAATGACTAAAATAATAAGTACAAAATTTTACTGCAGAACGAGTTTTCTTAACACCCTTTATATATATATATATATATGGCAACCTGACCGCATTTCTAAGATCTTAATAGCTAGAAACCTTCTAACATATTTCGCTCTTTTTGTTCCTAATTGAGCGTACTGCTATGCTTGTTCGGCGGATAATTGACAATTATCTTATTTGCCAGTGAGACTGATTGCCAGCCGAAGCTTAACTATTACCTCTGTACGTTCTGATGATAGACCCTTTCAGTAGAAGACAGTTATCATTTTAAAGTTTTTCCAGAATATGTTCTGTACAAGTAATGGACCAGGGCACAAAATTACAATACCTCTCTAAAGTAAAGTACTAACTACCTTATTTTTTTATGGGAGCGCAGTGGCTCAGTGGTAGAGTGCTTGACTCGAGACCAAGGGCCCCGGGTTCAAGCCTCACTGGCGTCATTGCATTGTGGTCTTTGAACAAGACGTATTTATCCTAGCTTAGTACTGGTTCAACCCAGGAAGACCCGTCCCTGTTTAACTGAAAGATTGTTGATGGTACGTAAAGAATCAAATCAAACAAACAAACTACCTTATTTTTTATACTGTAGATCACAATGGCATATTTGACAGTATGTACTTCTACGAGTCTGGCAATTTATTAAACATTCAAAATGTTATGTTGAAATATCCATACTTAACAAAGGAAGCACTTAACTTTGTAATTTTGGGCCCAGAACATTAACTCTTTATTTTATTGTGTCGTCTGCTGATGCATTTTACAAACAGTTCGTACCCAGATTAGGCCTGACATAAGCCTGATCTAGATCCAAACTGTTTGACACTCCTGAAATAATATTTAAAATAAATTGATATTGGAAAAAAAGCAAACAAAATGCAAAATATGTCTTGATCATACCTCTGTTAGCCTTTGTAACACAGAACATGTTCTGGGACACCGTTTTGAGTCACATAGCATGTATGCAATTTTATTTTAGTGTATCCACGAATGTGTATAAAATGCAAAGGGTCTAAATCAGATTTCAAATATATCATTATATATGTCGATTTTATGGAATATAATGCCGGGATGGTAAAACATTGATGTATGTCTCTGCATCTAATACTGCAAACAGTTAGTGTGTCCAGTAAACGTGTTGCACTGTATATATTCAATTGCACTTCAGAATTTTTGTAATAGAAGCAAACAATATGAGCCGCGGCATGAGATTATCAACAATTTGACATTTTGAAAAGTGTAGGCTCTGACGAGCCTCTGCAGCCTCCTTTTAAGCTTAGAAACTCCAAATGGTGTTCAGTAGCTTAACAATCATAGAATACTCAAGCGACTAGCAGTACAGAAAGGCATTATTATATATGAAAACGCAAAAAAATATAAACACGCGATTAACTATCTCTATGATCCTCTATAACTGACATGAACCATAAGTTCGACAGAATCAGTTTGGCACTAGTTTGAAAAATAAGTCTAGATTATTTCTGCGTTTATTTGAATTCAAATTAAGCACTTTGGGTTAACCTGTGGCACTTTTTAAGGGTACATCCCCAAATAGGGGTTGGCGTATACAGGACACCGTAGAAATTTTTCTCTGGAAGAAATGTGTACACGTAAAACGTCTCTGAATTAATGTTCGAATGATGCTTAACTTATGTCTGACGGTATATATAATTCCTCATGTTTATCATTAGTTCATCAAAATGCAAAACAGCCCGCTAACCCAGTATGCATAGCTACACGTCTTGAATCTTAGAAATTCTGACCATTCACTTATCCCTGAATACCTGAACAAAATGTTTAAGTCGACCGCACTCAGGCCTTTTGAAAAGTAAATGCTTTTTCCCCTGCCTATAGCTTATCATCTACATTAACGTTCATTTACATGGATCAAATATCTCTGTTTCATTAGCCCAAGCAATACTGTAAACTGTCATTTTATTTACTTTTGAAAATGCAGGTCGTGAATCCATTAACTATGATAAATAAAATTCCCACAAGATTATTGGATGCTTCGTGAAACGGTTAATCCCAAATTTTGGACACAATTAGAAAACTTTTTTAAAGCTATGCGTGTATCTCTTATATTTAGGTTTTAAAGGTCAGAACATGTTTGGGTAACCTACTTAACTATACAGCAGTCCATCATTTATTTGACTTGCACATCTTCTCATACTCCAATGGAGACTAAATTTGTTAACTGAATGACAAAGTTTCTTTATATGTTTAGTATAACAAAAATATGTTGAGTCTTTGACAAGCATTAGCTTTCAAAAAAAAGAAGAAAATAATGTCCAACACAATAAGCTGTCATTTACTCATTATAATTGAATTACACGAAAAAGTGTAAATTTCAAAATACTGATCGCTGAATTAGATATCAGCACAGCTAAATACCAAAACAAAACTTTTAATATATTGTGTGCCGTGATTATTCTAATCATCTGCTAAAATATCGTTTAGGTATTTGATTGTGCTCTAAGTTAATTTCTCTGTCAAATGTCTCAAATGTGTTCAATATCCTATTTTCAGCCTATTTTGGCGGCCATTTTTGATACCATAGCAACTGTAAATTCAAATTAATACCAGTCTTTTTTTTTCTTTGCCTCTTCAGAACATCATTTTTCAGAACATCATCTTTATAACTCATAGGGGGACCAAAATAATTCCTTAATGAACGTAACTCTTTCATGTTCAGTTGAGTACACTATCAGGCCTCCAGATAAGAGTGCGTATTGGAAAACTATTTACTTTATTTCTCATCCAAAACATATGCTGTGGGTACTCAAAAGAACCGTCTCAATGAGACGGTTCTTTTGAGCACCCAAAACACATGTTTAATTGATGGGTAAGAAAATAATTACAATTGTTCGCTCATAAAATGTCCTTATCTGGACCTATGCACTATGAAAAATAGCTATATAATCTCGGGTTCTGCTTGCAAACCCCTTATGTCTAACATCCTTTTCCCCTGCAATAAGAATCAATCTGTAGTGTAAATAAGTAATAATGCCAGGACTGGGCAGACAATAATAAGTTTTCATAAGAACAAGACATCCAATTGCAGCTTTATATTGCCTTTCTAATAATCCCGTGCAAACCAAATGTGCTTTTGCACCATTTATGTGTCCCAAGTTAGATTGTTTTATTATTATATAATGCAAAAAATATCAGATTGTACGTTGCGTGCCTGGCCCTATATGAAGACAGCAGTTTTCATATAAGAAAATCTGACTAGGTCCATATATAATCAGTCTGGCTGAGGGTGTCGAAAATACAGAATAACAAAAATCACAGCGCTGAGTAGACTCTACGGATGTAAGCAAGGATGAAGTGTCTTACTCAAGGACATAACACAGTGCCAACGGCGAGTCTCGATGTAGCATTCCTACGATCTCCAGCCTAAGGCTCTACCAACTGAACCACTGCTCTCCAATGAAGTGCTATATAATATGGTAGATATGATATGGCTAAGACTATTAATGAAAGCATGTGTCTTATTAAAATAATCAGCACTCCCGAGTACTTTTGGGAAAGTCTCACTTATATAGGGTGGCTCAACTTATTTATCAGTGCTGTTCTTATGTTCTCTTCTCAATCATAAGGGGTTGTGTGTAGACATATCAAACTTATGCCGTTTGTATAATTGCCAACAGTGCAGCCACAGATCAGATACTGTCATCCGTACAAACGCCTAATGTACCATATATAAGACGCTATGCATTTCTGGTTTGAAAATAAACAGCTCAAGCAGTATTTGTAATTAATGATCGATGAAATGCGAGAACTGCAAAAATTCAATAGTACATGCACATACCATCAATATGCATTGAAATGTCATAAAATATAATTTAAGTAAACCCATTATTTTTGCCATTAATTGTCACTGGAATATTTAAATGGGATTATTCTATACCATGAAAATTGGAAATCAATTTGATGCTGATGGATCATTGAAATGCCATAAAACCAAATCATCACCATTGGTTTGGCTCTTAAGAATAGTTTAACTCTTTACTTCATAGGCTTAACTTTGACAACATTGAAACAATTCTAGAAAAAATAATGTTTAGTTTTGATTACTTTTGAAAATATTATAGAAAATGGAGCATTTGCTACATGTAAATGCTCAATTTGCAATAATATTTTCAATTATATGATATTTCAAAGGCGTCGAAAGGCGTTATTATGAATTAAAGGGTTACAGAAAACGAAATAGAAAAAAAACAGTAATCGTTAAATGAGGTATGCAATAGTCTGTTTCCTTTATTTATATCAAATTGGTTTTGTAAGTAGATATATGTACAATATAGGTGAAATATTTTTCTACAGTTTACAGCCTGGTCTATCTAAATCAATGCATCATGCTAAAAGTATTAACTTGAATACAAAATCTTGATGACAAGCTTTCGAACAGAACTAGTATTCGAAATAAATTCATATGTACCATATAATACACACTCTTTGTAAATCGGATTCAAAACATTCAAGATTTTTTTAGCCAAGTGCACCATGAGAGCCCTTTCTAGAGTTTTGGAGCACAAGGGAACACTGTAGTTATAATATGGATCAAGGGGATATAAACTGGTAAATGGAAAATTAACCAGGGGCTGTTCATTGAACTTTGCACGTATAGCAACCAAATTAATTAAATACATCATTTTAATAATCAGGAACAAATCCCATTAAACAGTTCTAATTAAGTTTATTAAATTTATTTACTGTCAATCCATGGTAAGAACACTGACGTTTCAATTATGGATAGCATTACATTTTAATGAATCCAACGGTATTACACGTGACAATCCTTAACTTGAAATGTTCCTAATGCATAGCATGTTAATCTTCCACATTTACATTTTAATGTGATTAAAATGATATTTTAATTGTCCCTAACACCACATAAATCTGCATTTTTACTCAAAAGTAATGGTGACGAAACTCCCATTGCAATGTGGCCCATTAAAAGTAACTGTATCTAATGAGCCCTGGATTAAAGCTGTTATTAATTTATGGACTATTAATATAAGGAAGGGCATTTTAATACACTTTTTATTCCCATTAATGTATAGCATTTTCAATTATTGTGTATTTTAGCACAACGTTAAAGAGATTTTCATAGAAATAATCTTTAAAACCCTGTTACATTTAATGATTTTTAAATGCTATTTATATTGATATTTAATGGCGATCTATGCAGCGGTGATTAAAGCCGTAGATACCAAGTCACATCAGCTTTCCTACCCGTCGACAGTTGTTTCTTTCTTGTGGCGTGTCTCAGATGACCTTTACTTTTGGTATCGTTGCTTTGATTTCTTGTGTAAGTTGGCTAGACAAGTATTGGTAATAACACAGGCCCCAGTGCACATACTGAGGTGAATGAATTATTTACCATGTCTATTTGGATAGTTAAACTTTCAAACGATCATATAAGACGACGTAATGAATTGTTTAAAAATGTTGATGAAATGCTTAACAGTGTTAACACAGATCAGGTTTGTCATTTAGGAGCAGGATGATTAGAGTTTAAAGCTTTTTTTATAAGGTTTGATAGTCTTGATAATATGGGTATACATGGTAAAACAGAGTGCATACGACATATCAATACTATCTGATGCATTTAGGTTAATATTAGATGACGAATAGATCCTTATAGAATTATAAGACGTAAATACCAGCCAAGGTTTGTACGACAATGTTTCTTAAATATGGCTAAAACGTGCAACACCCCACACGTTACCTTCGATCGACTGATGCGCCATTTTGATTGCAACTGGTGCTTGAACCCATCATCGGAAAAACGTCCAAATAATCTAAATATGAAACAGCAAGATCTATATCGATACACAATACACGCTGAGACATTTTGCCGCCAAAAGTTTAGCTTCGGTAGCAAAACCGTAAGTGAGTATGATCTGGATATATCACAACTGAACCACGGCACCGCGAGAAAGAGTCACTGATCAGTAACAGTCAGTCATGAGCCATCCCGAAGATATTTAAAGAAAAGCAACCTTTTCTCTTTCTTCCCCATCAGGATGATTGCAAAACTAGAAAGGACACAAAGTACTGCATAACAAAACATGGAACGAACACAGACCCCAATTGGAGCTACAATAAACAATATATCATCAACAACAGAACCACCGCCTTCGAACGGACATCACCCTAAGCCACCACTGGTGGCTTTAATGTATTTTACTGGTACCAAATCATCACCATTTAAAGCTGCATAGTCTGTAACTTTTGATCTTCTAATTTTAAAAATAATGTTTTTATTTTTCAAGAACACAGTAAAAATACTCAAATTCAGGTAAACATTTTACCATTTTCGTAAATCTTAACAAGGTATCACTATCAAAACAACTTCATTTATGTTAAAATTCAACGGTCTAGAATTATTGGAGGGACGCAAATAATTACCAACAAGAGAAAAACACACCTATTTGATGAGATAACTCACTTTTTCATGCAGTTTTCAGCTGTACTGAACATTTTTATTGTGAAAACATAGCTTAATTCTACTTTTATAAATGATTTAAAAAGAAAATAAAATTTTTCGAAAAATGTTCATAGTTACAGAGTATGCAGCTTTAAGCCGAATGGAATTTCCCACCCATATCAACTGGAACAGTCCATTTCTGTTTCAAGGGATGTTGGATGGTAATTTGCATTTTTATTCAAATTTTAATAGAACATTCTGCAAGCAAACAGTGGAGAACCTGATCAGACGCCGCGTTCTGCGGCGTCTGATCTGGGTCTGCGCTGTTTGCCTATGCCCACAAAAAGGATGCTAGGATTATATGGGTTAACACACTGTATTGAACCAACGAAAAGTGCCGACGACTCATAAATAGTCAAGGCTAAAGAAAATCTCAAGTTGAGCACTGCTGGACCCAGACCAAGACAAGCATCAGGCTCCAACCAAGGGATAAAAGCTTTATGCCAGAGCCGTCAGGAAGTCCGAGGCCTGACCCACCATCGTACAATTAAAGTGAGAACCATTGTATAGCTATCAAGCATGTTTGGGCTTACAACCAGACATGTAGACAGTCGCATGATAGCCATGTTATCCATTTTTTTTATAACGTTCGGTTATTTTTATTTTACTTTTGTTAATCTTATTGAATTGATCACTAAAAATAGGCTTTCCAACAGTTCTTTTGAATTTATAAACTAAATCACCATAAAATTATAGTTTCGTTATGCCCTGTTGTTGACGAGATTGTTAAACCAATAATGTACAATTTTTAACAATCAACTCTGAGTGCTTGTGGTAGTATGCAGAAAATGCTTTACGAAAGATGGGGAAGACTACAAATGCTTTTGTTTGTTATTCTTTAATATCTGTTGGCTTAACATATATAGAGGATCTTACATGAGTGCTCATGTTTTTATTGAATTTATTAAACGAGTTGGGGAAAAGTGATAAAATGCGAGGCTTGCCGAGCATTTTATCTCCTTTTTGCAACGAGTTTAATAAATTCAATAATATAGGAGCACAGATGTAAGATTCTATTTATCATATGACATAATGATTACATTGAAGTCTCGTTTCTGGCGTAAAAACGCAATAATTTTGTCATTATGTACACAACGTTGTTATGGACGTCATAACGTCTCCCGAGGTTTATCGATTTTATTGCATGGCGTTATTTCTCCCAAACGCGACATCATATGATAAAGTCTGTTAGTTTATCATGGGATGTCATAAATATCATTTAGAATTACCACCAACAACAAGTACAGTCATGTCCCCTAACATTGCGCGGCACCTAACATTGCGCACTAGCCCAAGTGACTATGCCACATTTAATCAGATAAAATCTTTTTATCCCCACGCTTTTTTTTAAAAAAAACGAAGGGGATATTGTAATCGCCTCCGTCCGTATGTCCGTCCGTCAGTCCGCCTGTCCGTCCGTCTGTCCGTTATGCTATCTCCTCCTAAACCATTGGATGAAATTCAACCAAATTTGGTATGTGAGTTACTGACATAAATGGGGCGTGCAACGTCAAACTTTTTTTTTGGCCCCGCCCCCTGGGGCCCTCGGGAGGGGTCAAAAGGTAAAATATCATTTAATTTCAATTACAAAGTCAATTTCAAAGATTTTTATACCAAACTTTGTGTGTGTTCTCACAAATGAAAGATACAAAACATATCAGACGGAATTTTCATTCTGTCCCCTGGGTCATGCCCCAGGGGTGGGACTTTGGGGTGCTGCGGGTGCCCAGGGGGTCAATAAAAATTCAAACATGGTCATGTTGTATATCAAATCGACGGGGATGATGAGCATAACATAATGCAAGTAAATTTTTCATCCTAGGGTCAAACTGGTGACCTTTGGGTGAGGTCAAAGGTCAAATATCATTTAACTTCGGTTACCATGATATCAGTTTCAAAGATTTTTATACCAAATTTTGTGTGTGTATTCACAAATTAAAGGTACAAAACATATCAGACGGGATTTTTATTCTGTTGCCTGGGTCATGCCCTAGGGTGGGACTTTGGGGCACTGGGGGTACCCATGGGGTCAAACATTTTTTTTTCAAACAGGGTCATGTAGCATATCAAATCGCAGGGATAACGAGCAGAACAAAATGCAAGTGACATTTTTATCCTAGGGTCAAACTGGTGACCTTGGGGTGAGGTCAAAAGGTCAAATATCATTAATATGTCAATTTCAAAGATTTTTATACCAAACTGTGTGTGTGTTCTCACAAATAAAAGATAGAAAACATATTGAACAGAATTTTCATTCTGTTGCCAAGGTCATGCCCCGGGTAGGGACTTCAGGGTGCTGGGGGAGTCAAAAACTTTAGCGTGGGGATTTGCGATGGCGCCCCATCGACTGCACGCTCTAGTTTGATATTTAATATCAGGTTTCTTTGGGAAAATGAAAAACAGCAAAAGGTTTTCACTTAAGCTTTCACTGCTGAGCAGGGGTGTATTTCGGAAAAAAAGTTGCAAAAGTTGTCAAAAAATTTCAGACCTAAATTTCAAATGACCCAGACTTCAAATTATTTATTTTAAATCAAGTTTTTGTTGAAGTAAATTGCTGAGAACAATCTGGTATTGCTTTCCCTGGAATATTTTGTAAAAGCAATTGATTAAAGAGAAGTTATTTAAAAAAAAAATGCAGAAAGTGCGCAATGTTAGGGGACTATTTTCGTTATCCTAAAACAGGGGTATTGTGCACTTCAAATCAAAGTTGCTAGAGACTGGGAAACCTTTTTTACATTTTGAACTCTATGTAAATAATAAATAATGATTACTTTATTTGGCTGTGCACACTTTTTCAATATTGTTTCTTTTATTATTATATCCAACGGATGTTAAAAGGCTTAAGTGCGCACTGTTAGGGGCCTTCACCGTAAGCCAAAATGCTGGTGTTAAGTTAGCCGAAGAGTTTCCAACTATTTGATGACACAATAGTATATGCTAATAAACCAATAAAAACTGTTAACAGTAGTTAAGAGGATCGCGGTAGCTCAGTGAAAGAGTGGTTGACTCGATATCAAAGGATTGCGAGATCGAGCTTCACTGGAGGCACTACGTTGTATCCTCGAGCAAGACACTTTATTGTCTGCTTAGTATTGGTTCAACCCAGGCAGACTTGTCCCAACTTGACTGAAAAATTGTTGAGTGGGACGTTACGTAAAGAATCAAAACAAATTAAAATCAACAGGAGTTAATTACTCAAGTTACCAGCAGGTACATGATGTCGAAACAACGCCGTGTGGAAGTCGATGTGACATCATGACGTCACATCGACGTTGAAGCGGCGTTGTTTCATAACATTGATGCGTCGTTGTTTCGACGTCAGGTGTCTGCTGGTTTATATACGCGTAGAGTGGTGGTTGATAGCTGATGTTCTTTGTATGGTTACCCAGTATCGTCTAGAAGGACAACCTAGGGTAAAGCTTAAGGTTGGTTTTCTTTGGTCGCTTAAGCCCAACAGTGGATAGTTTGTGACCAGCATGTTTTAAGAACATTTTGTGTAAATAATATGATTGTTTGAATTCCTTATTCGTTCCTGCAGCTCATGACACATATAATGATTTAATTTGGAATTTGGAGAGCGTTTATAGGGAGTTACTGGCGGACTTTAAAATCGCTACACTTGGATTTATTTTATGGCAAAATTATCAGTTTGGTTGTATGTTAGAGCGTGTTTATTTGTAAGTAACAAATAAAAAAGTTGTCCAATTAGAATGAATTTAACGCATTGAAAATGTAAACTTTTTAGATAAGGGTCAATTGTTTCATGTGACAAAATGTCATCAGTGAAAGATTCCCTACTTCTTTAAATTAAGAATACGAGAAGTATCAGATTTGTGTCATGGACTTTGTTGTAATTGGTCATCGAGGAATCACTCATATATGGTTTGACAGGTCTGTGATACAGCCCATTTGCTAATTTGACGTTTATCTGTTTGTACCCTTTCATTCAAAGGTTAAAATCTATACTTAAGAAATGTTTCAGTGACCTAAATGTACACGAAGTAGTAAAATCATCAGGTTTGGTTGTACGATTAAAATTAAAGTGTTTGCTGATGAAACCAACTCATAATGATATTATCGAATCAAAGGAAGTTTACATTCGAATGTCTTTTGGAAGATGTAAAGGGAAGTTAGTGTTGCGTATTTAAATTCCGCCAGTAAATAATATTTTCTACTTGTATATCTGACGGCAGATTTATCACTAGAGCAGACAAGGTTTAGCGTCTAATGTAGATACTATGCCATCAGGAACATTTCAAATCTTAAAATTATCACATGACATCGCAACTGGGAGTGATATAACGCCATCTATTAAAATCGATAAACCACTAGTGGTTTTCATGTTTACATTCAGTAAATAATGACAACATCTTACCGGTTTTACGCCAAAAATGCGATTTCAAAGTACTTTTAATATCATATAATATAAATCAACTAACAATCATGCTCCTGTATCATTGAACTACAGTATTGCTGTATAATAATTTGGCAATAAGAATGTTTGAACTGAACTACAGGATGCACCGCGACATGATATTTCCTACAATGTGGTATGTGCGACCAGCCTTTGCTAGTCGCTTGAATAATCTATGAGTGTTACGTGCCTGAACATCCTTTGGAGTTTCTAAGCTTAAAAAGAGGCTGCACAGGCTCGTCTGAGTCTACACTTGTCAAAATGCCACATTGTTGGTAATCACATGTCACGGCTCATATAGTAAACTCATTGCAAAAAAACCTATAAAATACACCAAAGTACGTGATGTTACATTTCTTGCACACTTGACCGGGATTTCTGCTGTTTTGAGAAAAATTTATCCCCTGTCTGCTATCGATATCATAAACATTGTAAAACATTTTCTAAATTATTCTATTGAAAGAATAAAGAGTTAATTGTTAAGAGTAATTATGTTAATTGAGAAACTCTGCAACAGGGCATAACAGACTGAACCAAAACTTTATTATGGTTCAAAATTCAACACAGTCGTTTGTAAACAGTTTTTCCTGACCAATTCTAAACGATACAGCGTATATTATTACATAGATGTTATGTGACAGTCTGAATGCCTTGATTATAGAGCAAAACACGGTTAATTGCTAGGGATCCCCAGGCCCCAGCTGTTATAATAACCCCTGACCTAAACTTCCAAAACATGGCTGGTGCCTGGTACCATTGTCTAAACAAGAGCATTTATTCAGCTCTGACCGTCATAACGTTTCCCGAAAATCTGTAAATCACTAGTGGTTTGTCGATTTTAATGCATGGCGTTATTTCACTCTCAGACGCGACGTAATGTGATTTTATATTTAGGATGTGTGCTTATTATTGTGTTGTTGCTTTTATATAGTGGGTTAGCTGTTGCTCTTTCATCAGACCAGCTTTGGTATATCATTGTAAAGTAAGTTTTAACAGTAAACACAGCCATTTTATTGATATTTTATCTTATTTTCCTAATTGAGATTTATTTTGCTTTGGTTTCTATTTTCACAACTAGGACGTCATTTTAAGAGATATTAACATAAAACGGAAGTATATATTACAGGAGATATCGGAATAAGAATTGAGAAATCTGCTTGTGAATGCCAATATTGAGATTTAAGGGCATTACTGGCTCCAACAATATGTATGCCATGCATTTACCAGAACAATTGTAATGTGTGCGATATTATTCAAGGTTAAAAGAACATATCCAAGGAAAACAGAAAGAATATGATTTTCAAACCTAACTAAATTCAGCCAACAATTATTCATTTTGGAATAATGCGGAGCCTTTTTTGGGGACAGCCAGAATTTTATCTATGGTTTAAATATTTCTAACATATTTTGTCA